>OZ010587.1:115349909-115622409 GCA_963932145.1 Acanthosepion lycidas
ACTGGGTGCCTCTTACTTTCGGCCTTGTGCCACATCTGAGCTATGCTTGGAAAATTACTACTCTCTGTTAAATTTCCTGCTTATTGCATCGTGTAAAAAATCATCCCTAGAATCCCTTATAAAATACTCAAGACCTTAACCCTAACATCTTTCAAGAACACGACGAGCTGACCAATGAAAACAGATAACATAGGATTCAAAATATTGAAACATTTCATGATTCTCAAAAATTTATGATGAAGCTAAAATAAATATCGACACATATTAAATTTATAAAGGTTCTTTACACACACACACATATATATATATATATATATATATATATATATATATATATATATATATATATATATTAGGTTGGTGCAAAAATAATGTCGTTTTCTCACATATCTTACTATGTGAGAAAACGACATTATTTTTGCACCAACCTAATATATATAAAATACCGCATTTCCGTTTTAAAATAACTTTCACTCAATATATTTCCGGCTTATCTTAGATCGCTATTTACAGTGAGTTTATACAGTGTAACCCGGGTATAAGAGACCCGGATATAAGACAAACCCGGATATAAGAGAGATTTTCTCTGGTCCCAAATTAGAGCCATACTTACCTAAACAAAATAGACCAAACCCGGATATAAGAGAAACCCGGATATAAGAGACTTCTCCGGTCCGACAACTTTCTTATATCCGGGTTACACTGTAGTTTGTATTTTTTTTCTTTTTCCCTTTTCATCTCCTGAACATCATATTCCAAAAGAATTAGACAATTGCGACTTTTCCATGTTCACTGTAAGTAATGTCAAAAGAAATGCAGAAGCAACATCCACCTGTGAATGACCGAAGTATTTATATCCGGAACATGGAATGTGATTGTCAAATTGAATGAATTTTACTAAGTAATAAAATTGGAAAATCTCAAAGTTCCAAAGACAATTTTCTTCCCCGAGGAATGTTTCTATCGTCTCCAACTTTTCTCAGTATCCAGTTCTGTATTATTCTGTGCAATAAAGCTTAAAGGAACGCCTCGCCAAAACATTGGCTTTTTTATTCAATATTTTAGTTTACAAATGTCTCGCTTACAGTTTTCTTGACTCGACAATAGGCGTGTGTCTAATAAGAATCGAAATTCCAAACAACATTTTGCGAGATATGCAAATCCCATAGGGCCAATATATTAAAGTTTATGGTGAGGACTCAACAATAATGACCTGCTCGTTAACCATCACTCTCTAGCAAGAATCCATTAAATATGTATGAACTTTAGTATGAAACAACAAAGCTACAATTGTGAAATAACTGGTAAAGGTGGATCTTACTATCAAAGGTTGGCGAGATATGCAGGTACCATAGATACATATGTATTTAGTTTAGCCTAACCTTTATTCGGGTTCAAAGAGAAATTTTAATATCGATCGAATTTAATGGCAATATCCAATAAAATGAACAAGCATCATAGATGCAGACTAAATTTAGTTTAGCTTGACACAAGGCCTCAAGAAAAGTGCCCTTTATAACGATTGAATATATTCAGTGAGATGAACAAGGACTCTAAGATGGCACAAGGACACCACAAGAGAGGAGCACTTAATAACAGTCAAACTTTCTAACCAGCAAGATGAACAAATGTCATACTTTCATTTATCTCGTTTGCCACTAAACTACAGTTGTAAGGATAGAGGTTATTACAGTAGAGCTCATTAACCATTACTCTACTTCAGCTTTCCTGTCTTATCTGAAATTCTGAGATAATATTATTTCATTATTCCATAATTTCTGATGGATGGTGTAATCGATAGCGAATTCAGAGTGCCGAGTTCGAATTCCAGTCGGGTTCGTTACATTCACTTAACCGCAATTACTTCGGGAGGAAAAGTATGAATTCATCTCCTCCCATACGAGTTTAATAGTAGGACTTATATCTGGAAAAATCTCCGTTATCCTCAAAAAATTGTTAATGCAATATTCACTTGCAAGAAACGAATTATCCTTACAAACCAAAATTATGTTACGGTTTTAATTAACCCACAAAGGATTGATAAGCTGTGAAAAAACAAATCAGTCAATCAAAAACTATATAATCTATTTATTCGTCATCTTTGTTGTTTTAAACGTAGTTATTATTAAACTTGGCTTCCACTGGGATGAGGCGTTCATGCTAGTGTCAGAGATTCATGTTCGATAAAGTATTTCGAATGTTTATCTGAAAAGGATGGCCTCCCCACTTAAAAGGTCGACTCAAATCTCTCTCTCTCTCTCTCTCTCTCTCTCTCTCTATATATATATATATATATATATATATATATATATATATATATATATCACATACACATTCTATATCTCACGCTCTATCTTTCTCTCATACACACACTCTCACTCTCTCTTACTCTCCCCTGTCCCCATTTATCTTCAGCGCAGTGATTATCTACAAAGACGCAAACATTTTAACAAGTCGATTTAATATGCCTAATTTTATTCGCAATTTTTGAGCTTGCATAATTAAGTCTAGTAATTAGCGTATCGACCTTAAGTAGTCAATAGGTATGACGTATCCCAGCTTATGTAAATAATCATGCCTAATTAATATACTCGCTCTTATGTAATAAGTCAAGGTTCAATCGTTAAAGTGATTTTTAAAGTGTTTCTCGGTGGTTAAAAGATTAATGCGTGTCTCGAATGTCTGAAGATTAATATGTGGCAGAAAAAATGAATATTTGCAGATCATCAAATCCCAATGAAAACTTACGTTGTGGTTCGAATTCTCCTGATCGGCATCAAATAATTGATAGGTTACCATAAATACAGAAGGGAGAAAACAAGAGGACACAACAAAAAACAAAAGTTCGCCAACCGAACATCATGCAGTCAGATAAGTCAAACTGAAAGGATTCATTTTTACTAAAACATTAAAGATGAAAAGAAAAAGATTTTAAGACGAAAAGGATTTGGCCAACTCTGAAAATAGATAACTTTATTGATGAGGGAATAATAAATCCGTCCTGAGTTATATCACAAATTGAGAAGAGGACAATATTAATGCAAAGCTAATGAAAAATTAGAGTTTGACAGACTAAAATTTATCTTATGTCAATAAAACACACAACAATAGCAACTGGCTGGTTAACTTTAACGCCTAAAAAACAAAACTGCTCTCTATTACTCACCACAGGGAACCATCCCTGTCCCCCATTAGAATGTCTGACGCTCAACTTCTCGAGATCTCCTCTTTGCGACTATTCGGCCTCACATTGACTGCTGACCTGAGATGGAACAAATACATTGAGTCAATAGCTTCGTCCACCGCAAGGAAAGTTGGCTCCCGGTGCCGCGCCAAGAATTTTTTCTCGCCGGAATAGATCCTTCAAATCTACAAATCAACCATTCGCCCTTGCATCGAGTATTGCTGCCATATATGGTCTGGTGCCCCTTATGTTTGTTTCAAGGTTCTTGATAAGATCCAGAGACGGAAATTGGCCCTGATCTGGCATCTCGTCTGCAGTCGCTCTCTCGTCGCCTCCCTCTGTCTTTTTTACAAATACTTTCATGGTAACTGCTCCGAAGAGCTGCTTTCGCTGGTTCCCAGACTTCATGAATTTAAGCATTCTACTAGGCTGGCATCTCGCTCACACACTTTCACTGTCGAAGCTGTTAAATGTAGCCGTCTCTTCTACTCCAATAGCTTCATGTCTCGCACCTCTCGCCTGTGGAGCACCCTCCCCTCTTCCTGTTTCCCTGATAGCTATAATCTCCAACTATTCAAATGTAATGTCAATCGACGTCTCTAGATGCCTTGATCTATCCCCTATCCTTCTCTTCATCCTTTCCTCTATCACTCCTCTTTGTTCTAGCTCCAACTCTCTGTAACCTCTTGCGTGCTAGTGGCTTCCCGCCTTGTTTGGGGTGAAACGCTTAAAAAAACAATTGCTGCCTCTTCACTTTTTAACACTTTAGTCGACGATAAAATCACAGATTTTACAAATACTCAAATTGAGTACAAGGACAATGTAGTAAAAAGGGATTCGAATATATTTGAACTTGTTCGTAATCAAGCTTGTATCTGTTTGACGGCTAAGGTAGCTAAATAATCTCATCGGCGCTAGTGATTCGATTTCAGACTCTGAATTTCCAGGCAGTCAGGCAAATCCTCTTCACTTTGAAGTCTGATGCAGCACAGTTTTCTTGGCCTATTAAACTTAATTTAATGACTATCTATAAAATTGGTCATACTTCGTGGCTGAAACAGGTACATCATTGGAGCCGGTAATCGGTCTTTGAGCCAATTTTAAAAGTATTTTGAATGCTGATTTTCAAAGCATGCAGTGAAAACTAGCGCAACACTTGTCTTTCTAGAGCCTAATTCATCGATTATGTCTTATGCTTAGTGAACATCAAGACCAAAACGGTTAATATCAAATGAATGAGTGCGCCTATTTGGTGGCGAAGAAGCGGTCGATGTTCAAAATCAGATAAAAAATAGGATACATTAAATGGTCATTTAAAAAGCAACATACACGTGCATACGTACACACACCATGAATTGCTCTGTGCCAAACTATGTTTAACATGGTAAACATCGTTCTACCGATTAGACAAACTTAGCAACCTGCAGATTTATCCTCTAAGAAGAGAAAATAAATTAACTAAATCATAAAATTACACTGTAGCAGTTTTTGCAACGAAAAAATGGTCCACTTTTAATTCTGACACATGATATCAAATGACAGCGACTTGTTACCCTCTGAAACAAAATATTGAAATTCTCATTTGATGGGTTAAGGGATAAAAACATTTGAACAGATGCATTATCGCGCCTACATATTTAAGTTTGGCACAAGGCCACACCTATGAAACACCAAGGATGAATAATAAACATGTATGAGTTTAGCGAGATAACTATCACTCGAAGGCCAGATTTTCACCATCTTGATATTTAGAATGATTAGTTTTTTATTGCACTCTACGTTTCACGGGTTGAATATAAATTGACAATATTTATATAGGTCTATATCTCTTCATTGCTCTACGGCAAGCAACAAACGTTTAACCGAATTTATGACAAGGATGTAAATGAGAATAGAACTATAATGAGTTCTATCATAATCAGGTGCACCACATATGTCGCCTTCTACCA
Organism: Acanthosepion lycidas; assembly: GCA_963932145.1. Taxonomy (NCBI): domain Eukaryota; kingdom Metazoa; phylum Mollusca; class Cephalopoda; order Sepiida; family Sepiidae; genus Acanthosepion; species Acanthosepion lycidas. Next base: position 115,355,043 of record OZ010587.1, read on the forward strand.
GACTCTGCTAAGTATCGTAAACATCAATATGGCATCTATGAAAGCAATCATCGAAGCCTCAATGAAAAGGATAATGACGGAATAGAGGCTCTGGTGTGTATTGATTTGTAGAAATAACCATTAACACAGAAAAAAGCGGTCATGTTTTTTTAACGCAGAGGGAGGAAAAGAAAGAAAGATATAAGCGCAGAATGATCGATATTTTAACTCAGAAAGGTTAATATGAAGATTTATAAATTTGTTCTTTGCTTCAGTGTGTGTTGGGAAGTGGGGCATAAAAATGTCGACGTCTGTGTATATTCAGCCGTATGAATTGAACTTGTGTATATGTGGATGGAATTGAATGATGAGCCCTTTGATGATTTCTTTGATGAGTTACTTTTACTTTTATGAGTTTTCTTTTACATTTATGATTAGATAGATAGATAGATAGATAGATAGATGTCCTTGGACTGAAGATTACGTTCAAGCATGAAACAGACTGTCGCCGCTTGGTGTTGACCTCAGTGTCGACTTTTATATCTACATACATTCTATTCTGATATTGAGCACTTTTACGATATCGCATACGTTAAAACTATATTTTCATCTTTCTCATATATATATATATATATATATATATATATATATATATATATATACCCGTGTGTGTGTGTGTATTAATTAGTATATATACGTGTACCTACGTTTTTGGGGTGCGACTATAGTTCCGCTGGGTGGAGTTCCCAGTTCGTCAGGCACAGGGTCTATATTTGGCCGTTTAATTTATCCACTCTCCATATATATATATATATATATATATATATATATATATATATATTAGGTTGGTGCAAAAATAATGTCGTTTTCTCACATAGTAACATATGTGAGAAAACGACATTATTTTTGCACAAACCATATATATATATATATATATGCCGCATATCTTCATTCAAACATGTTTTATTTTATAATATAGATATATTGTGTTTATTTATTCTCCTACTGATCCTTTCTAGTTTATTGATGTTAAGATGAAATTCATCAAGGAAGCTGCCGTAGTTTTTTTTTTTTTTAGTCCAAGTACTTTGTATCGTTTTCAAGGTCATGTGCAAGGGTAAATTGCAAAGCAAATTTATTGTAACTGCAATAAAATCTACATTCCGTTGTGATAGTGATCTTCCAAAACCACGCGCAAACGTATATTTTGCTTCGTTCTCTGCTGTTTTTGCAGTGACTTGGTATATATTACATTTCCAACAATTGTCGTTAAGGGACATTCATGTAGTTATAGGCAGGTTTAGTTTGTGTAGGTGATTTTTGGTTATTTTTCTGTTTGTGCAATTTTATTATATGTGTCGTTTTCTTCCTGCTACTCTGATTTTTAATTTGTTTCTCTTAAATAGTACTTAATGGGAGATGGATGAATTTAATGAATATTTTTCCTACATTTGTTTTTACGTTTTTTTACGGCTGATTAAACAATATGGTGTTCCTTTTCCTGATGGCTTTTTGCACTGTGGGGTTAAGTGAGTGTTGCTGAAAATCCACTATCTTTTAGAGCTGTTTCACAATCATTTTTTTTGGGGGGGGGGCTTCTTTGAAAATGGTTTCATTGTCAGATAACCTACGCTTAATTGATTGTGGGATCTGCTTTATTATTTTTGGTGGATGGTTGGAAAATGTGTGTATGTAAATTGTTTTGTCGTTGGGTTTTCTATTTTTTGATTGATATGTACTTTTTCTTAAATTGATTGTGGCGTCTACGAAATCTACTTTTAGACTTGTTTTTATGTCTATGTCAAAGCCTATATTTTTGAAAATTATGTTTTCACAAAAATGTTTAAAAATATCGGATTTGACAATAGCCTGGATTAAAACGTTGCTTCTTGAATTTGATGACATAGTAATGATGTATCATGGACTCAGTGGAATCGGGGCGAGAAACTAAATAAGAACACGAGTTATCTCCCCTAGACATGCTTACCGGAACGAGAACAATCTACCCCCGTAAATTAAATAAAGGGTTCAGTTCGAAACTCTCGAAGGGTACCCGGATCGGCAAGCACCTGATGAAAGCTGGGAGACACAACGGTCAAAATGATGTGGTCGTAACAAAAAAAGATGAGGATAACTGTCAGTTTTGACTCGCATAAAATATATTCACCTTAAAACGGATCAGTTGCAAATTCCTATCTTTTCGGATCATCGAAATATTTGTTTTTGAAAAACACGCGCTTTATTTATTTATTTATTTTTTAATTGTATATAATGCCCAAACTGTTAAGGTTGATAAAAATAATTTTGATAAACTTTCATTTATTTTATAACTAACTTTTAAGCTAGAGCTCCTGTATAGTGCGCTTGTTTGGGCCTTTATCACAATAAGTAGGGAGTAGATGCAATAGGAAACAATAAGCTACAGAAGAATTCAAAATTGATCTCTGCATTTAAGTATTTCATTAATATTTAAGCTTACCTTTTAAAAGTTCAACGATGAGCTATTGAGACAGACTGATATTTATTTCATAATTACATCGGAACTAAACAATTTCTTTGAAAAACATTTGTTCATATTAAAATCACAAAGTGTTTTTTGTCTCGTTATACAATTTCCTGTAGCTAGCGACGATTGCTTTTTCCAAATTTCTGGGGACTTGAATGCTTCTTTCCAGGTTAGGATCGATATTTAAATTAAAAAATCCTTGACGTCTTCAACAAATTTCTTCAAGTTCTTTTATATGGATATCTTCAGCCGTATTTTCAACTTTTTCACTTTTTATCTTTAGCTTTTTTAAATACTCGATGCTCATTGAATTGAAGAAAATCACTAAACTACAGACAGAAATGGGAAAATTTCTTCAGTTTTCTAGGAATTGCCAGAAAGATCTTTGAAATCATTGAATAAATGGACGCGTAAAACAGAAAATAGTTGCAGTTTTCCAAATTGCGGAAACTGAATTTTGCGTTGATTTGTCTGCAGAGGCCTTGACGATTTTGCACGTGTCTCTTAATAACAGGCTTTCTTCCCACTCAATAAAACGATTAATTTCACAGTCGGTTTCACTCAATGCGAAGATCGACCCAATATCTTTACAATCTCTGTGATTCAATTTTCTTCAATTTCAAAGTTTGTTTTTTTTTAAATTTTGGTCAACTGAAGCAGCCTCGATCCACTATTTTTGTCAATGGTTGATTTAATGGCTTAGAGATACGGTTCATCAACATGGGAATCGGTGCAATGTATTCAAATTTCTACTGAGACCACTTTTTTCTTTTAACAGTAAAGCTCTTGAGAAAGGCATGAACCCACTTATCCCTGTGCTTGAAATTTTCAAACTGTCTTCGAACTTCCTTAACAGAAGTAGAAATAAAATATGTAGATAAAACATTTTCTTCAGCACAGAATCTAAAAGACAAATCTGTGCTGAAAAATGTCAGTTTCTTTTAATTCAACTGTTAGTATTTTTGTTGTGTATTTATTAAACTTCGTTTAGCACAACACAAGAGAAAAATACCGTGCACCCAGTAAGAATCAAATTGACTGTAAGATTGTTCCTAACTCCACGTTATACAGAATGCATGTCAAGATCATTTATTCCATACAAGTTTTAAATTAAGAGTTCAGTCTGAAATGGTTGTTGTTAGTTAAAGACAAACTAATCCAATAAGAACAATGCTGCCTTATTTCGCTTCAAATTATTTCCCTTGGCATCTCACACACATAACCCAGCATTCCTTCCACTTTGAAAATAGTCAGCAAATTCCCTTTCGTGATCATCAGCTCGTCAAGTTCTCCTTAATGTCGCCTACGGTTTAACTTTCTCTCTTCTGATTGGCTGCTAAGTTACATCAAGGCTGCGCAATTGGTCCTCGAAATATTAAAAATGGCTACAATGTTTCAGGATATGGGTCATATGTTTCTGGCATATCAGAATTCACCTAATTAAAGAGAGAAACTAGTAAAAAAAAATTTTTTTCTTTTTTTAAACAAGGTGGGCTCAAATATTTATCCATAATAAGACAGCACCTTTACATTGCAGCAAGAGTAAGTTCAGTGACATACCAAGATATCTGCAGAACTAGGCAATATTTTTAATGACTCATCATAAAATGCGACAATGAATCGTATATCGTATTGATTAAACAGACATATTCTCCGACGCTAAGAATGAAATCTCTCACTTATATTTTGCCATTTGTTTGAGTAGCAAATATATTTTGATTATCAAATATTTAAATGGAAAGGTACAGCTCGACGGATAAATAACTGGTGCCCAGGCAAATTACTTTGCAACATCCATGGACATGTATGTGTGTCAGCGAGGTAAATTACTACATAATACACACACACATATATATATATATATGTTTTGGTACGACTATTTATATAAGCTGGTCAATACTGGCATTATGGGTAGCGGTGTCTATTGTATTAAAACGATTACTGGTTCGGCAGTAACGGTTATGTTTCGAATTATTCTCTAGAGATTAAGTAATATAATAATTGTGTATCCGAATACAAGTAGCTATAGCTATTTTACAGCGTTGTTTGTTAAATTTTTTATTCAGTGTGTATTATTTATTACTTTATTTGTTTTTGATTATTGTTATTACATTTACATGTGCTTATGTGTGCATTCGTAGTTTGTTTATTAGTCACTTAATACAGTAGACCTCGCTACCCATATTGCGCCATTGTCCACCATATATGAATAGTCGAGCCAAAAGACAACGCACTTGGACTCAAGATTATGTTCAAGCATGAAACAAACTGTCGCCGCTTTGTATGAACTTCAGCACTATCCACTTTTATATTTATATACGTTCTATCCCTGATATTGAGGACATTTACCCATAAATATAGCATACTTTAAAAACTGTATTTTTATCATATATATATATATATATATATTAGTAAATATACCTTAAAACTTTTTTTGTCATTTAGTGTGTACACATAATATCCCACGTCAATACTACAACTCGGAGTTTCGTGCGGTTACACAATCTCCAAGTACTGAATATTTACGACCGTTAAGTGTTGCGAAATTCACGTTCTCGTGGAGTTGATTTAAAATTGTGTCTTAAAACTTGTTCCACAGTATCAATATATATATATATATATATATATATATATATATATATATATATATATACACACACACACACACAGAGGATAAGATAGTGGACATAGAAATCAACACCGCATGGTGAATGGTATTTGCACGCCTTAACTTAAGGCGTCAAACTACCAGTCATCATGCAGTGTTGATTTATATGCCCAAACTATTTATAAACCACAAACGTTCTATACCCAATATAATAAAATATTCCCCAATAAATATAGCCAATTATAAACAATACAATGATATACAAAATTGTCAACTCTAATTAAGGAAATAGTAGAAAGAACAAGGAAAACAAACGGAAATACCAATAACAAAGGCAACACAAAAAAGAGAAATATGTTCATAAAGAAAAACTGAATATGCAGAATTAAATCAACAAAAAAAATGAAACACAAAAAAATGAAGACTAATTTGGAAAGAGTAAATGAAACTATCAGAAAAGTAAGGAATTTGGAATATTGTCGATCTGCAATTGACAAAGATAAACAACAAATGCTTAAAGTTAACAACAGAAATGATGAAGTCAACAAATACATTTTGTTTGAATTTTTTTAGTTAACATTTTTTGTTTACATACAAGAGAATGCATGTTTTGGATCGCATCAGTATATTTATTGCCCAAACGTTTATGGTCTACCACTTTCAGCAATACTTCTATTAGAAAGATCTGGTGAAATTGTGGAGGTTATTCATTTTTAATTTTTAAATATTCTTAAACGTAGCACTTTCACCAGGCAAATGTCAGATCAACTTGCTATTTGCCTGGCTTAATTTATGCTCATATTAATATTTAGTAATTCATAAATAAGAAGCTGCATATCCTTTGCACTTCCATAACAAATAAACAGAGATTGATAGGCACTGATATTTCCATATTGAAAATATTCTGCAACAATTAATCCTAATAATAAATAAAGAAACAAAAAAATCAATTTGGTGATTTATGAAGCCTTTATCATCAGATCCAAATAAGTTAAAAGATCTTCATTTTGGGAATTAGAAATTGATATTTCTTCTTTAACCTTCCATTAGTTCTATTGAGGCATTGTCACAACATTAAGGGGTTTATAAAAATTAAAATATACAAAATAGGTTTCATTTTATTTTCTGTAAACAAATAAAATTAACACAAATATTATGACAAAAACCAGAAACTCTTTGAAGTTATTAAGAAAGTTAAGCAATTAATCATCAACTTTTGATTTGCAACTTGTTAAATATTAAGGTAAAATATTTTCACAGGTGTGTAAACACTCTGTGGTACAAACAGAGGTGACAAACATCCCCCACCCACCCCATTGCTATGCAAATCTGCAGAATGATAGACAAAATATAAAATTAAAGAAATTAAAAAGATACAAACTTTAAACAAAATGGTTACAATATATGGAAACAAAAAGGTATCATTGACACAAGAAGGATGTGGGGCTTCAATCACTGATTATTTAACAGTTAGAAGTCAATAATACAATATAAAATCAATGAACAAAGAAATCAAATAAAACAAATCTATTAAAAACATCATTAATTACTTGGATGAGGATATTTTTGTTTTTTAATCATTTCACCCCAAGCAAGGCAATAAAGCCACTAACATACAAGGGGGGTTACTAAGCATGGGAGAACATGAGAATAAAAGACACTATAAATGAACAGAAATTAAGACAATAGTAGATAACAATTGGCATTGCATTCAAATTTTTGAAGATCAAAGTTGACTGGGAAGCATTGAGCTAGGAGAGATTTCCACAAGCAAAAAGTGCAAAAGTAAAACCTGTTAGCATAGAACTTACAGTTATATCTAGCCATTTCAACTGTAAAATAACAAGACATTGCAACCACTAGTACATAAATTCATGAAGTTTAGGTACCATAGAGGAAAGTTTGTCAGAAGAGTTACCATGAAAGTATTTAGAGAAAAGGCACAGGGAATCTATGTTATGGCGGAATCTGAGATGCCATATCAGGAACAATAACATTGCAAATTCTTGTTTGTATTCTATCAGGAATCTCTAAATATACATTAGGAGGACCAGACCAGATGTGACAGCAATAATGAAGGCATGGATGAATGGTGGACTTATAAATAGATATATAGATAGATTCTGTAGTGAAAAATTACCTTGCATGACAAAGTGAATGAACTTCCCTAGCTGTAGACCTAGAAATCGATTCAATATAATCATTCCATTCATGTTAGCAGAAAATGTTAGTCCAAGAAGACACAATGAGTCACTCTTCTGGAGGATAGCATCAGCCATGCCAGGAAAGACATAAAAGCTTCTCTCAGATGATTAAAAAAGGGCAGTTTCATTTTGGAGGCATTAAAATTAACAAGACACTATTTGCCCCATTTGACAGCATATTGCAGGTCATTTCTGAGATCAGCTGCCAATTTTTACTTCACCAATCAGCTTTACTAATAAGACAGGAGTAAATAGTCGTGTTGTCAGCATAGATACCAAGTTGAGAACTGATATAATCAGGAAGATCGTTGAGAAAATTTAGGAACAATGTAGGTCCCTTTACAATATTTGCTATTCATGCAAATGATCTAGAAGTCATATCATGTGTGATGTCATATTAGTAAAATGTCTCATCGATTGCTCCAGAACCTTCATTTACTTTCACTGCCTTCATAAATGTTTGTAGAATCACTAATAGAATAAGTTTTTTGACACTGAATTTTCTTGTCTGCCATTGCAAACAAATCTTGCATGGGATATTTCATTAGCTACTTTAGAGCACCTCAGTCACACAAAATAATTCACCCTCCATCTGACAATACTGACAAAAGATATATTAATCATTTTGCTCCCTCTGCAGGTAAGTTTTTTTTTTTTTTTTTTAGAACATAAAAGCAATTGCTCAAATACTCACTTTTTAGGAGTTTTTTTTTCTGCAGATTCTTGTGTTGGGGTCAGTAACAAGGCAACAGAATTCAGTCAAGGAGGAATGGATTTATACCTTTCTCAATGGCATTAAAATTAATTACATACCAAATGGTTCTAACTGGATTCTCTACATGTTACATTTCCCAAAATGGTAACCATAACATCTCATCTTCACACTTACACTTTACAAGAACAATAATTAACTCTTCACAGGAAAATAAAATTAGTTTCACACATCCTTACTTGTTTTGCAGTCGTTTTTCACTGAGTGCTCTATATTTATAGCCTTGTGTCAAACTAAATTAAGCAATTATTTAGAAAGATACCTATTTTCCAATCAAACCAATTGTAAAAGCCTGGATGCTGATTTTCAAACTAAGCAATTTCAGTCGTGTGAGTAAAAAAAAGGGTTAACAAAATGGAAAATGAAAATGGCAGAGTTTGAATTCCAGTTAAAACAGTTTTTATTCAGTTTGCACTCCTGTTCCTGGGAAAAGCAAGAAGTCATCCCCCCCACCACACACATGAACACAATGCACAAGTTTAAAAGAGCCGACTGGGCTCTCTAGCTTTGGTAGAGCAATCAGTCTATAAAGACAATAAAAGATTATTAACCAAATAAACCTTGTAAATATCAATACATAACCTCCAAGCACAACTATTTCAAGTGTCAACTTAAATCCGCACCCATTCCAATATGAGGCACCAACCATAGACAACAATGTGTGAAAGTATTGAATATGTTCGATACCAGCAAATCAATCCCTCAAGTGATTCTGTCTCTCACACTCAACACTTCAAAGTGAAAACTGGAAGTGAGTATCTTGAATAAGAATTTTATTAGAATTTCTATTTAAAAAAAAAAAAAAAAAAAACAAATGCCCATTCTTATTAAAGAAAATGCCTTTCTTTTCCATTGTCATCATTATCGAGATGAAGTCATTGTATTAAATGGTTCCTGGTTCATCTTACAAACTTAAATTTTATAAGAAAAAAAGTTAGATCAATTTAAAAAATTTATCATTTTTGTTTTTAATGTAAGTGATATTGAATAGCTTCAGTGAAAGAGGAAATCTCTGAAAGATTTTTGGGTTACTCTTGAAATCAATGATGTGTGCTGAAAAGTTCCCAGATCAACCAAGAAGAGAATCCCAACCAAAATATGATGTTTAGTGAGATTTATAGAAATGGGTCAAACCAAGAAGCTGGACATGTGCATGATATGTGTGATTGAGCGAGAGAGATATGGTTCCACTTAATTGAAACATCATTACTATAAATTTCGTTCCCTATCAGCAGTGACTCTTTTTAAAGAGATTTGTATAAAAAGTTGATTCTGTTCTTCCACAATTGGGGTCTTATTATGCAACTATTGTTTAAAACCTATGCAACCATAGAAATGCACAGGATTAATGTGTTTGCAAAACAGCAAATAAATTTTGGCCAATGAAAATCCCAAGCAAGTATTATATTGGCCCATGACTGAACTAATAAGCTCATCTTTCATGACAGGATAGCATGAAAATGTCATCCATATTAAGAAGTTGAAGAAAGTTAAATAAGTGTAAGCAAAAACATGCTAATGGATATACACACCGACCAATATGTTCCTCTCACTCTTATATATATCTCAATCTGTATCTCTAACTATAATCAACCTCAGCGTTGCTTTATCATACTAAATAAATCAGATATTGCTGCTGTGTTTTTGGTGGTGTTACTTCTGGTTATAGAGTCAAGTTGCTGGTGAGTGTATAAATATTATCCAGATATTCAGATTTTTAAAGTATGCATACATCCCAATTCCATTGTCTACACATTCTTCAGTCTGATAAGCAGGTTCTTAAACTAGAAGCCTGAAAATGATTGTTCTGAAGCATTTTAAAAATGCTCAAAATTGGTACAAAAATTCAGAAAGATAAACAAAAGGATACAATTTCAAAATTTTAAATGAAAATGGTATGCAAAGAAATCATTGCTGTTGATAAAGAACATAACAGCCCAACTCAGTTTTTTTTTTGTTACTCAAAAGATTTCAACGTTATTTGGAGTGATGTTTTAAACTTTACACTATGTCTATATTTCTGAGATGAGGTATTATTTACATTATTCGGACTATTGTCCTCATTTTTGTCGCCATATTTATTAGGCTGGTGCAAAAATAATGACGTAATGTCGTTTTTTGACGTTAAAAATTACATCAAAAAACAACATTATTACGTCATTATTTTTGCACCAACCTAATATTACGTTTCGGCCGTTGTACACTCCAGCCATCTTCAGGTGGTTGGAATGTTGAACTGAACCCTTTATTTCGCTCACTGGGGTAGACTGTCAGTTCCACATGCCATGTTTAATGGATGTCAGTTAATTTCCCTCTGAGGCAGTGCAGAACTTTCAGAGGAAAATTAGGACAATAGTCCAAATAATGTAAATAATGTAAACTTTACACTGATTACCCACATTCCAGATTGCTGTTTCCAAAAATTAGGTAAAAACTCAAAACAGAATTGCTATTTCTCAAAGTGAAGCTTGAAGGCAATGGAATTATATAGAGTGAAGGAGGTCTGCATCTCAAGTTGGCAAACTGGTAGAATCCAATGAAGTTGTCATACCAGATAAAAATCACAAAAGGAGTTGCTTGCAAGCCAGAACAAGTTGTAAGCCATTTCGCAACAATAATATTTCTGCTTCTTTCCATCTTCTCATTTCAGTCCATATAAATTTTGGTTGATTTTAAAATTTCCAGGACTGAGCATTAGTAACTACTTGTTAGCAATTGATTGATGCTCACTTATCCTTCCAGTAGATGTTTCAGAAAGCACAACAAAACCAGCAAAATCATGGTCCGAGTGGCAGTCTTTGTAGTCATTGATGCTGTATTCTGGTCGGTCTCTAGATTTTAACTCCATGGAGAAGATATGGACACATATTAAGGCTACATTGGTTGGGAGAACATTTAGAAACACTGACTAATTGCAGAAAACATTCAGAGATAGATAGAATAAAACTGATGTGGCACACTGTAAATAAATTTCAGACAATTTGTCCAAACAAAAAATAAAAGTCAACTTTGCACAGAAACACTACATGCACTTTTGTATAATATTGTCACCTATTTAACTTATATTTGTACAAATAAAAGAGTCATTGCAAAAAATGTGATAAAAACAAATATATTCATGGCTCATATTTCATTCATGAGAGAGAGTAAAAGTGAGAGAGAAAGAAATTCCTTTATCTAGATTCTGAACAGTATGAATGAAATTAACTCTTGCTACAATGAGAAGGTTTCTGGTTTGATCTTGAAATATTCACACAAAATGAAACTTTCACCAGTTTTTTTATATGAATCACAGAACTTATCTAAACATAAAACTTTTGTTCTTTATTTCCCCTTTCAATGCCTGACAGCAGCTGAGATCAAAAAGAAAGAATAGAATGACTGATAGTTGCAATAAATTAAGTCAATTAAAAAAATTAAAAAAAAAACAAGTGAAAATTAGTATGAAAGAAATATCAAAAATTAATAATCAGTGCAATTTGAATACTTGTAGCATCAGAAACATTATTGTTGAACTGCAGTTCAATTATTCTCAAAGTGGATGGCACCACCCCTGCTACTGGCCTAATGTTGAGCTGCTATCTTTATAGCTATTCAGTCGATCCTATTAAAATAATCAAAACAATGTAGTTACCAGTGAAATGTAAATTTATCCTTTTATTATCACAGACTGATTTCTTTGAACTGCTTATCCATGTAACTCACTTTGCTTAACGATGACGTTCTCACAAATCCTGTAATGGATAAAAATTAATGGTTAAATGAATCATTAACTGGCAATCCCTATGTTGAGGGCTGGCAGATTGCAATAAATGTAATACTAAGAAATAAATGTGAGTGTTCATTTTATGTGGTGATGAGCAATAGAGTGTGGTAATGAAGGGAAAGTAGTCACAAAAAACAAAAAAAAAAAAAAAAAAAAAAAAAAACAGTTGGGATTCAGTGAAGGATATTAACTTCAGTAATTTGGATGTTCCAGAAAATAATTTCTAGTCTCTTCAAAGTACATTTCATTAACTATATTTCTGACAGGCAACACCAGTGGAAATTCCACATTGTATTCTCAACATTAAAAAGTCATTTTTCTTCAGGACATATGCAATCATGGCTCTCCAAATTTCTTTTATGAACTGCCATGATTTATTTAAAAAGATAGTGAAATGTTTTCCCATTGACTTCCTCCAGAGTGATTTCTTCTCCCCATGTCATTTTAACCCATAGCTGAAGGAGATAAATGGATTCATACCTTTCTCAAGAGTATTTCTGCGAAAATAAGCACAAAAGACTTAGCATAGATTTTCCTTTCCTCTAATGATGCTGCTAATAATTGTTATATTATTATTAATAGCAGCAGTTAGGTGCTGTTTGACAATGGAAGTAACTTATAGCTTACACTATACTAATTACCTCCCTTTGTCCATTCCTACCTCGGTGTATAAAGACGTCCACTGCAAAGCAGTGCCAAGTTAATAAAGCAGACCACTACATTCAATCTTGACAGGCCACTCTTCCAACACACGTATTAATGGATTCAGCGGCATATTAATGTAAATGTTAAGGTACATCGCCAACTAAACTTTCCAAGTGATCCATACAGGACAAAGCTAAGCTTAGTAAAGTTTGTTATATACATCCCTTGCAAGAGATTTGTGGATGCTGAAGTCTTTTAGGGAATCTAAGATATTTGAAATCCTCAACTCTTTTGATGGATGTATCATTGAGTAACTTCAACTTCGATGGTTCATGGGAGGTTGTGATATAGTCTGCCTTACTCACATTGCAATAGAAACCTACCTGGTTCACTGCTTGCTAGTGATTGCAGCAAGGATTCTGCATCTTTAATACATTGAGAAATTAATGCAAGATCATTGGCAAATTCAAAGTCAGTCATGTATTGTGGAGGGTACCAACTACTCTGGTGAGGTTTCAAAAGCATGCCCCCACTTATCTGGCTATATACAAGAATTTCAAGTCCGGTAAAAAAAAAAAAAAAAATTCTGAATGTTGATTTTCAAGCCAAGTAAGCTTTATTAATGTGGAATATTGACATAATTGAACAATACTTGTAAAACCTGCAATAATTAAAAACTTAGAAATTATTTGGGCTGAGTGGAGCTGACAGAATGTATTCATGCACATTACCAACCAAACTGTCAGAAATATTAAAATTTAATGCTACACAATCTTCTCATCAATATTTGTTCATGTTTAGAGATATAATTTGAGTCAACAGACTTTCAATAAATGCAATTGTGTAAACCTAATATCCAGTGATAAAAATATTAAATCAGTTATTACCTAGTGGCTTAAATAATTGGTCAGTTGTGTCCAGATCTCTAAATTCCACCAACAGACTTCTAATCAAATATTGGAAATTAAAATGTTGACCTACTTGGTGTTTAAGATAGTTGAGTATTTTTGCTAATGCCACTGAAGGGTTAAACCAAAATCTCAAAATTCAGTAAACAGATTTATTCCCCAAATGTGTATATCCAGTCATCAGAGATTAAAACAATCTATAGACCTACTTGGGGAATAAAATTAATATTTCTCCAGCTAATGTAAGGTCCACACTTTGTTTGGAAAATTAATGCAACACAATCTTCCTTTCTACATTTTGTTATATTCAGCTTTGTAACAGAATCAGTCATCACCTTTAACCAAGTTGAAGTCAGTCAAACCAAATACTGTACATATATTTCTTAAATGACTTATGAAATGGGAGGTAAATTGGCAGAGTTGCTTTTTTTTTTGCAGAATCAACAGCATACTTCATCAGATGCTGAGCGCTGAGCAGAACCATAATGAACAATGGTCAAGGGCAATAAACATTTAGACAGGCAACTACTGCAACTGATCTTTAGGGGAATGCTTCCATGAAGGATTATCAGTCACTGAAAGATAATTATAACCTGAACTATCATGATGCAGTTGGAAAATATACAATTAAGATGAGTCATAAGAGATTATGTGAGAGATGCAATAGATTTGATAGAAATGTAGAGATGCTGTAAACTACAGACATAACTCCCTTTCTTATACTTTTACTGCAACACATTTATATAAAAAAAAAACAAAAAATAAAAATAAAAAAAAATAAACAAACAAAACACACAGACTTGTTTTTGTCGTCCAGGAGACATTTATAAATGATCTTTGTTTCCAGTTTTCTTCAAATTATCTTTGAGCAAATATGCAACAACCTTACAAAGATTAGCTGTAGCAAAAAATATACACACCATTCAGTCTGTACTGCCCAAATTCTTAAAACTTGCATAAGTACAATGGCCTTCCTGGCCTAATCATCATGGAGTAGACCAGCCTCTTAACACCTGTCCTGTGGTCACTACCTGGACATATCACTCTGCCAGTCAATCTTTCTCAGTTTTTGATCTAAAGAAATCTTAGTCAAAGCAGGTTGAAATGCCTTCAGGAGCAGAGAGTGACTAACAAGAAAAGTAAACAAGTGACTTATTGAAATAAGTTATTGTTGAAACAGTTATTGTTGAAGTTACTGTGATAAGTTTAACCCTTCCCAAATCTGTGGGATTCCCAACTACAGCTAATTGAGGAGTTAGGTGTCATCTTTATTGACAACATATTGCAAAAACAACCCCTTCTACTCTGCAGACCAACTAAAGTGTGGAAAATTTCTTCAGTTGACAAAATTCTCAAGTAGTGTCATGCAAAGAGTGGGGTCATGAATTGGTGACTGTCCCATCTCATGTGTCAGGTTACAAGTTAATGTGTATATTTAATAGGTCAGCCAAATTCTTGACCACAATAGATAATCAAGGGGTGCTTATCTATATGGTCTCTTCTACTGTGACCTCACTTAGCCACGTTGTGATTTTGATCTTAAGAGGGTCAAGCCGAATTTCCACTGGGGTATCTTAACCACGCTAAACCAAGTAGGTTGAACACGTGGATACAAAACTGAAAATGGACGACGCCCGAATAAGTTACGATATGATGTTTATATCAGAATAACAAAAAAAAAATATTTACAGTTCTTTTCTTTGTTATTTTTCTTCTCTTCCCAACCCGTTCTAATAATTGGCAATGGAACGAAAATTGTGGGTAGCTTCTTTGAAGAATCTTCAATTACTGTGATTTGTACTTTCACAGACGGCACAAGGTGATTGGTCGGAGTTTTTCTTCATCAATAACTGGTTTTAACTCCAAGTACTATTGTTTGACCTTTCATGTATGGCACAAGGTTATTCGGAGTTTTTCTTCTTCAGCAGATAATTATTCTTATTAGGTTGGCAAGCAGCGTTATATCAGAAATCTCTTAACTCCTCCGACTGCAACTCGCTGGCCCCAACTTTCTCCAAATCCAACTCCTCCACCAGTCATTTTCTGTTTCACATTTCCAATTTTGGAAGATCCCATCCTCTTTCAAAAGGAGCCATTATATGATGTCAGCCTCACGTCATCTTCTGCTTTTTAATTTTTTCATTCACAGGAAAAGTTTTTGCCAACAATTTTTCTCAGCAGATAGTCAAGCCGGACATCTCTCAACAGCTGACCTTAACCTCTGATCCTACAGCTGTTCGACAAACTGCATTGTTTAACTTTTTCAACAAAATTTATACACCTATTCCCATATCCTGACAAAATAATTCTGACAAAAATTTAAAATCGTTTTGATTTAACTCTTTATCTGTATGCCATGTTAAATATTGTTACAGAGATCCCACCACCAAGAATGGGTCTATAAAATCAATCAGTCATATTGCTGCAGGACAATTACATCTTTTTAAATTTAAATTATCTTACTAAAATGATTGACATTTAACATTACCAATTAGGTTTAGAAGTAGCTTTTTGGAACCAGAAGATAATTTGAATGCATTATAATTTTGTCCTAACAATCTGAATATGGACACAGAAGACAGACGCAGTTAAAATTAATAGATCTAAATGCCACTTGCTAAAAAAAAAAAAAAAAAAAAAAAAAAAAAAAAAAAAAAAAAGAACAATTGTTAACTTTGTAATATTGAAAGAAAATTAGTAAACTTCTGTTATGTGGATATCTTCTGAAGCAACACTTGCTATTTGCAAGCCAAATAAGGTTTCTAAAATTAATGTCTAGACAAGAAATAAGTACACTTAAAAATTAACTTTGTTTGCAGCAATTGTGTATAATGCATATTAATCTTGAACCAAACTGGAAAAGTTAATTGAAAATACAGTGGAAACACCGGTGTCGTCAATGATTTTTCACAAATATTCTTGGATTTTTAAGACAAGATATCTCCAAGTTCTGCATACCTTTACTGAGAGAAACATTATAAGCTCAACAAAGTCCTGTCAGGTTTACCATCAGCTGATCATCATATTCTCCTTAATCTTGCTCAAGTCAAAAGTTGCAAGAAGCCAAATCTGGCCTGTGAGAGTGGCTAACAAACCTTGCTGATAATGCAATGTCCTGCACCCATGACCAACAGAAACTGACATGAAAAAAAAAAAAAAAAAAAAAAAGAAAAAATCTATCTGATCAGTTATTGTAAATAGAATGATAACATAATACACAAATGAAATGATCTCTCATTGTTGAATGAATAAGGAAACAGGAAAGTGTCCATCCTGTATGCACAATAAGCAGCCAAATGACTGATTGCCAAGACAAATTATATGTGTCATGCAATTGGCTATATTCAAAATGGCTGCATACACTTAAGACAGACTACACACAATAGGCTGCAAGAGATATCTGGTTTAATGCTTACAAAATATTGTAAAGGAATAAACCAAAAGATATTTTGCTTTTTTTTTTTTAACATCATTCATCTAAAAAAAAAAAAAAAAAAAGAAAAATCAAAAAGATATATTTTCCAAACAAAAAGCCAAAGGCGGAATAAAAAAAAAAAAATAAAAAATTTTCATTTTCAATAAAGGATTTATTTGGCGTTCCTTGTTACAATAGCTTGCTATAAAGAAGGAAAAAAAAATGACAACCCTTCCTGCAACTCCACACAAGCTTTAAATGAGTTGCAAAATTAAACTGACCATAAGAAGTGCATCTATTATGAAATGTTTGAAATATGAGAAAATAATTTTGGAAGTTGACCACAAAAGAAACAAGTATTCAAGCCAAAACTTCTAAAATATGCAAGGATCTTCCAAACATTTAACTTACATATAGATTTTTTCTCTTACACCATTTTATTTTCTTACAAATGATTAAAAAACAAGAATCAAGAACTGATAACATGAAGAGAAAATATCAGACGAGACTTGAACACTTAACTGCCAGATTATTTTTTGCTTATTTAAGGATGTTAAATGATCTTTAACTGATCTCAAAGGTTATATATCTGGAAAGATTACATACAAAAAGGAAAAATATGGTCTTTTAAAAAGGTATAATGTGCTATCCAATTAAAAAAAAAAAAAAAAAACCTTACTTTCCAGGAAAAAAAAATAATTTTAAATTGTTACATTCAATAAACCCAAACTACTAATATGCCGAAAAAATAGCAGCAGGGAATTTTAACCAAAGAGGATTAAAAGAAAAACAATTCTCAATGAACAATTCAAATGCAATTATTCACATGTTAAACAATCACTTCATGTTGAAATAATTGATTTTCAAAATAAAAAAACTTTAATTCTAACAAGACTTTGTAAAGATGGTCAGCATATGTTTATGAAAAGACTTGAGGCAGTTAGCTAGTAATAGACATTTAAGAAATGACAAGGAACAGTTGCAGGACCAGTTGGTCAGTATTTAGCATCCATAACACTCACCCCACACCCATTCATTTCTTCTCCATCTGGGAGAGGGTCATTAACCTTAGGACACTTGAGTACCTCATACAATTTTTTTTTTTTTAAGGGAGAGTAAGATGCTTGCATACTTTGCACATCAACTATTCATTACTATACGAATCAGTTCTGAAAAAGAAAGAAAAATACATTAATGAATGGCATTAGAATATTAACATATTAATATATTATAGCAATGCAACAAAATGCATATGGAGCATTTAGATAATTACTATAGGACATATGTAAACAAAATTATGTTCTGTAATATTAATGGTGAAAAACAATTTTGAAACTGATTATCTACAGATTTAATTTAAAAAAATGCCAAGATCTTTTGCACATAATAATTACTAGAAATTAATTCTTTAACATTCAAATATGTTCTGCAAGAAAAACATACAAAATAAATTTCTGAAATGTGCCTTGAAAATAGAAAAAAGTAAAAGTAACTATCCAAAAGCGTTTTTTTAGTGAAAGACTAATGAAGAAATTAACTCTTGCTAGTAATTTTAAGTGGAATTTGAAGATTTAATAGAAATCCAAGTAGCAAATGGTAGACAAGGCTATTGACAAGTTTAATTTTACAAAATTACGAGTCATGCTGTCCTTCACTGAAAAATTATTTACACTTAACCTCACTGACTTGTTAAAGGTTACAAGATAACCTGAATACATTAATGCCAATAACATACAGGTCTTTAAAAAAATAAAAATACTGAAATCAAAGATGCTAGTCTGAATTCAGACAAGGTTTTTTTGTTTTTTTTTATTTTAGCTATAAAAAAAAATTTTAAATGAAAAACCATCTGTCCTTCCTTTTAAAAGGAAACTATAAAACTAATTTTCCTGATATTTCAAGTAGATTCTTTTTAACCTTTTAGGGCAGGTTATGAAATTTAATGTTAAAATTTGTCATTTACAAAAAGCAAGTGTTACACTTTAAGAGAAGACTTAAACATATACATGTTTTTCTATTCCTCTATTGTTTCAATTTTAAAAAAGTTTAATTAGATTAAGTTATGGAGCCAGATGCTTGTATAATTTTTACTCATCTCCATGGTTAGGAGCTGGACACTTGCCTTCATAATTGATATTTCCTTGATTATCTTCAATCCCTTGCAAAAGCTGATCAGCCTCTTCAGGTGACAACCTCTCACCTGTAAATAAAAAAAAACAAAGTGAGAAACTAACATGATAGTAACTGTACAAAATTTAACACAAATTAAAACCTTTATTAAATGGAGGAAAGAAGTGCATGTCTAAGTTTTCACTTTATTATGTATGAAGAAGTGTGTGTGTGTGTGTGTGTGTGTGTGTGTGTGTGTATCATAATGAAACAAGGAAACATTTATTATAAGCCTCACGGAAATGGTTGTTAGCAAGCATTTTTACTGTAGTGAATTTGAACCACACTGAGTATATCACACTTATGGGCCATATGTCATTTAATTCCATCAGAATTGACGTTAAAAAAAATAAAAAAATAAAGTTTATTTCTTCCTATATGAAAGGACAGCAATCTCAGATTTTGAAAAAAAAAAAAAAAAAAAGTTTAATGAGAAGGATTCAATTTTCTAATAGAGACAAGATTAAAAGAGAAAAACTGTTCACATTTCATAAAGAACTGGTTTCACTTGTGACTGCCATCTTTCAAGAATAAGAATAGATATCACAGCTGTCAATACTGTTAATGTTTAGAGAGAAGCTTATAAATAAATTGCTTATTCTAACAATCCTGACATGACAGTGAGAAAACTATAATCGAAAATTATAACAGAGATCACAAGGAGTTTTGGGTTAATGTCTTTCACACAGGTATTACTGCAAAAAGGTTTAAGCTGTCAACTGAAGAAGTCAATAATCATCGGGGCAATTTCAGAGGATCAAGATGTCCAACAGTGTTTTGTCATTTTTAAGTAAAGATTCAATGAGTCATGAAGTTACAGATAAAAATAAATATAAAAAAAAAAAAAAAAAAGCAGGGACATGTGATAAAATGAACAACCAAATCTTACAAATAGGCTCAGCTATTGGAAGTTTTATTTTGAAATCTTTCACAGACAATTTTTCTTTTTCCTACAGAAAAGAAATTCCCCCTTACAGATGAGAGAGTACTTACCTAATCCAGTGAGGAGATGACGCATTTCCGCACTGCTAACAATTCCATTTTGATCTTTGTCAAAAACTCTGAAGCCTTCAACCAAATCATCATAAGTGACAAGAGGTTTGTTTCTGCTGATGGTCTGCAGAATCGGGAGGACAATTTCGAAAGAGAGACGTTCTACTGGAAGAATTAAGAAACACATTACAAAGTCAATAGACATAGCATTTGTGCCAGTTTCATATTTAAATTGCAGCTTCAGCAACAATACCTTCATAAATTAGCATAAATACCAAAATGATTAAATACTGACCACTGAGTGAAATGAAATTAAATCTACAGTTCATCTGAAGTTATGCAAATCAAATAAAGCTCAATAACTCAAATTTGCTTTGAACAATTTTTGTATAGTTTAAAACAATCCATTTAAGCATCAAATAGCTAGAGAATTTTTTTTAGGTAGTTTAAACACATTTTATTAAAGATATTGGATTTAGCATAAAAACTGCAGTCTGAAGTTATTATGCAAGACCAGTAAAATCACTTTTTACTTCAATACCAAGGTAATAAAATCAAAAAGTGATCAACACCTAGACATAATAGAACAAGTCTATGAAACATCTTAATATAATGACTTCTTCAATAACAGCTAGCAATCTATTATCCACTGATTTCGTTATTTCAGTAGGTTCAATTGCTGTCCATAAGTCTTCTTTTCTGTCATTGTTTGCCACCTTCAGATAATTTCATCTTCACAATTGACCATAAATTTTCAATTGGATTCAGATTGGAACTGAATAGTGGCCATTCTACTATCTTGTCCCCTGTAAATCTTTTACACCCAAAAAACTCACTATTGATTTCAGAAATATGAGAAGGAGCATTGTTGTGCATAAATACACACTTCACTGTGAAACACTGAGGATGGTACTTATCATTCAAATAAATTCTTGTCCATAAAATCAATCATTAACACTGTTCAGTTTAACTCCTTCAATGACTTTGAATGGTTCAATAATGGTTTGGTTGACAATTTCAGTCCATAACATCACACTACCACCACCTTGTTGCCACCTTTTAGCCACAACATCCTCATTGGATAAAATCCATCCTTTGACTCATCCATCAGGTCCATTGAGTGTCAGAGATTCGTCTGTGAAAATTACTTTAGAAAATTCAATTTGTATGTATTTCTTGGCCCAATTTTGACACTTCAAAATATTTGCTTTACTGAAAGCAGTTTGTCTAGATTTCTTTTTTGCCTTGATTCCCTCAATTCCAGTCTTATAACTCTTCAGTTTACATTCACCTTAAGGAGACAAGTTCTTGAAGCCTTTTCCTTTGCTTCTAGTTCTCAGCTTAGTTATATTTTTAACAGCCACCTTTATCATTCTCTCTCTACATAGCACCTTTGATATCTCCAATGTGGACATCCCCTCACAAATTTATTTTCTGTTTTTCACCCTTTGCTAGATCCTTTCCATTATCCATATTTCAACATATGTGAAAGAAAATAGTTTTTAGATTTTAGTGGCCTTAAACTAAATTTAATTTACATAACTTCAGTCTGCAGTTTTTATAATAAAACTAATAACTTTAATAAATAGAAACTACCCAAAAATTTAGCAAGCTTTGTTTTGACAATTAAATAGTTAAAAATTTGACAAACATTGTTCAAAACAAATCCAAGTCATCGAGGTTAGGGATTTGCATAACTCCAGACAGACTGAAAACTAAGAGACATTTGCTATTTTTTAAACCAATTTTTAAGTTATATATCAAAACCCTTGATTTTGAAACAAGAACCTCTAAAAGAAATTAAACCCCTCACATGAAAAATATTCAGGGTATCTTACACCTACAGCCTTACCAAGGTGCCAAGTATTTTTTTTAAATAACCTTGCAATCCATTTTGTAGCAATTGGAAATGCAAAGACTAGGTGTTTTTTTGTTTTTTTTAAGATTTACACTTTACTCTAAGAGAAATGAGAAACTTATTTTGGGGTTAAAGGTTCATTAACTATCACATCAAATGATTTTAAAATGTTATAATCAGATAACTATTTTATCAATAGAATAATCAGCAGTAGTGTTAGTGTATAGCAAATACACACACACACACGTGCATCAAGACCTCAATTTACTTCATAAGTTTTGTATAAATGTCAATGACTGAAATGCAGCCAAGTCAGACAATTTCAAACTCTTGCATTGTTGCATTCAACTACACTAAGTTTTCGCTAACGGCAAAAAAAAAAAAAAAAAAAAAAAAAAAAAAAGAGCTATACAGCAGGAATTATTAGTCATACACAGATATTTTCAGCTAAAGACCAATAAGAGAGAAATACTTAAGTATCATTTAAGTCATTCAAAGCAACACAAAGGCACAACCATTTTATAAAATTAATTGTAAGATTCTAATTTGAAATTTTCATCACGTCAAAAATGATCTTGAAAGAAAAAAAAAAAAAAAAAAATTTGGATATGTTTGACACGAGGCAATGATAGGATAAGTGGAATGATTATGTTGAAACTCTTCCCCCCCCCCACAAAAAAGATATTTTATCTATGAGATTGGGAAGAAAGTCTTGTGGCATTTTTGACCTAGCCACTGATGGTACTTTTTCAATACTTATTGTAAAATAACCATAATTTTTTGTTTTTTCTTTGCAGCTTAGTTAATATCAGAGTTTTGTATGAATGCTCCTTCCCACTTATGAGTTTAAACTCAGACTGTGTGAATACAAAAAGAGCTCTCTGTAATAGAAGTGGCAAGAAATGTGTTCTATTTATGGAAATGAGAATGTCTGAACATGCTAATGATAGCGTGGTCAATTTCTATTGGGAAATTCTCTCAAAGACTCCCAATGATTTGAACAACCTAGTTTTGTTAATACAGCTTCTGCCAAAGTTACTTAAGGAAAATTCTAAGAAAGTTAGCAAAATAGCTCACATCAATTATAAAGCCTTCAGGAATTTGGGAAAGTGTCTAAACTGGGTCAATTTATCTATTATCTGACTGGTTATCAGCTTAAAAGAGTTGCCTTGGCTTGTCACTGAAGAATTAAAATGCTACCAAGCCATTCCTGGATAGAGAATCATCACTAGTTATGAAAAGTGGGTTCCCTATAATAATATACAACAAAAATAACAATAGTCTGCACCCACTGAAAAAGTAAAATCCACCCCACAAACCAGGTATACACTGCCCCCAAACAGTTATGCTCTGTGTTTGGCAGTACATGATCCTTATAAAGTGCTAAACAGAAATGAAACAATACATCAATGCAGAGAATTATTGTATTTGGAAGCATTGCAGAAAAAAAGCACCCATTAGTTAATGAATAACATGTTGCTATTAGGTGATAATTGCATGTCACAGGAAAATATTATGGCACTAAATATGGAAATTTGCTCTCCATCTGACTCTTTTTAGGTTAATGTATCATTTATTTTTGGAGACAGAAAGCAGCTTATTGGATATGAAGAGATTAAAACTCATTGAGTGGTTCTTTGCATCAAGACCTGAAGAATTTTACACCTGAGCAATCAATTTGCCAAATAGATGGCATATATTAGGTTGGTGCAAAAATAATGACGTAATAATGTCGTTTTTTGACGTTAAAAAAAATACGTCAAAAAACATTATTACATCATTATTTTTGCACCAACATAATGAGAGGAAACATTATTTTAATCAATTATAACCAAAAAAGCACATCTGTTTCTTATCATCAAATGCAACAGACAGGACTTTCTAACCTAATAGCTGCCTTTGAGAGGGTAGGGGCAGTTGAAGTATTCAAGGCAACCACCAAAATTCCTATCTATTTGCATGTGTATAAGAATGCATTTATAACTATTTACCAAGTTTATCATTGGCTACAAGTCTACAATTGCACTGCACAGCACCCATTGTATTAATGGTCAATGATTAAAGATATTTTCTTAAGTGATAAAGAGGTAAATAAAAGGTTGTACATTGATTTTGCACCAACCTAATATGACAAAACATGTCTAATGACTTGATTCAATGAAAAAAAAAAAAAAAAAAAAAAAAAAAAGTGACATTTTCTTAATGCAAACGAAGTTTAATAACATGTTTACATGGATACCAAATATTCAATTTACAATGTCAAACATGGAGTCATGGTCCAATTCAGTGTGTGTGTATGTGAATAAATCAAACCCTCACTTTAAAGCCACTTTGAAACACATTTTAAAAATAAAAACAATTAGCAAAGTGGGTCATGGGGTTTCATTCTTATAAAATGCGAAGCTACATTAGAAAACTACATTTTATTAGAGGAAAATAATTTTTACCTTAATTGAATTTTTAACAACTAAAATTGTGTTACTAGTTTTAGTTAAAAATCAAAATTCATTTATCTGACATCTACATTTCCAACAACATTGAACAGAAGAATATTATCTAGCGATACAATAATTCTAGAAGAAATATATTTCCAAAGAAATTCTCAAAAGTATGTCTCATACTCAACAACTGCATCTGATCACTGTAAGAAAACACAAGCTCTCAATTGATGAAAAAATTTAGATTAGAAAATCTTATGTCTTTCAATTCAACTTTACTGAAATGCAAATTAATACAAGTTTAAAAAAAAAAAAAAAAAAAAAAAAAAAAAAAAAAATCAACAGTATAAAAATACAAATCCATGATGTAAAATAAGAGCATTACCTTTGTTGGTGCGGGGTGTCGGTTTTTTCGTTTCCCCTGATTTTAGATAATATAAATACAGGCCCATTTATTTGCATTAAACAAAGAAAAAAGAAAAAAAAAAAAAAAAGAAAAAAAAAAACAACACAGAATTAGGATAATGCCACTTGGGGCTTATGAAAAAAATATTCCTTTATTCCAAAAGAAATGAACTGATACAAACAAAAATGAAAAATTGGATAGAATCCAATTTTAAACAATAGATTTAACATGAGGAAAATAATTTCTAGAATGTACCAACCAAATCAAAGAATAGCTAAAGGAGAATTTTCAAATTATAATTCAAACTGATAAAAGGATCAGATTTTAATTTACAATTGAAAAAAAATTAAGCAAAATTGAAAAATTTTATTTTAAAAAATTAGAATTGTAAATTAAAGCTTAACATAGAAGAGTGTAATAGATTAAAATTATACAATTGTTATTTCAAACCATCTATTAATAGAACGGGAGACAGTGAGGTTTATTAGAAAGGCCAAACTGGATCCACAAAAATCTCAAACAATCTAAAAATTCCAAACACAAAGTCAATATTTCTTTCTTCTCTTCAAATGAGACTCATGCAATTTTATTTTTTTAAAGTTGCGAGGCAAAAATAAACCAAATGCAAAAAATGTTTATGAATTGCAATCCGGATCCAAATAAAGTTAATCAAAGAGTATAAAGACAAGAGTTTTTCTCTCCTCCCTCCCCCCACCGAGTAGGAATATGCTCACCCACAAGATTTTTTTCCATCTCAGACAAAAGCAAAAAGGTATTAAAGAATGTCATTAGTAGGAACTTTTAAAGCACACAATTCAAAAATTTTGATTTATTTACCTTTTTAAATAGTACAGGAGAACAAATGAACATGCTTATAAATGCACACCATGCAATACCTACCACTGCTTAACACCAAGCTGGGGCAGACAATGCAATTACTGACAGGTTTAAGAGATAATACTAAATTTTATTTCATAAGAAAGATCTGATAGCTTAAATACACAAAAATGTATAGCATGCCAAATATGAAGTTTAGATCAAAACCAAACAATTTTCTTTCCTACTGACAAACCATAAAATCCTCAACAAATCTACAGACAAAACAGACTTTATCTACTTCCCGAAATGGATTTGATAATATTACTAAATTTCTTTTTCATATTTTTAAAGGAGTTTTCCAAGCTTCCCCCTCTTTAATATATATGTTCATTTTCTTGTTTGTGAAACATTTCTATCAAAAGATGACAAAAAAAATTTGATTATCCTGAAAAAGGTAAGCACACAAAATCTATTGAGCTTGAAACTGGTTTTTCCCTAAAATAGTTATTTTTCTTAAAAAAAGGTTAATTTATCAAATAAATTAATCAGAATTCAATTTAAAATTCATAAAAAAAAAAAAAAAAAAAAAAAAACGCAAATTTACTAATTTTGACCACTTTGCCTGAGGGCAATTTTTCTAGCAGGTACAAACTATCTTTAATAAAGTAATGTCCATTTCACAAACAAAATTTTATTTTTTAACATTAAATTGCATCGAAGAAAATCACAGCGATTGAAAAATTCATAATTTTAAGCATCTTGAGTTAAAGTTGATTGAATTGAGCTTCATGGATAAACTAGAATAGCAATAGATTTTACAAAAAAAATTACATCATGCTTTTTGTGCTAAGTGAGGAATATAAAACTTATAAATTTGTTTGGGATAATGTATAATGAGCTAATCCAGCTGACCTTTACTACTGAGTAAAGAGTTCAAAGCACAAAGCAATTGTTTAGTAACCACCTATATTTCCATACAGCTATGATAAATTTAAGTAACAAGACTTTCAATATGAAAAAGTATCTAGATGGAATTCCTCAACAAGCATCATTCAGAGAGAATACATAGAGGTTACCAAGATTCTAACTGGCAGATTCTGGTGGAAAACCAAGTCAATTGATAGCAAATATGAAAATAAAAACTAATAAACCTGACTTAGTCATTGAAATGCCAAGATGCTATATAACAAGAGTGTCTGTGTCTATGTGTACATATCTCAATTTTTTCTAAAGAAAATAATGGATTTTTATTCATCTGACAGATTTTTTTTATCACTTTAAATGTTATCTTTAGTGGATACTCATATTTGAGTAGACACTGCATCTATTTTCATCTCCCAGCCCGAATAATTGAGAAATCTTATTAAAGAAAGATCTGCGCTTTCCAGCAGGATTCAAACCTGCACCCACTGGGCAGAGTGTGCTACCATTAGATCCAACATACTCAAATCAATGATAGCTCCCTCTGCCCAGGGTGACACAGATTTAATAAGATTTCTCAAACCATCTGGCTGTTAAACAAAATAAATATACTGTTTAATAAATAAATGTAGCATCTACTCAAATAAGAGCATCTATTAAAAAATAACGTTTATATATATATATATATATATATGTATACAGAGGGCAATAGGTAAATTATCACCATTTTATATTTTTAATTTTGTCAACTGAACACTATAGTAGGTTCAGTTGCACATCGTCTGTGAGTAAAAGAACATCATGAAGCTAATCACACCACCACAAATTTGAAAACAGCATGCTCTACTGCTTAACATTCGTACCAAAAGCTCCAATACAAACATTTTAGAGTGTTTGGGTGTCAATCTGAGGATTGTGCAGAGGATTTGGAAAGAACTGAAGGACTAATGGTGATTACGAAGGTGTTTGGAGTGATAACTAGTGATGGCAATGTTATGCCTCCATTCATCTTCCCACAGGTCCATAGTCTCAACATGGAGGCCTACATCAAGTGCCTTGAGGAGGTAAGTGCTGCCCTGGGTGAAAGTGGCTGTTGGAAGACCTTATGTCTGGCAACAGGATTCTGCACCATGCCATACGAGCTGAAGAATCTAAGCAATGCTATCAGACAATTTCTGCTACCAAATCATCCCTTACACTAACACTCCAAACTGCAACCCCACTGATTATTGTGTGTGGAGTGCAGTTGAGTGAGAAACTAACAAAACTCCTTGTAATACCAAAGAGTAAATGAAGGCAAGGATTATGGCAGCATTCACCATCTTAAACAAGGAGACAGTCCAGAAGAGTTGCAGAAGATTCTGAAGTCATCTGGAGGCCATAGTTCAAGCCAATGGCACTTTCATGGAATAAATTTACCCTTTAGTATTTTAAGATATTTTTGTGTAATTTTGGTAAATACATCTGTTAAAATGAGATGACAGTGATATTTTCATTTTTGTGTAATTTAGACATTGCACCATATATATATATATATATATATATATATATATATATATTAAGGCATTAAAAACAAGAAATTTTATATTATGGACCATGATAGATTTAAAATAAAACAAACACCAGTCGACCGGTTTCGTCCCCTCTCATCAGAACTGTTAACGGGGAAATTATGAGGAAAAGAAAAAGAAGTCTGTTATGCATGACATGAATGATTGGACAGGAAGAAATAAATTATTATAAAAGTTATACCAACCAAGATGCTAGAAACGCAGCACAGCAAGTCCAAGCAAACAATCTCTTTGTTTACAAAGAGTAGGTTTCCTGAACCTGATGTAAAGCGTCTCTAACACCTTAAGATGGAATAGCGAGTGCGAACTGGCCAAAACCGAAAACCAGTTCCTTAACTGAGATTTTTGTGAACAATGGTTATCCGTTGAACATTGTTCACTCAGTTATTCGAGATGAAACTGCCAGGTTTAACAAAATTAAACCTGCTTCAGTGGGTAAATGTTCGGTCTATCTTCGTTTGCCGTGGTTGGGTAGCATTAGTGAATCCTTCGCCAAGCGTATTTCATGGAGTTCACATCAGTGTTATTTTGCAGCCAATGTTCGTGTTGTTTTTCAAACTAAGTCCGTACTTTCATCTATGTGTAAAGATGTTCTACCCCCCCACCATATTAACTCTGTTATTTATCATTTCAAATGTAGTTGTGGATGTGACTACATAGGTAGAATGACACAGCGGTTGGACGTTAGAATTAAACAACACGTACCTGCTATAATACTGAATAAAAAAATTTTCTTTGGGTGATACCATTCGTAACACGTATGGGTCTTCGATTGCGGATCACTTTATAAAGAATCCTATTTGTGCGTTGAATTTCAGTGTGAACTGGTTTTCTGTTTTGGCCAGTTCGCACTCGCTATTCCATCTTAAGGTGTTAGAGACGCTTTACATCAGGTTCAGGCAACCTACTCTTTGTAAACAAAGAGATTGTTTGCTTGGACTTGCTGTGCTGCGTTTCTAGCATCTTGGTTGGTATAACTTTTATAATAATTTATTTCTTCCTGTCCAATCATTCATGTCATGCATAACAGACATCTTTTTCTTTTCCTCATAATTTCCCCGTTAACAGTTCTGATGAGAGGGGACGAAACCGGTCGACTGGTGTTTGTTTTATTTTAAATCTATCATGGTCCATAATATAAAATTTCTTGTTTTTAATGCCTTAATACGCTTCTGTACCGTTTCAAATATATTCAAATATATATATATATATATATATATATATATATATATATATATATATTACACACATTACAATTACATTAAACTTCATTTCAAGGATCTGAATAAATTGGTATAAATCATGCTAAATTAAAGCCATGAAGATTATATTCATGAGCAAAATTTAAAAGGACATTTATTTTTACACAAACATTAAGAAACTGTCTTTAAGTATCCCAAGACAATCTTTTATTAAGGCCTTCTGATATGAATTTTGTTTTTATTTTTCTTTATTTACAGTTGGATTAATTCCCCCATTTTGTTGTTATGATCATGGTTCAGCTTTCTGATTTACGAAATTTCAAACTGATCATAACGAAAACAAGAACACACCTGAAAAATTTGGGACAATTTTTCTTTTAATACTCACCCCTTTTACCAACCCTCATTTATTTTATTATGAAAGGCATAAGCCATTTTCATTAATTTTCTAAACAACTGATGTACCCAATTGTGTGAAACCAGCTTGTGTGCAGTGTATGCCCCAAGGTAGATAATACCCATACTAACCTTCTCTACCTTCATAACCACACTTCTTCACTTCAGCTTGGGTGGGGTTCTCACCCATTGCTCTCAACACTTCCCCCAGATGGTAGGCAGAAATCTTGCCATCACCTTTCTCATCAAATAGGTTGAAGATATCTTGCAAATCTAGAAAACAGAAAAAAGTGAGTCAAATAAAACAATCATTAAAAATGTAAATTTACATATAAATGGGTAATATATAGTCTTTGTTATATTAAAAATTGCTAAAATAAAATTTTGGATTAGAAATAGATTATGAGGAGAAAAAAAAAAAAAAAATAAAAAAAAAAAAAATGTTTAAATTTAGACATTCCAAAAACAGAATTTATCTTTATTCTGTATTCCATGACATTTGGCTTTCCTTGGAATTTCTCTATCTTGTTATGAAGATACGCGAAAACTGCCGACTTCGAAAATTAATCTTTGCTGGTTTAGTGAACATAAAAATCGCAATGGTAAATGATGCGAGTACTAATTTGTTAATCATTACAATGGACACCCTTAAAATGTGCATGTGTACACACAGGTACTGCCCAAAAGCTTAAAGTAGACTCAATCAACCTTTTTCTTGCTTCAGAAAACTAAAAGTGTAGCAGATCCCTCTCCTAAAGAACGTCTTAATTAAATAATCCATCAAAATCTGAGCAGTCATCATTCACTTTTAATAAAGACAGAGAGAGAGAGAGAGTGTTTTCCTCTTTATATGACAAAGATAGGTACCTCCACTTTTTCGGCATAAATTATCGATACCTAAGTTTAAAATGCATTTTTTAAAATGAAAAAATATGCTTGAATATTTCATTTTAGTTTTACTTGAAAGTTGAATCATTAAATTTATTATTTCCATTAAGTAAACAATTCTGGTATATTTCAGATAGAAACTATATACATTGGAATGTCAAATTTAATTTTAAATTTTTAAATTTTCAAAAAACCCGCCATTTTCTTAATTTTAAGAAATTTGTAAACAAACACAAATTTATCGATTTTAAAAATATTTAAAAAAATTTCTGACACGTCATTTTAGTAAAATTAGAAAATTTAATGTTAAATTAATCTGATTTAAAAAAAATATTACTTAATTATAGCATAAAAAAGAAATATACAACGAATTATTAACGATTGGTACCGTAATTTTGATCCGATACTTGATCCACGTGTTGATTGACAAGTGATGACAGCTTACGACGGGTGACCATAAATGAAAATTACTAGAAATCTGAGTGAACCCTTTTATTTTTAGTTTTACTGTTATGTCTATTTATTAGAATAAAGGGACAAAACTCTTTTTATAATAATGGCAATTTCAGTCTACCGTACATGGAAATAAGGAATGTATTAAGTAGAAAAATACAACATAAAAAATTATTTGAAAAAAAAGTGGAATCACTAAATTTATTAAACTTGGCAATTTTGAACTCGTAAATTTTGTTTCTACTTAATTACTAATTATCAAAAGGAAATAAGCTAATACAGAGTTTTGCACGATTTTTAAACTATTATAAATTATTATAATCAAAATGTAAAACAAATAAAAAATTCTTGTAAAATTTAATTATTCATCAGAAAAAATTTATTTCTTCAGGCAATAATGACCTTAATATTACTTATTTACAAAAGCAATTAAAAGCTTTTCTAATTAAGTAATATCATAGTTTTATTGGATTCATTATTTTTCTATTCAAAGCTCATTTTACAAAAGTTGGAACAAATTAGAAAAAAAAAAGTAGGTGATTTACCATCTCCAATGACTCCTACTTTAAACAAAAAAAAATTGTAAGGAAATAAAAAGAATTGAAAAAAATTTCGGGAAAATAAGTAAGTGGGGTGTAACATATTAAAAAAAAAAATATTTTTTACTAAAATTTACTAAAAAGAAATATTTCAAAAATAATTTCATTCATTGGTGAAATAAGTCCTGAAAATTTCATTAAAATCGGACAATTACTTTAATTTTACAAGAATTTCCAAATCAATGGGTTTTCAACGGGAAAAAAGCGCAAAAAAAAACAATGTTATTTTTACAGCACCGCGATGACGTAAAAAAAAGAAAACTTTAACCAAAATTTCGAACGTGTTAAAAAATATTAAAAAATATCAAAAAATAATTAAAATACACTTTGGTCTTTCATCTTAATAATAACATAAGCGTTTTGACGATAAAAATTTATTTTCGGTAAGTTTGTGGCATTTGTTTATTACGCTATGCTGTTTTCCCGCGAAAAAGTGGAGGTACCTAGACAAAGAGTAGCCAAACTAAAACTTCAATGAAACACACCTATGTAAAGATTTTGAAAAATGTAAACCATGAGATAAACAATGCTGAATGAAAAGCAATCAACCAATAAGTGTAGATTCATCATCGACATTTGTTTTAATTGAAGGTGATAATCAAAATTCAAAATTGCATACATAAGAGGCAGACAAGAAATTGATAGCAAGCATCCATACCAAAAAGAACTTAAACAGCTAATGTGTTAGAAATTTAACATTGAGAGATTATGGAAAAGGTTCAAATGAGCTTGTTATTGTTGTTATTAAGTTTTAAGGTATGATGTAAAAGTAAAGGAACAAAAAACTGATATCCAAGATAAGGGATGTGTGAATATAAGTTGGCTAAGGTCAACACCAAATGATAATAGGGTTTCATGCATGAAGCATGTAACAGACTGTCACCACTTGATTTTGACCTTAGTGTCTACTTTGTTTTGAAACTTTCCCCCACCGCTTTCTCAAACTTGAAATTTCATACATACTTTAGTAGATTAAATGATTCATAAATAAACTCTTCACCCATTGCTACGAGATAACCAAAATATAAATGAACAAAAATAAGAAAACAAAAAGTTGGAGGTGTACATTGCTTGATCATGATATCAGGAATTTTAACAATGGAAATGGCTAGAATGAGGGAAGGATATTAAAAACAAAAACATCCCAATCTCAACTCTTATCTCCTTACACACTTCCACTTCAAGTACAACTGCAGGGAAAGTGAATGAGAGAGAAGATATAAATAGGCCAATCAACAGCATAAAAAAAAAAAAAAAAAAAAAAAAAAAAAAAAAATGTGAGTTATCTATAAGTTTCCATGACTAAAAACCAATATTCACTTATATAGGAAATTTTAACCAACTAGTAAAACGCAGCTATTTATCCATAATAAAAAAATTTTTTAAAAGTATTCTTATGAGAATATTTACTTACACATTTAAAAAAAAAAAAAAATTTCTCAAATAACTTTTTAATATCTGAAGCACAAGAATTATATAAAATAGGTTTTGGGAAGATTTTATATATATATATATATATATATATATATATACACACACACAGACAGATGACAACTCTAAAGATACATTTACTCCATTGAAGCTGTGATTAAAGGTTGAAAATTATGAATAGCAGCTAAAATTAAGTCACACTTGGTATTTGGAAAAAAGAAAGTTCTAACTATCTTTGAGAGAGTAAGAGAGACTGAAACAGGGGTAGACTATCTCAACAACAAAAAAAAAAAAAAAAAAAAGAAAAAAAAAAAAAAGGAGCTGTGCGTGTGTGTGCACACAAAGTCAGGCAAGAGAAATGCCTCAGGTCAACCAGGCAGAAAGATACAAGAGTTAACCTAAATAACTTTGATGAATGTTATTCTTTTTGTATAGATTAAACCCATTTTTAAAGATGCAAGAATAAAATTCACGCTAAGAGAATTTGCTGCTATGATGGGATGGTTGGTACTATAAGTCTTATCTTGCTAAAATACAAAATATAAGTCAACTTTGAAAATCCACAAGCTTTCTATCAACATGTGCCAGACTAATCTCAGCTGCCTAAGGCCACAGTATTTTTTATGATTTTCATTATAATAATTTATAATAGTTTAAAATCATGTAAAATTCTGTATTGGGCTATTTCCTGAGTGTGATATAGCAATTAAGTGGAAACAAAATTAACAAACCCAAAATTAAGATTAATAAATGTAGTTACCCTATTCTATTTTTAAAATAATTTTTTATTTTTCACTTAGATTTCATAAATTTTATGTCAATTCTAGTCAGCTATATTAGCCATTATCGCTTCAGATAAACATGGCCGATCAATAAGAAATGGTTGTGTATTACCTTTTTATGCTATAAGTAATATTTATATCAAATCGGATTAATTCAACTTTAAATTTTCAAATTTTACTCAAATTTCATGTCAGAAATATGCATGCATTATATATATATATATATATATATATATATATATATATATATTTACACACACACACGTGTGTGGAAGAAAAAAAAAAAAAAAAAAAATTTGTTTTGTTTACAAATTTCTTAAAATTAAGAAAATGGCCACTTAAGAAAATTTTAAGAAATCAAAATTAAATTTTACATTCCAATCTATATAATTTCTATCTGAAATACTTAATGGAAATAAATATTTTAGGTTTTTTTTAAGCTAAAATGAAATCTTCAAGAATGCTTTTTATTTTTACATTCTTCACTGGGGAAAAAAAAAAATTTTTTTTTTTTTAAAGACAATAGTGTCCTTAAAAAACAATTAAAAGCTTCTCTAATTAAATGTCATGGTTTTGTTGCATTTTTTATTTTATGGTTCAGAGCAGATTATCAGTAAATCAAAAAAAAAATTTTTTTTTCCCAAAGATTTTTTTAAAAGAAAAGAAAAAACCATGCTAGTAAGGATTAAAAAAATTTTTTTTAAATATTTTGGTCTTTCCTATTAATAAAAACAATTTAAATGATAAAACTATCAATTTTGGGGCCTTTTTTTCATAGAATTAGTGAAGGTACCTTGTCTAAAGGAATCAAATGTAGAACATTAAATTTTTTTTCTTTTTAAAGAAACAATGAACATCCTGTACAAAAATCATAGAAAGAGAACACTTCATGAGTTAGTATCCCAACTAAAATAACTGGGAAACAGTTATGACTTTCCTTTTCCTGAAGAAAAAGGCTAGTATCTAGTAGTTTTTATTGTGAAAATAGAACATCAAACAGCAGAGATTTTTTTTTTTTGTAAACAGTAAGCCTCATTCTTAAAAAAAAAAAAAAAAAAAAAAAAAAAAAAAAAAAACATAAAATGGTTCTTTGTTTTCTTTCAGTTCCAAGAAGCCATGTTTGTTAATAAATCCAAAAATTGAATCATGGCAGCAATTTCAGTGTCTCCACCTGCTTACAAGAAAAAGTCATCTTAAAGAAAATTCAGTCTATGGAGAATTTTTAAGAATAGCTAACAAAATAAATTACTAAGACACTCATTCACTCAATAGAACAGAAATCCTAAGGGTTATAAAGTGCAAAGGTTTGCTACAAAATATATTATTAATTTCAAAAAGAAACAATAGAAATCAAAGATTTTAAATCAGATAGAAGCTAATTCCAACTGTTTATCTAAACCTTTCATTTTAAAAAATTTGAACATTTTAATTAGGCACAAGACCCCTGATCTTAAAAGATTAAGAATATTTCAAACAACTAAATAACCCAGTTTACCTTTGCTTCCATGAATTGCTTATATAAACTATTATTCATATTCAACTAAAAACAAAAAAAAAACAAAAAAAAAAAAAAAAAAAAAAACATTAAAAACATTAAAAACAATTACAAAGCAAAAAAACAAAAAAAAACAAAACATTAAAACATAGCTGTTGACATTGTGTGTGTGTGTGTGTGTATATATATATATATATATATATATATATATATAATGTGGAGAAACTTATCACTTAACCAAGTGATGTTATTCCAGTCATGTCAACTTCAATGCACTCATGAAACGAAGATCTATTATTCTACCCACTAACTACAACTGAAAAGAATTTATCTAAACTCAACATAAAATCTGTCACAACTACATCCAAGACAATGAAAGACTAAAAAAAAAAAAAAAAAAAAAAAAAAACACAAACAACCAATACTTGGAATTTACTCCATCAAATGCAGGAACTGCTAGAATGAATACATTGGAAAAACTTCTAAAAGTTTAAACAAGAGACTATATGAACACAAAAGGGACATTTTAAATGACACAAAATGCATTGTTTTTTTGTTTTTTTTTTTTTTCAATGTAACAAAACGGACTAGTTTTGACATAGGGAAAGCCACTTTGATTAAAGGAGAAAATAATCTGAGACGAAAATATCTGGAAAGTGTCTTGATCACTAATTCAGCCACAATAAATTTGCGTCCAGGCTCTTACAACATATCATTCTTGGTAGATTTTATATTGTCAGAGTATGGAATAAGGAACAAAGGTGGTGGAGAGATAAAGAAAAAGAATACATATGATTTTGGTTAGATTGAAAAAAAAAAAAAAAAAAAAAAAAAAAAAAAAGAAAAAAAAATCCTTTCAAAAGATTAACTACCTGCACCACTTGTTTCATGCAGGTGTAGACAATGTCATCAAAGCCCAGTCTGATAAAATGTGTAAAAAAAAAAAAAAAAAAAAAAAAAAAAAAAAAACCTTTCCAGTTTGACATTTTCTCAAACGGACTCGCAATCTATCTATATATAGTGATCTTCTCCAAGTTTCTAAACAACTTAATGTTGATATTAAATTCACAAATGAAGCTGCTGGATCATGCAATTTAAAATATATTTAGGCAGCATATCTTCAAATTTTAAACATGATCCAGCAGCTCATGATGCACTTTTCTTAATGAATTTAATACCAACATTAAGTCAATTAGAAAACTGGAGAGGGTCACAATAAAAATAAAGACATGTCCAGATTATTCAACACAACTTGTTTGAATGAAGATATATATAAGGATGGAAAGTATTTAAACTTAAAACGGGAATCCAAGTCATGGCTCTAGTTAGAAACTTGCATAGAGGATGAATCAAAGTGAAAAAAAATTCAGATAAGTCACCACTCCTAAGGCAGGTAAATGTCATCAGAGAGATAAATGTCTTCATGATGGCGATGGGATGGGATGGGAGTCCTCATGGTAAACAGCCAACTGCCTACTTTTTCTCTCTCACACAAAATGTAAAATGAGATGAAAACTGCACAATTTCTTGATGTGTGAAACTGACAGTCACCACTAACAGTTGATTTCTATGTTGAGTCTCACCTATAAAACACTGATATTGAGCACTATTTCTCCCACATAACTTTATTTTTTAACATTAAAACAATGTTCAATTCAGCTCTTTTAAGGAGATATACATCATTAGGACCATTTGAAGTCTATCTGCTCATTTTATTTTTGTACCCAAAATGTAAAGTAATGCTTAAGCAATTAATGGACTTTTTAATATAACATTATTTCTTACTAAAACAGAATGTGCATGTTTATGCACAATGGTTGACACCCCAATGTCAAGTATGGCTACTGCAAGACATTGTAAAAAATCTGTTGTGCATTAAACGGATATGGCTATTTAATATGGACAAACTTAAAACTTCTGGCACAAAGTTGAGTTGAGGGTGGAGTTTTGGGGACATTGTATATATAAAAAAAAAAAAATGTACTGATAATGATTGAGTACTTGTTGGAACTGTATGATGGCTGCTGCAAATTTTCAAAGAGATTTAGAAAATTAGGAGAGGAGATTTGAATCAATCCTTATATACAGGCATTTGGAACCCAAAACAATAAAAAAAAGCTCCTTGCATTCATATTTTAAAAGAGAATGAAAATTTTTATATTTTAAACATATCAAAAGGTTGGGGTCTAGAGTATAATTTCTATTTATAGATATATATCTATATAGATCCCAGCATTACCGTTCTTTTATACAGGATTCATAGGTAGTTAAATGCTTCTTATACTTCAATGGCAGAAAGGATTCACAAAATCAGTTTATGATTGAGAATAAATTTGAAATTAAAAACATCACAAATAAAAGCATAAAGTATCATTGGTACATGGTCCTTCCACAAAATTTTTCACTCTGAATTCTTCATTCAACTCAAATACCCTAGAGCTTGTGAAAGGATGGAGTAATATTAATCCAAGTTTTGTTACTCAAGATAAACTCTTTATAAGATATAGATACAAGGCAGTGTAGAATTTTTTTTATATTCAACCATATAGATTTTTTCTGAATAGCTGAAAACTCAAAAAGTAATTTTTTATATTGTTTGGTATCTTGGTAGTTTTCAGGAGCCATTTCAACCAGGTGTTCATTGTGGCAGGGTATAGTGTTTCCAGTAGTGATTGTTCATCCCTTTCCATTCTAACCAGGGAAATCTCAATACTCATCCATATCCTCCTCCCTGCTTGTGGTGTTTAAATTAACCAAGCGATCAGAGACACCTGTTTATACAGGATTATTTCAAAATTTATCTCTGCACCACAGAAGTCTTGTCAGCATAGAAAATATGGAGAGACTTGGGGTGGGGTGGGGTGGGGGTCAAGAAAAACAAAAATAAACTGAGAAAAAAAAATTTCTGAAAACTTAATTGAACTGACAACCAACCAAAAAATCATTAATAATGATATCTGCATTTCTTGAAAACTGGTCATCATTTGTGCTTATCCAGATCAAAGGTCTATCAAGTTGGGAAATCCATAAAACAATTAGCATCCATAAGACTACAGACAAGGTTTCTTTTTAAATTTCTTAGTAATTTTGTAAAAACAGCACTTAAAACTTGGGATCGCAGAAGGAATGTATTTTTAAAGGAAGAAATGCTTTTTTTTTTTTTTTTTTTTAAATAAAAAAATTTTCCCCTTTTTATTTTTCTTGAAAGAAAAGAGAAAGCCGACACTCCTACGAATCAATTAGTGAATAACTGAATAATACTAATAATTTAATTGTTACTGTACAAGGTACATTGTCTGGTAATTTCTTAATATTTTGTATGAAATTTACTGTTGTCGTGGATACACGAGTGAACAATTTCTGTCGTTTGTAGATTTCTGAAGATAAGGCTTTCTTTACACCTTGAAGAAACGATTTTTAGACGAAACAGTAAAAGATTTGAGCACTTCAGTGCGTGTATGCGCGTGAATTTGAATTTATTACCCAGGGGAAAAAAAAGTTAATTTGAACATGAACAAAAAAAAAATGCAAAGCAACTTTTTAAGTTTAGCATTGTATTTTTTTTTTTACAATTATTGCTTCTTACGCCGTTCTGAGTCAATTATTTTTTAGACTTTAGTGCTTTATGAATTAATGTTGGTTACGAATTATTTTAATATTACACAAAAGAAAAGGTAAAAAAAAAAAAATAATGAGACAAAAGAGGGTGAAGGGATCCTGTGTACACAATTACCACTATCCTGACTCAATGAGGAAGTGCATTCTTAGCATAACCGGACATTTACAAGGGTGTGGCCAAACAATAACATCACTGCTGGCACTGGTAGACTTATCACATGAAGCGTATGGTCAGAAACGGCTTTCTTTATTTCAATCCAACAAAAAAATAATTGAAACAGGAGAATTACATTTGAATTTGGCCCTAAAAACTGTGTAGAGCTTTTTAAATCGATTAATGGAAATAATCGTGGTGGCAGATTAACTGAAAGAAGATAATTTTAAAAACAAGAAAGACAAGCCTTAGAAATGTAATATTTTAAGTTGAAATAGACAAGTGTACTCGTATTTTGTTATTGTCTACACAGTTACATTAGTTTGGAGAGATTTTGTTTAAGAAGAAAAAACTGAAATGTCGAAACAAAAGACGAAGATGCAAGTTTATATCAAACATGGATGAGAGAGAAAAAAAATGAGTTTTTTTTTTTAAATAAATAAAATTGCTAAATTGGTGGAAATTAATTTTATAAATTATTGTTTGCGTTTATTTCTAAACAGAGCTTTGTAGTAAAAAAAAAAAAAAAAAAAAAAAAAACCAACAAACAACGTTGTTTTTTTTTTTGTTTATTCAATATCGCCATTAATAATGAATCATAACTTGTCAAGTTCGAAATAAATACCGAAAAAAATTAAAGAAATAACGAAATGGAAATTGTATCTCCCACTTTACTGACGAAGTTATAAAATATACTTTCCATGGTTATTTTATTTTTCTAACAAAGCACTAAATTAAAAAAAAAGAAAAACATTCATGCAATTGCCTTTTTGGTTATTTAAGTTTTTAAATACGTATGTGATTGATTGTCTTAAGAAATCAACGTCTCTATTTGTTGAAAAATTAAAATATATAAACTGTTTATATTTTAATTTTACAATAAACATCTTATAAAGCAGCATAAAACATTAAAAACAACTGAATATCAATATCTCAAGCTAAAGTTGCCAACATGAACATAAAAGAAATGTTCAATTTTATGACAATGTTTAAAAATTTGTTAATAATTATATCATGTGAAACATCGTTAAAAAAAACTCACCGCAGATACGATCTTCTGTGAGCTGAGCCTATAAAAGACAAACAGGAAAAAATAAGTTTCAGAATATGAAGATAAACCAACAATTTTTTTTAATAAAAGTAAATAATGCCAAAGTTTAAATAAATAAACTTACCATAATTTACACCGAGAAAAAGTATACAAATTGCCTTAGTTGAAGTGGGGAAAAATGGAGGCCGAATGGATTGAAGACGATTAAAAACTGGAGCTACTTCTTCCGGTGAATTGCATGATGGGAAAATCTAAACGCACAACATGCCCCGCCCATTAAACAACTTGCTAAAAACTACAAGCTAAATAAAATGATGCTTACTAGGCCCAGTCAAAACAGTGCGACTTTCAAGAATATATAGCGCCATTTTTCACAAAACAACGTTACTTTCCACAAAATCCGTTTAAATAATTTAATAATAAAACAACAGGTAAGCTAAAATTAGCTTTTTTTTTTATGGAAATGTATTTTTCCGAGGTATACAGCGCTTTCTTTAAAAAAAAAAACAACTTTTTTTTAACCTGTTTTGTTCACTTTCGAGACAATAAAAGCTTAAAAATGGAAGTAAGCGAAGTGGCTCAAGAGAGCGTGTCCAGTATTTTACACGCACATTGTTAAATCAACACCTCCCACTTTAGACTTTTTAGAACCACTTCGCTTGCATCGACTTGATTTTCTTTTCTCGATAGCGAACATGTTTTTCAACTGCCCCAAGAAATCATAATCTTCTTGAATAAACCACACTGGGAAAATACATTTTCGTAGAAAAAAAAATTAGCCAAATCAAATCTTTACTCGCTTTCTTTCTTTTTCTTGGGAAGACTGATTTCCTCGTGCCTAAGAAGATGCGTGCGATTTTCCATCAGTGAAAGAAGTTGACGTTCGAGTTCGAGCCCAGGTAATTTTCAAATGCTAAATTTCAAGACAGGCCTGCTCTGCTGGATTCCGCAACACAATCTTCTTCCTCAAATTCAGCCTTGTGTTGTAAATATTTTACAATCTCCGTCCTGTCATGTGTCACTAGCGTGTTTCGAACCAATCTTCTTGTTTAAATGTTTTACTTTTTTCTTCTTAAATCTTAATCTTCATCTTTCTTTACTAAATTTACTGGGCACCCTCCCAAATTCTCTCAAACTTTCAAATTAGTTTTCAAATCTGTTTTATTTTAAAACGAGAAAACCAAATTTCGAATTGAAATTATTTTTGTGCCAATTTTCTAAGTGGCTTAGTCTGGCACAAGACCACAAATATGGAGCAACCAGTACTTGCTGTTTAGTGGCACTGGTCTACAAAAGGGCTTCTTACCTGCATCGAAAATTTTTTTTTTTTTTTTTTTTTTTTTTTTTTTTAAGTTTTGCTTTTACTTTGACTCGAACACTACCGCTGGTGGGATTTTTATGCAATTAATTTTTTTTTTTTTTATTCAATGAAAAGACGTTGGTTGAAAAAAAAAAAAATGAAACCTGTTTCGTGTCGTGTTTTTTTTGTTTGTTTTTTTTTTTCTCAGTTCAATTCAGTCATCTCGAAAATAAAGTTTTAAAGGAAGCTTACTACTTTCTTCTTTCTTAATCTTATTCTTTAACCTACATTTTTTTTTTTTTCGTCAGATAACCAGCTGAAAATAATTTATGCTTTTTTAATTTTGTTAGGATTTTTTAGTATTTAAAAATGCATAAAAAATAATTTATAATACACTACTAAATCAAATGCAGTAAAAAAAAACAAAAACAATCTTTTAACTCGGACTGAGTCATCCCCTCAGGAATATTTTTATTTGAGGCAAAGTAATTTTATACTTTTTTTAGTTATTTCGTCTTCACTTCACCATATAAGGAAACAAAATGTGGTCTGACATTTTTATAAGTAGTCCAATGAACTACGACCAAACCTACTTTTTTTTTAATGTACGAAGACCGTTGAGTTGTCCTTTACTCATAACCTAAGTTCACATGTCACATTCCAAATCATTTATTCATTTAAAAAAATTAGTTTTTACAAATATTCATTTCATGCTCTTCTTCTTGTGTCTCAATCTAATTTCTGCTAAAAACGGTTTGCACACTGATAATTTTTATGTTTTGATTAGGGAAATAAGAGAAAGATCTTCGGTTCTCTAAAAAAAAAATAATGTAAGAAATTTTTTTTTTTTTTATTGACTTTTCTTTTGTTGTGTTTTTGACTTTTACTGCTTCCACACGATGCGGTCGATATTGTTTTGTGATTATGTACAAAAAAGTTTTTCAGTTGCACCCCAAATTTTAATGCAGGCATCAGGGCATGTCACCTAATCCTACCCCGTTTGTGACATTCTTGATGCCAAAATGCAAAATAAATAATAAACCTTCGAATATATTGATTTGAAACTAACGATTGATTTTGTTGAAGACGTAAGTAACACCAACAAAAGATACCTTATCATTCTGACTTAAAAAGGAAATAAAAGCACACAAGCGAATTTTAAATTTTTAATAACATCAGAAAATCAAAATATCAAATATTGTTCTTAATTCCTTTTTTGCAAAAAATTTCCAAAAGTGGCTAAGTAGTGTCAGATCTTCACAACATAACACTGGTTAACAAGTTTGTCTTGTGGACCATTACTAATCCTGTGTCCTTACTAGTTGCTCCATATTTGTAACCTTATGCCAGACTAAGCACTAATTGGTTTGTAAGTTTATTTTGCAAATTATTAATCCTGTGTTGTAAATTATATCTTCACCAATATACCTTTCCCACTTGTTGCCTTCTGACAGACTAAGCCTTGTATGTATATATGGTTGAAACCCAAAAGAATGACTAACATTGTCTTTCAATGAAAACTGAACTGAAAAACTTATTAAATATCTGAATAATAAAAATGACGATGACATAAAAGAAGAAATAAAGTGAAAAGTTTGACAAATATCTTGATCTTACATAAAATTTGGGAACGTAGCAATAACTGCTGGAGCATTTGGAATAATCCTAAGGAGTTTAACAAAAAGTCCAGAAGAATTAGAAATCTAAAAAAAAATAAAATAATTTTCTGGATAACAGCATTGCTGGAAGCAGACTTGCTGTCACTTAATCTACAGCATGAGCAACCAAACAACTGGTGTGAATAATCAAATATATTTATTTTCACATCAGAATGAAAAATAAAGAATCAAATCAACTATATAACAATCAATAAGAGATTCAGGAATGTAGTTTTACACTGTAAAACATGCCCAAGTGTTGACTGTGGGAGCACCACTTTTCAGTAATATATGTGTAGTTTTAGAAGTTGAAGAGAGCCAAAGCAGCATCTAAATTGCAATATGACAAACTCCTGAATGACCCAAATTGCAAAAAGATGTACACTGTCAGCATTTAAAGCAAATACAATGATCTAAATAAGAATGGAAATTCAAAGCAGAAAACACTGAGAGAAGCTTTAGTAACCTCAGAAAATGAGATCATCCCAAAGAAATCTAGTCAAGGAAAAAAAAGGAATGGATGACATGAAATCCTTGACATGTTGAAAAGGAGCTGACAAACAATCCCAACATATTGCACAGAATATAGGACACTACACAAATAAATTAGAAATAAATAGAGGCAGGTAAAAAAGGTATGACTCAATGAAAAGTGTGCAGACATAGAAAGAATGAGAATCACAGATATGCATAAAAGAATATGAGAAATAGCAGCACAAATGACATGCTCATTGACAGGGAACTCTGATAATGGAGTTAGAAAAAATACTTCAAAGACCTCTTTCACAGTTGAGAACCACAAATACAATATTTTACAAGTTCACATTCTAGCCTATTTTTCCAATCTTCACTCCAACCTTTTTTCTTACTTTCAAACCTGACTCCCAAAGCCTGATTCTTATCAGAGATGAGAATGTATTTTCTGACTAATGAGAGAGCTGGAAAATATAAAAAAGAATTCCCCAACCATTATTCTTTCCAATAAAGTCTGGGAGAAATATCACAGCTTGTTCACTCCAATCTT
Organism: Acanthosepion lycidas; assembly: GCA_963932145.1. NCBI lineage: Eukaryota > Metazoa > Mollusca > Cephalopoda > Sepiida > Sepiidae > Acanthosepion > Acanthosepion lycidas. The sequence continues at coordinate 115,399,072 of OZ010587.1, forward strand.
TTTCCTTGCTTTCAAAACTGGCTCCCAAAGCCTTGATTCTTATCAGAGATAAGAATATATTTTCTGAACAATGAAGGGGCCAGGAAATTTGTATAACAATTTTGGAGGGAAAAAGTCCCCAATTCTTCTGAATCTCCCAAATCTCCATAAATTCAGAGAATCTTCACCTATTTGGCAGTGAGAATTTGACTACCGTCTGTGAGGTTGGTGATAGAGAACACCAGTTAACTTCGGAACCAGTTTCAACAAAGAAGAACTACCTACTAAAGGGCCATTGAGAACAAACATCAGCCCACTATTAAAGACCAGTTGAAAGCTGCCTCCTTTCACCTACAAGACTTCTGTCGTCAACCTATGAACTCACTAAACTTTGAAGAAAACTCTGTGTGTTTCTACCCCTTAACAAAATTCTACTCACTTAAAGAACTTTTAGGCACTCAGAGAAATATTTTCTGCAAGCCATTTTTCTGTTATGAACATTTTCTCTTCCTTTAAAGTTAAAGTGCCTTATCTTCTCTCTTTCTTTCTCTCCTAATTGTGTTTATCCCTTTACCCTTTTTTTTTTTTTTGTAAATGTAAATAAACATTTTCTTCTTTTATTGTTACACACCAAGCAGGAGTTTTGAGTTTTTCTTTATTTGTCTGCCTAAAAAGCGACTTTGTCCACTTTAATCTTGCTGTTTTTATTCAATATTTGTTGCAATTTTTTAACCTCTACCCTTTCATGGAAAACTGGGACAAATTACCCACAATATAGTGAAATTATCACAGCCAAATTCAATAGTAATAAAGTAGCAGGGACAGCTAGGATTGGAATAGGGATGGTAGAAGCCTTAGATAATTTCAGCATTGACAAAATTACAAAAGTATATATGATTGGTGATATAATGGAAGATCCATTTTCATAGTGCTGCCTAAGAAGCCACATACAAACAACTGTGAACCCCATTAGCCTAATGAGCCACACAACAAAACTTATCCGAATTCTGATGAATAGCTTGTGTAGCAGAATTAAACCAAATATAGGTCAAGAACAGTATGATTTTGTTAAAGACACTGGAACAAGGGATGCAATATTGATGTTCAGAATGATATCAGAAAGAACAGTACAAAGGCAGACTAATGTATACCTATGTTTTATAGTTTATGCAAAAGCCTGTGATAAAGTACAACACAACTGTTTGAACTGCTAGGTAAGCTTGATTTATTTGGGAAATATATTAAAAATAATCCAGAACTTATACTAAAGCAAGCCACTTGCATATGGATAAATTCATTAAATACACAAAAATAAAAAGGGACAAAAGACAAGGATGTGTGTTCTCTCTGGACTTATTCAACCTTTACAGTGAGGCAGTCCTATCAGGATTCATTATTAGTAGAAACCATCTTAACAACATAAAATAGGCAGATGACACAGTGCTGATAGCAAACACAGAAAGGAAACTACAGGAATTCTTACAGAAAGTAGTTAAAGGAAAGCTAGAAGAAAAAAGGACTATAAACATTAATTGTAAGAAGATAGAATATATAGTCAGAAAAAGGAACAGCCCCAAATGTGAACAATGAATTGGAGACACCAAAATCAAGCAAGTGCAAAACTTTAAATATGTAGTTCTGTCAGATGCCCAGAAATTGCTGTCACTTTCTGTCAGCAATACGTCTCGTCTTGCCGAAGCCTAGAAGAGCCGTGCTCTCCCACATCCACTTGCCTGGTTTTTAATGGTAGCGTTGTTCTCTTATGCAAATAAGTCTGCTGCATAAAAATGGCAGTAGGCATATGCACACGTGACTCAGAGAATGGTTCGACACGCGAGGCAGCGAATTCGCTTTGCTCATGGTAAGTCACTGTCACTTCTATTACACTCCCCCCTGATCATATGATCACATAAGTGACAGTGAGGGGCTGGTCGTTTCACCCTTGCACTCCTTCGCGGTGGTATAACCATGTCTTCCTCCCCGGCTGAATCATCAGATGTGTCCTGGTCTGAATCATATTCTGGGGGATCAATAAGGATCAAGTCTACCCCTTTCTCGCTTGATACTGGATATTCAGAGATCCGATTCTGAAGTTTCCCTGGTGCATGACCTGTCGACCACTTCCAGGCTGCGACCCAAACTCCCTGCCATTCATTGAATTTCGCACTGAAATCGGCTTCGTTGATACGAATCGCTGCACAGACGGACCGTGGTTTTTCAAACTCCACACTTCCATGCTGCGTGATGCGAACTCCACCGAGTGCCTTAATGGCGTCGATGCCAAGCAACAGGTCGAAATCCAGGGGCTTCCCTCGCATGACCAGCACATCGATTGTAGCAGTATTACCGGTTGCTGTGCAAATTCTGACAATGCCCCTTCCACAGCAAGCCTGCGTAGCTCTGGTTAATGTAGATACCGCCATACCCTGCTTTGACCAAAACTGACATAAACTCGCGCTCAAGATTGACCGTGAGCACCCAGAGTCAAGGAGGGCCAAACATGTTGTGCCTTCAACACACACAGTAGTAATGGGTAGCACCGAGTTTACTTGCTGTTTGGGGAGTGGACCGGCGCTGAAGTCTTGTCCCCGCCTCCGTTTCCCGGACAATTTTTGACCAGATGACTGGTCTTGTTGCATCGATAGCAACGCATGTTAGTTGCCCTTCGCCTCTTCATGCAGTCCCTCGCGAAGTGATTGGGCCCATTACATTCATAGCATGTGACAAGTGGGCCCATGTCTGAGGAAGATCGAGGTGTCTGGGAGGGCTGCACCGCAGCGACAACTGGTTCCCTCTCTGCTGTCTTGTCCTTTATGATTGCCCGAGCTTGGGCCAATAGCTCCTCAAGAGACATATCATCCGCCCTGGCCAAGGACTGCAGGAGCCTTTTCGCAGGATCAGGAAGTCCCTGCACGAACACGCATGTCATCGCACTGTCCGGCACTCCTCCAAAAAGGACGGACAGCTTCCGTAGATCGGCCAAATATACATCTACGGTCTCACCTGGACGCAATACACGTGCCTCGAATTGTTCGTATGCCGTGAATTTATCAGGGGCAAATGCTGTCATCAATGCTCCCTTGATTTGAGCCACGTCCGATTTCTCTTCCGTAGATAGTTGCTGGTAAACCGCGAATGTTACCCTGGTTAAGCGAAGAGGGATGACACGATCAAGCCCCTTCACTCCCAATAGGTCACACACCAATTCCAACTTCTCGAGCCATTCAACCACAGATCCAGTCCCGTCAAACTTGGGAATAATTTTTAAATCAAACCAGCCATCCATATTCGCCAAAATAGCTTGTCACATGCCCAGAAATTGCTGTCGCTTTCTGTCGGCAATACGTCTCGTCTTGCCAAAGCCTAGAAGAGCCGTGCTCTCCCACGTACACTAGCCTGGTTTTTAATGGTAGCATTGTTCTCTTATGCAAATAAATCTGCTGCATAAAAATGGCAGTAGGCGTACGTACGCTTGACCGACTCTCAGAGAATAGTTTGACACGCGAGGCAGCGAATTCGCTTTGCTCCTGGTAAGTCACTGTCACTTCTATTACAAGTTCATTCAATGAACTAAATAAGAATGGAAATTTTAACAAAGGATAGAAAATGAAATCCCAAATTCCAAAGGAAAATTGGAATAGAAAAACTGTACTTCCAAAAGCTAAGAAACAAGAAAAGAAAAGGAAAGAGAACTGAACTCTTATGCAATATAGGTCCTCCTTTATGGCAGTGAATACTGGACAATTTTTGTCACTCAAGAGATTTTAGTCCAGAGAAATGTGGTTCTACAGAAGAATGCTTGGAATGCAATAGACTGAACATGTGAGTAACAAGGAAGTTTTAGAGAAAATGGAAACAAAAAAGGACCTTATACCTAGAACCAGGAAGAGACAATTGAAATTTCTAGGGCACATAAAGAGAAGAAGGGCTTAGAGAATGAAGGCAAGAAAGGAAAGTAGTAAATAACAAGTTCATGTAAATGGTTGCCAGAACAGGGACAGCAAAAAGACAAACCTTACTAAGAGCTACAAAGTACAGGAAGTTGTAGAGAGCCATGATCACCCACATCCTGAATGGATGCAGCACATAGGAGAAGAAATGTTTATATATGGGCAAGTGGTTAGAACATTTTCTATGAGATATATATTTTAATCTCACCATGGTCAGTTTGTCAGGGAGGTGACATCTTGATATTATTATCCTGTGAAGGTGATCCTAGCATGAGGCACCTTTGGTAACTGCTTGAAAATGATTGGATAGACGGAACTGTTTGGAAGCTGTTGATGGTTATGCTAGAATGAAGTCACAAGTCATCATGAGAATGTTGACCTTGTTCAAAAAGTTTGATCATGCCATATTAAGTGCACTCTCCTAAGGTCTACTCATCTTAGTTGCAGCATAATCCATTGGTAGGTTGAGCTGGAAGTTGTAATAAGGATTTGCTAGCTGCCCTAGTAGAGGAGTGTGACACCAGATTTTTGGCCTATATTATATGTCAGTATGTATAGTGCAATATCTTTTTCCCATTGCACACAGATACTCCATAGCCTCTTCCAGAGAGCAAAATGTGGTACATAATTTTTTGGAGTATAGAGATCCTCAAGAGTAAATGGTAGTGTCAGAAACTGGGCATGAATGACTAAAGACTGGGAGACAATGCACAGATACTACACCATGATCAGATATGTAAACACCTTTCTCACAGAGATAGGATATGATTTCTGATTACTTTAATGTCGGGGCCCACATGCAAACGTGAGCAAGGACATCAATTGCCTAATCCCTGTAATCAGGTTGCCCAAGTTGGAATCTCCATAATCAGGCTCACCTCATTGTTTGCTGTGTCCTGCCCAGAGATAAGAATACAATGCTACATCCTATCTGAAGATGAGAACATGATTGGCAAGGAGTAACAAATACTATATTTGGATCCCAGTTCAAAGGCCAGGATGCTGTGCTCTGATCTGATATCTTCCTATTAGTTTAAAACAAAACAGTCAGTTTAATGTGGGAACCCACACATAAGTGTGTGCGAAGTACTGGGCTGTGACATTTTTATCCTCACTAACATGCATGGATAGTGATCCTAGTGCTAATCCATATGTAAATAATCAGGTAATTTTTTTGCAGGTGTTATTATCACTAAGAAATGCCTTGCGGAGTTTTATTCTATTAAAACTTGTGATATTGGATTTATTAAAAACAATGTTTTAATATCTAAAAATATGATAGCTATGGTGATCATACCTCTGGTCTCATTACTGAGTAAACCAGATATGTTGAAAGTATTTATATCTGTCATAGCAAACCTTTCAGTGTTCCCAAGGTCTCATGTGACAGAATTTGTTCACTTTCTGGCACAGTGGTTGAATAATGGAGAAGTGCAGAAAAGAAAAGAAATAAAATGGAAGAATAAAACTGGAATGAAAAAAGTAAAGAGAAAAATGTTGTGTATGAAGCAAAGAAAATTCACATTTCGGACTCAAGGATTTTCTTTTTAATGTAACTTGCTTGGGAACAAATACGATAAAATTAGTTTAATGAGAAACTGGAAAGACAAGGAAAGGAAAAAATATTTAAGAAGAAAGAAAGTGTAAATTAAAAAATATTACGTTAGGTGAGAGAAAAAGATAGAAAGATATAATAATTGGAAAAGAACTAAAAAGGTAAAAGAGGGAAGTGAGAATATATAAAGAGTGTGTCAAGTATTTGAGAATACACCTTTAGTAGGCCAATGATGGAAAATGTTACATATCACATGAAATTTGTCACATAATGTGTCATATGTTATGCATCATGTAATAAATTTTGACATTCTCATTTCTCTTTCCGGCATATGAAAATTAATATTGTATCTTCCAATCTTAAATAAGAAATAGAAAGGCATGCCATATCCGTGTTATTGGAAGTGGTCTGATCCTTTCTGTTCAAAGTAAAAAACAAGATGAAGGCTTATGATGGGAATGCACTGCCTGTTGCTAAAAGAAAAAAAACATTCTAAATGGCCAAACATTTTAAGGATGACTGAATTCATGCTGTACCTTCAGCTACTTTATCATCATCTATGGCATCAGCAAGTTGAAAAGTGCCATTGCCAAGCAGCTGAATGTGGCACAGTCTACTATCAGACATATGGTGTTCATATCTGACATAACTCAGGAGAACTATGTGATCCACCCAAGCACTTGTGAGACAATCTAAAGTACTTAAGGAACCTGGCGTGGCTTGGTTCTTATCAGAGAAGTACTTTAACCAAAACAAAGAAGTTAAACTGTAGAAAAGACATGCCTCATGGATTCACAGCACATATACTCCCAGTTTTTTTTATGCATATCCAAAAGCTAAAAAGGGGTTTGCTGCTGGTGGCATGGTTATTAATGCATGTGTTTCTAGTGAAAAGGTTTAATCTCTGAATTGATGATGAATATAGTCATCAACTGATCAGTACCTAATTGTAGAAGTATTGTGGAAATGATACTTTCCAGCCAGATTTTGTTTGTATATTTAGTGTGTGGTTGTTTGCTATGATGTAGCTCTGTTGTGGGTCATTCTTTTTTTTTGTGGTGTCAAGATTGGTCTTGTTGCTGTTGCAGTTTTCACTTGTGTTGGTGTTTTATACTGATGCAGGTTTAAGCCTGTCAATAGCAACTGCGTCATTTTTCTAAACAGTAAAATGTTTTGGGATCCTTTTTATTACTTCATATGGACCCTGGTTTGTAAGATGCAATGTCTTCTTGACAGTGTCATTACATATAAATTCATATTCACTGTTTGTCAAAGAAATGTTTAAAGATGTACCATTGTCTCTTTGTCAGACATGCTGGAGGAAACTATTTTGGACATCCTGTGTTTTAAATCTTGAACAAAGTATTCTGTAAGATGTATGTCTTTGTTTTCATCAAAATACTATCCAGGCATTGTGTTGTGCCAAAGATTAATTCAGCTAGTGTACAGCCTAAGTTTTGTTTGATGATATTCCTAACTGACAAGCGAACTCGTCGTAAATTATCAACCCAATTTTCTTTGTTCAGTCTCATTGCTAGTATTATATACCATACCTATGAACACTAATGGGTATGTCCCAATCCTCATAAATACAATGGACATTATTGTAAGTGGGTGTAATATGCATCCACCACCAGCAGTGGTTTACCTACTTCACGCCACTGGCAAGTATTGTGTTTTGTTGATGTAATAAAGATTAACATTTCATTTTGAACCTCTGTTTTAGTTATTCCTCATTCAGTAATGCTTTCTAGGTTACAACAGCTAGAGATGCTTCAAGGTGTCTGTGGAACGTTTCCACTAGGACATTGGGATCTGGATGATATGCCATTATTCATATATGCTTGGTGCCTAGTAGAAGTTTGAATTCTCTGAAGAGGTTTGAAATTGTGTGCCTCTGATGATTGTAATAAGGGTAGGTTCACTGTATATGGTGATTCTGTCTCTGGGAATTGTTTTTGCAATGATGTCAGCTGAAATACCTTTCACTGCTTATTGCTGTTGGCCAGCAAGAAAATCAGTCAACAATTATTAGCATATATGTAAAATTTTGACAAGTTGATAGAAGTCACAAGATGTTGATCAAGCATCATCATTACTATCAGTGATTTAGTGTGTTTGTAGATGTTACAATGTTGACAATCTGTATAGTTACCACTCCAAAGTCTGATATCCTTGTTAATCTGAAATCAAATAAATCTCTCACTAATGAGCTTCAGTTTTGTTGTCTTGCTGGAGTGTGAGAGTATGTGGGGATGGTTGAATATGGATTATCACAGTGTAGATGGGGTGGTTGTCGTAGTGTCACAGTACACAGACTTTTCACTAAATGATAATGGTTCTTTTGTTAACTGTAAAGATGTTTGCTTTATTACTTCTTGTTCTTGATCCTGGCCAATTAAGTCGTAACTGAAGATATCTTGAGTGATGGAATGTATATCAGTTCAAGAGAATGAGTCTGCAACAGTGTTTTGGTTACCTTTGATATATTTTATTTCAGTTGGGAACTGTGGTATATATTCCAGGTAACAAGTTTCTTGAGTTGTGTACTTGTCCAATTGTGAAGAGAAGGCATGTGTTAAGGGTGTATAGTCAGTGTAAATTGTAAAAGATCAACCTTTGTGTATGTGTTTGAAGTGTTTAATTGCAAGGTAGATTGCTAAGAATTCTCTCAAAAAAGTGCTGTACTTTGACTATGTTGTGTGGACTTTAGCAGAGAAGAAAGATATGGACACCTTGTCACATCCAGTTGGCACTCCCACATTTTGTTTTTTAATAAAAATGGAAGAAAATGCTTAACCAGCAATCATTGTAAAACTGATCCAGGATATAAAAAGACCTCAAAGCATAAAAAGCACCTTTCATGGCAGAGTGTGACTCAATTGTCACTCTGTCTGCGGACAGAGATGCAGTTGGAGAAAATAAATACTGTGAGATGCCCAGTCCTGGGGAACAGCTGTCCAGGCTTCACCCCAACCCAATGGCACTCACTAGAGAGGGGTGATCAGTAGCCATACCAATGTCAGCGCAACTGACAATTGCAGGAGCTGAGCAATTTTTGCCCCTGACCTGAGTGTATGCATTCAGGTTCCCTACATTACACCCAACCTTGAGTCACATCCCATCTCAGTGGGTAAATGTTAGTACCATCTGCGGCCCAGATGACTAGTTAAAGTGTAATATCTGTTTCAACAGCCGGCCCACAGCTCCAGCCATCAGCAGCAGTTCCAGCCAGCTATCATCAGCTGCAGCTCCAACCCACCATCATCCAATGCTCAAGCTATCTCCAACTCCAGTCAGCAGCAACGATATGCAATAAACTGTTCTTTTCAGGACAGCATTTTATTGATGTATTTTCTTTATGAAAATAAACTTGGTAATATATTTTTTTTTACTCAAGACTTCATTTTGTTTGTTGTTTTCCATCATTCAGTATCCGTTTGCAGGCCAACATGCCACTGTTGTATCTGTCTATATTTCTGATTATTATTTACATTATTCCGACTATTATGAACATTATTTACATTATTCAGACTATTGTCCTCATTTTTGTTGCCATATTTATTACAACGTTTCGGCCGTTGTACGCTCTGGCCTTCAGGTGGTTGGAATGTCAAACTGAACCCTTTATTTCACTCACTGGGGTAGACTGTTCTAGTTCCATGTGTCATGTTTTTAATGGATGTTCTTTCCCTCTGAAAGTTCTCCACTGCCTTAACTGGGTATTGAACTCACACTGGATCTAACACCTTTATCCACTGTGCCATGTCCTTGAGGACATCTGTGTATGAATTTCTGGGTATTATAAACCTAATGTCTTCATCAACCATTTTCTACCAGTGCTCATATTGCAATTTTTGCTGTTATCATTGCATGTTTTTACCAGAGCTGATATTGCAACTTTTGTTGTTATTATCGCTTTTCTCTGGCACTCCTTATTACTGGTTCCCATATTGTATTCATTTCTATGCTTGATCGGCTCAGGAGATTTTTATGGCCTAGCATATATGCTGATTCCTTAAGTTTACAAATTTTTCAATAGTGTTCTTTGTCTATGATCTCAACCTGATCCCACAGAGGGCAGTGATCTCCCTTCCCTCTCCAGTCAGACAGAGTTTTTATCCTTTATATAAAACAAATGATATTTTACACTTGCTCCAGTTGCAGACATTTTAATTATGGCTGGAATGGAGGTTTCCCTGGACATTTTGATCATTGAGATTGTATGGAAAAATTTCTTGGCATTTTTGCCAAATGTGGAGTGGTATCAGTATACTCTGTTCTGGAGTTGTTCATTTTGGAATCTCTCTCCAAACAAGCTCCTGTGTTTGTTTTTTCTGAACCAGGAGCGACTTATGAGTTTACTGTTTTGAAGTATAAGAGTCTCTTTCATTTGATGGATTTTGTCACCATCATGTTTATATGTGGTGACAAGTGTGCTTATTCTCTGACTATATACCCCCTGTATTTGGCTAGCACAGCATCAGTTATCGGCACTAGAATTTGTACTGTACTAGTTGGGAGTTTATCCAACAACAGATGTAGTATCTTCTCAGACATTGAATTTTATCCCATGTGTCACAGGCATTATGAAGGGATTCTCTCCCAAATTTATATCTTATTAAAATATTCTTAAATCATGGCTTTGAATCTGCCCATTCTTTTTATTGTCTCTACTTTGAAAGTGCCATACAGGTTAATTTCTGGAACTGTCTGCAAAATACCTGAGACTTCTTCCACCATATCTGATGGTAGTGTTTCCACAATATCATCAAATTTTGTTTTTTTTTTAAATAATTTTTGTTATTGCAACTGTAAAAAACAGTTTTTTATATTGGAATGATTGTAAGGTGATGAGTGGAAATTTAGAGAGGCCTCCATAGCTTAATCATTGTTACTAAACATCATGTATTGAGGACATTTTTTTATGAAATTCCTTTTTTTTTTTCACAAAGGAAAACTGCCAATCACTGTGTTAAATTATCACTGTTTCTGTGCAAAAGAAGAAAAGGATTAGTTCAAATTTATGATTTTATATTCAGCAAGGACATATTTCCATGTAGGAGAAATCACCTTTTATCAGTTGTGAATTTGGCCTGATGTGAGGGTGGAACACACAGTGTATTTTAATAGATGAAATATGAAAGGGAGGGGAAAGATATTAATTGTGTCTATTTACTTTTAAAGAGTAAAAAGGTTATTTTTTCTCTCCTTGTATTTTTCTTGTGTTTATGTCTATGTTTCCAATAGGTTGCTTTATAGTTATTCTCTAAGTCATGTCACCAAATGTTATTAGGTTTAGGGTCATTTTTGAAGTTGAGAAGGTGTCGTGTATTGACAAACAAAAGCTAAAAGTGTTGAACTGGTTAGGAAAATAGACAAACGAGAGAGTGAAATAAAATGATATACAATTTTTTATTCTATCAGAAACTGAAGTTGAAGAAAAAGTTGCACTTACTCTGTTGGTGAGTGAAACAGTGAGTTATATGTATGGTCAAAACTGTGCATATTAAAGAAATTCTAACTTTAACATCCTATCCTGACCTCAGCCTAAAGTGAAAGAAAGAGAAAGCTAGCCTCTTGGGATTCACAGCATGCACACTCTCAGTTTATTCTGTTTTTTTTTGTTTTTTTTACATATGCCTCGAAGCTGAAAAAGGGTTGCTGCTAGTGAGAGGGTTATCAACATATGCATGTGTTTAGCAAAAGGGTTTAACATCTACTCTCTCTCCCACACACACACACGGTTTATATAAACCTGAAGTGGCTGGTCAGAAACTTCTCTGATCATGTCATGCTCCAACATATGGCTTCCTAGCTATCCTGATTTGAATCCCATGAACAACTGTCAGGGTCATCATCATGTGGAAGACCGACTGATGGCCTCACAATACAATGGCTGTTATCATGGACACAATAGCCAATAGCTCTGAGAACACCACTTGTTCTGGGTACACCAATGTTCCTGAGGTTTCATCAAGGCCATCCTGAAGGTTGAGGGTGATTTTATTGAATTATACTTTTCTATTTGGCTAAATTGAACATAAGGATATAAAAATTGTATATTAATATGGAAAGTGGAATCAGTAATCTGAGTTCAAATGCTGATTAAGTTCACTTTTGTACAAATACCCTTGGAAAAGGCATGAATTTGTTTCTTCTCTTACCAGCTATAGGTTAAATAGTAGAGTAAACTGGGTTCTCTTGCCTTGAGTTTGAGCCAGTCTAGGAGAATGATTACTCTGAAGTCCATACAATAGAGAAGTCAACATGAAACCATTCTACTATCTTTCTCAAAAATGCATGGTGATTCTCAAATGATAAAGACAAAGGCTCTGTGGAGAACTATAATCACATGTACCAAATGGATATGGCATTAAAAAAATGAAAATAGAATGTTGAACATTTTTTTGAAAAAAATTTATAATTTCTTATCAATTACCTAGTGCATACTATTAAACACAAACAAAAAATCTTTGTCCATAAAGGATTTAATCAGTTAATGTACATTTAAAAAAAAATGACACTTTAGTCCTTTCAGTATGCTCCCTTTGGGATCTAAAATTTTTCAAAATCTGTCTCTAATGTCCTTTTTTTAAGATCACTATTATCCACCTCATTGTCTTCTCCTTTATCTCAATCTTATCCCTGACCTGAAATCACAGCCAAATTAATAGTAATCTTAGCTTTTCACATCAACTTTACATGCATTGCAATTTTTGTATAGGGTGACTCAAAACTGGAAACTGGTGAGTTGTGGGAAATAGTTAATTTTTGAGTTGTTGACAGAAAACAATGGTTTTCAAAATTTCAACATCAACAGCTATTTTAAAATCTTAAATTAGATTAGTATAGGTCAGCTAGACACAAAGTGAATTTATGAAAATGGGTAAGAGGTAAGAACCAGTTACAGAAAATATAGAATCTAAAGAAGTAACTAAGACATAAGAAGTAGAGAAGTCCAGTGTTAAGAAGTTCAACTTAAAAGGAAATGACCATGCTAAAAATAGCTGAAAGAACAAAACTGCACAATCTCTTATCCATAACCTTTGGGACAAGAGAAATTTTGGATTTTGATTTCAAGGCAGTAGAATATAAATACTGTGTATTCTTGAACTAGACAATACTAAAGAAACAGTTTTCAAGAGGTCAAGTGTCATTCTGGTACAATATTTATGATTATTACCAAAAGACATTAATATTTTTGAACTAAAACTTATTGAATATTTACTCTAAGTGAGATCAGTATGGTGAATAATATTTCAGTTCAATTGTACTGTAATAAAGTGGTAAGTGTAGAGATTAAAGACAGTTCGTAAAATTATTTACTTCTTAGGTTCAAATAAATGTCTTTGAGAAAATAATAATGATATCTTAGGCTTCTTAGATTTAAATGAATGTCTTTGAGAAAATAATAATAATCTCCTTAGGTTCAAATGAATGTATTTGAAAAAATAATAAAGATCTCTTATGCTACTTAAGTTTAATTGAATGTCTTTGAGAAAACAATAATGATGTCTTAGGCATCTTTGGTTCAAATGAATGTCTTTGAGAAAATAATAATGAACTCTTAGGCTTCTTAGGTTCAAATGAAAGTCTTTGATAAAATCCCAAATGCCGAACATCCGAGGGGCAATTTTAACAGGGATAATGGTTTCACTTTTAGTGTCCTTGTGGACTCTCTCCCACATACCCTAAACAAGCTGATTGGTTTCTGTTTGGCCACTGCCAACACCCTGTCTGAAACTGATAGCTTGTTGTAATGCTGTGTTTGCTAATACCTCCACTTGACAAGTTCTCTTAATTCCTTTCTTCCCTTCAAACAATTCAAATGCACATTTTGTCATTACCAGCTACATAAATGGGGCTCAATGATGGGAAAGTTCCCAGAGCATCATTCCTACACTTTTTTGCTTCATCTGCTGTTAGCAACATGAACTTTGTTCAACCCAAATTTAAAGCTATTTATTTCATTTCCACCTTGTATATTGCCACCATTCGCATGGCTACCATCATCATCATCATCAATCCCTTCATTTTGGTCATTCCTGCAAGGCAACAAAATTCTCTTGTTTTTATCCTTCTTAACCATTCTGTCCTATTCAATTCTTCACTCAATTATTCCATAATTTCTTTTCAAAGTTTGTAACCCTTCAGCTCTTCCCTCCTCTAACTCCTAGCAGATCGATTGGTTTGGACAGGCACCCCCCCCTCCAAAAGCCGTAACTTCATGACACCACTACTGGCAATGCCAATAATCTTCCTCCGTTCTCCGTGAGGTGCTACTCAGGCCTCCATCCCCTCCATCCACATCCACCACAGTCAGCAAGTAGGTTTTTGGATGACCCAGTGTCATTATCTGTCAACACCGAACACTTCTATTCTTCACAGTCTTCTTTGTTCTACTGAGATTTGGGCTTCTCCACCCCTCTCAATCTCATCTTCAGAGATAGTTCCCTCTCGACCTCTAACCTTCTCTCAGTGTTCAATTCTTCTTCAGGAGGTGTTTCATCCTTTTCCTTCTCTCTTGATTCTTCCTTCTGCTTCAAGTCTCTACTTTGGACTTCTTCATTACTTGTTGATTCAACATCTAGATCTCCCTTGTTTCTTAGCCTTTCTCTGAGCTGGGAAAGGGATATCTGATCCTCCTCCTCCCACTCACTGAGCTCTTCTTCTTGTTTAGGTTGTTTCTCTTTAGAACCTTTGACTGCTTGACTGGATTTCCTTGCTTTTTTCTTTTTCTTTGGACATGGGGGTGAGGTGGTCACATCACAGGGTCCACTCTGCACTGATTCGGGCGACAACTGAGCCCCGCTGGTCCTCGCCGAAGGTTCCAGCTAGTATGGTTCCCATCTCTGGTCCAGCTTTCCTTCTCTCTGGTGAATTTTATAATAGACAGGGTCTCCAACCTTCAATTCTACTACCTTTCTTTCAGCATTCACCCTCTCATTTCTTCTCTTCTGCGCCCTCCTTATTCTTCTTCAGGCCTGTACAAATATTTTATGCTGTTGTTCCAACAACAGCTGATAATGATCTTCCCCCATATACTTTCTTCGGGGCTTCAACAAGTTATCCACAGGCAGGACAACATCTCTGCCAAATAACATAAAGTATGGTGAAAATTTGGAGGTTTTGTTAATCGTAAACCTCACGGCCACCAGTGACTGTGTCAAGTACAGATTCCAATTTTCTATATTTTCTCTAGCCAGTTTAGCTAACACATCTTCCAAGGTTCTATGAAACCTTTCCACTTTAGCGTTTCCTTGGGGGTGATATGGAGATATTTTATGTGCTCTATATTCAAACCTGTCAGCATTTCTTTCATTATGCTGTTTATATTCTCTGTGCCATTATCAGTGAAAAGTTGGACAGGGGCACTATACCTAGGGAAAATTTCACTTATTATCAAGTTGGCTACACTTTTAGCCTTCTTGTCTGGTACTGCAAATGCCTCAGGCCAATTTGTTAGCTAATCAATAAAACTCACTATATAGTTATTTCCTCATGCAGTTTCCCCATATGGTCCTGATACATCCATACTCACTTTCTCGAAGGGGAAGCCCGGCACATCCATCCCTTCCAATGGTGCCATTTCCTGCCTTCTACTCTGCGCCTGGCACACTACACAACATAATTAGTGATCTCTCCATGCAATTTGGGCCAATAGTACTTTCTCCCTATGAGGTCATATGTTCTATCAATTCCCATGTGCCCCAACCTCTTGTGGCACTATTCTAATATCTCTGGCCTCAAACTTTTAGGCACATACAACTTTGGGCACATACAATTTAACTTCCTCATCTCTACCTGAGAGATAATACAGCCTTTCATCTATTATTGCATACTTGGTGGTCTCTCCTGCCTCCACCTTTTCTCTAAAAACAGCTATCTCACTGTCTGCCTGCTCCTTCTCAATCCCTTCTGTCCAGTAAGGATCAGTCATCATCTGTGCGTCCCCTTCCTCGTCTGATTCTAACATAGGGCGATCCTTTAACTTATTGGAGTTAATTACTCCAATTCTATAAGCTTTATCATCTATTCCCTGCTCTACTTTTACAGATCTTTCTTCTAGTTGTTTCGGTATTCTTGAGAGCAAATTGGCACAGGTATTTTCTTTCCCTGCCAAATACGCTATCTTTCTTGTCTACTATCACGATTGGGAAGCTCCAAGAGGAAATGATCTTTCCATCATCCCAGCTTGCAACATCTCTTTCACTTAGGCTTCTTAGGTTCAAATGAATGTCTTTGAGAAAATAATAAAGATTTCTTAGGCTTCTTGGGTTCTAATGAATATCTATAAGAAATTAATAATGATCTCTTAGGCTTCTTAGGTTCAAATGAATGTCTTTGAGAAAATAATAAAGATCTCTTGCACTTCTTAGTTTCAAATGAATGTCTGAGAAAATAATAATGATCTCTTAGGCTTCTTAGGTTCAATTGTATGTCTTTGAGAAAATAATAAAATATCTGTTATGCTTCCTAGGTTCAAATGAATGTCTTTGAGAAAATAATAATGAACTCTTAGGCTTCTTAGGTTCAAATGAATGTCTTTGAGAAAATAATAATGAACTCTTAGGCTTCTTAGGTTCAAATGAATGTCTTTGAGAAAATAATAATGAACTCTTAGGCTTCTTAGGTTCAAATGAATGTCTTCAAGAAAATAATATAGATCTCTTAGGCTTCTTAGCTTCAAATGAATGTCTTTTAGGAAATAATATAGATCTCTTAGGCTTCTTAGGTTCAAATGAATGTTCTTCAGAAAATAATAAATATCTCTTAGACTTGTTAGGTTCAAATGAATGTCTTTGAGAAAATGTAAAATCTCTTATGCTTTTTAGGTACAAATGAGTGTCTTTGAAAAAATAATAAAGATCTCTTACATATCTTAGTTTCAAATGAATGTCTGAGAAAATAATAATGATCTCTTAGGCTTCTTAGGTTCAAATAAATGTCTTTGAGAAAATAATAAAGATCTCTTAGGCTTTGTAAGTTCAAATGAATATCTGAGAAAATAATAAAATATCTCTCATGCTTCTTAGGTTCAAATGAATGTCTTTGAGAAAATAATGATACCTTATGATTTTTAAGTTCAAATGAATGTCTGAGAAAATAATAAAGATCTCTTAGGCTTATTAGGTTCAAATGAATGTCTTTGAGAGAATAACAAATATCTCTTATGCTTATTAGGTTCAGATGAATGTCTCTGAGAAAACAATACAATCAGACAATCTATCAGACTTCTTAGTTTCAAATGAATGTCTTTGAGAAAATAATAATTATCTGTTAGACTTCTTAGGTTCAAATGAATGTCTTTGAGAAAATAATGTAAAACTCTTAGACTTCTTAGATTCAAATGAGTGTCTTTGAAAAAATAATAAATATCTCTTACACTTCTTACTTTCAAATGAATGTCTTTGAGAAAATAATACTGATCTCTTACACTTTTCAGGTTTTAATGAATATCTGTGAAAATAATAATGATATCTTAGGCTTCTTAGGTTAAAATGAATGTCTATGAGAAAATAATGATCTTTTACACTTCTTAGGTTCAAATTAATGTCTGAGTAAATAATAAAGACCTCTTACACTTCTTTGAAAAAATAGATCTGCTTAAAACTCATAAATTGATTTTTGTCTTGCATTTGAATGTAATTTATGGAGGATTTTTTTAGTTTTATCTAAAAGTAAGATCAGACTGTTACTTCAAGATGGAGGAAAAGATGGTAGTCAATGTAAAAAAAAATTATTTTTATCCAAGTTTTGGACAAATTGGAAGAAGGGATACTGTTGTAAACAGAAAGAGACTGAGGGAAAGTCCTCTGAATGAATTGGGGGATTTAGGGTAATCAACTGCCAATCAGACATTGATGAGAAAAATGAATATAGTCTCCCTGCCAAGTACAAGCCAACAGAAGGTCTATTTTAGCACAAACTGTAGATAGCTTTAAGCAAGGCAAAAGAAGGAATGTATCAGGACAGAGTACATTGTTGTCTATGGATCTACATAGCCACAGGTCACATAATTTCCATACTAAACAATGTACACTGCTCAAAATGTCTTCAGTGGCTATATGAGCATCAGAAGCAGGCTTTAGATCAATAGAAGAAAGTTGCCTGGCTTAAGAAGTTTTACATTCTCCTGAATAAAGTGTATGTCAGAGTGTGTGTACATTGTTTTCTTCCAGAAACAATGGCACCAAGATGCACTGTAGTAAAGCAATAAATTGATGGAGGAGTGTGATGGTTGGTTGCATACCATCTACTTCAACATAATTGAAAATTAAATACACCTCTTTATTACAGCAGTCTTGTCCAATGGCAATGCCAACTTTCAGTAGAAATTAACCTTGCTACACTGCATGATGTTTAAGTTAGGTAGGGTGATTTTTATGGAAAGAAAAAAAGATTCCACTATATTATCCCGGCCCCCAAACTCCCTAAATCTAAATCCTATCAAGCACTTATAAGATGTATTAGGCCAACAAATCTATCCTGCAACACTTCCAAACACATAACTTGCAGCAGTTAAAGGACTTGCATCTTGGCACCAAATCTTAAAGCAAATGATTGGACTTACATGATTGAGTAAAAGCCATTTTGCAGGCACATAGAAGACCAATACCTTATTAGGCAGGTAGTCTTAATGTTTTGATTCATCAGTGTTTTTAGTAGTATTGTGATTTCAATCAAGTTCAGAAACAAGGCTTCACAAAAATGTATCCTCCAAATGCATCATTTTTTGGAAATGTCTAGATAGTGGAAAAAGGCAGGGGGTTAATTTTTTCATATAAATTTTTATAGAACCATTTATTAGGAAATGTAAAAGAACCAGTAAGTGTTTATCTGTCCTCCAGCTTAAGCTTTTTGACATTGAATGCAGGTCTTTGTGCAAAATCAAATATACCAGCCAAACAAATTTATCTATAACTAGCTTGCCTGATGAGTTAGCACCATGATAATGAAAGTTATGAAGATTAAAGAAAAAAGAATCACTGTAAAGGAATGAAGAGATCTTGTCAACTAGCCCTGCTGTCATTCAATTTCAATGTTGCCATTAGGAACATAACTTTTCATCAGTTTCCAGGATGAAAAATTATTCAATAGAAATGAATGTAGTTGTTGATCTTTTGCTTGTTCCCCAATGATTAGAATTCTGAACAAGGTTCCAAAAGAAAGGTATCAATGGTCTGTAACATAATATCTACAGGAATGTTATTCCCCACTTTAATAAGATGGATATCTGAGATAAAATGACTCAGATAAACCAAATGTCTTATCTCCATTTGCTAGTATTTGTCCAAAGTTGATTGGAATGTACCCAGAATGGTTTGCAATCCATCACAACAAGGTAGGTGCACCCCTGCATTAACTGGCAAAAATATCATACTGCCAAATAAACTGTTAAGAGCTCTTGTCTCAAGATACTCTATCTGGTTTCCATAAGCTATAATTTCCTCAAAAAGAAAGAAATTGGTTTCTCATGGTCATTGATCTTTTGCTGAAAACAGCATGCATGCCAATGGAAGAAGCATCACCCACCAGACACAACCCTTTTCTTGACTCAATATGTGACAGTTTCACTGTATGATATAAAAGACTTAATTTTATATAAGCCTGCTTGGGCATGGTCAGACACAAATATGTTATTTTGACATTTGTTAAACAGTCTAATTTTCTCATATTGTTAGATATAGAAAACTTAGAATAACTGCTAACTGAAGAAGGAGAAATTTCAGCTGATTGAATAAAATGTCCGAGAAAAATGACCTTGGATTTACCATACTCCCATTTAATTGGGTTGATAACTCCAAACTTTTGGAAATGCTCAAAAATGAGTTGCACCTGTTGCATGTTCTTTCAATGAAAGAACCGGCTATGAGGACATCATCCCCATAAGCACTAGCAAAATGTAAATCATGTAACATGTAGTGAATCTTTTGAAAGACTGGGTTGCATTCCTTAGTCAGGAGGAGAAGTGCAAAAACTGAAATAGACCAGATGAATTACTAATAGTAATCTTGGGAGTATCATATGTCTCTATTTGGATCTATTGGCAGGCTCTCACAAGATCCAGTTTGGTGAATATGCTTTTTACTTTAAGTAATTGATGTGATGTTATGGATATAGAATACAAGATATCTATCCAGGTTTGTAACTTGGTTGCAGATCCTATAGTTTCCACAAACTCATCATGTCACTGTCTTTGGGGATGGATGAGATGCAATGGAGAAGAGCCCAGTAGCTGTTTGAAGGGGTGTATGATGCCAATCTTCATCATTTAGATAAATTTAGTTTTAGCCACTCATAGCTTATCTGGAGCTGGCCACCATGAGCAACTATGTATTACTATTAGAGAACAACTAGTAGTAACATGGTGTGTAATGCAATGGGACAATGTTTTCTTTTAAGGGGATGGCTTAGTAAAGCTAGGAAATTTATCTACAGGTTTACAAAAACAGGATATTTTAAAAAATCAATTCACTTCAAGCAAGGTGATAATGCCACTAAGATGCACGGATCTACTGGGAGGAAAAGAGAATGAAAAGACTTTAGAAGGAACTGGAAACCCAATCCTAAACAGGAAACAAGAAGTAAATCTCTACACTTGTTCCAAAAACTGGGGACAAGTGTAATCTGGACTGATTATCCACAGTATTAGTCATGGTGGGGCATAATGAAATTGTATAAAAAATATAACCTTTGCTGATCTAATGTATGTATCAAGATCTTTAGCCAATGTTTGTGTAGATGAATATGAAGAATAATTTATGTAAAAATCAACACTTAATATGATGATTTCAATTTGCACAATTACAAAGAACTAAATGAAAACAATGTTAGTCTAAATTCAGGGACAAGCATTTTGCAATAAGAGACTTGATAACAAGGCCCTTTCACTGTCCTAATAGCAGGAATTAAGAATATTTGAGTGCTACTGTCTACAAGAAACCTAGTTCCATTTATATAGTCATGGACAAATAAAAGATGATAGGCACATCAAATCATCACCACTGGCCAATTTAAGCATTTCCTTGAATCTTTGCAAAAGTATAGAGCAGTTTACATAAATCCACCTTTTGTGTACATAGCATGTAGAATTTGTATGCCTCTCCTTTGTCTTCCAGGAGGAACAACCTCTACTAAAAGAGTGGTCAAATGAATATTTGTCCAGCCTATTGGACATCCCAACAGATGACTATTACGCTTTTGCATCTAGGATCAATGTGCCCTGGCATTCTGATCTACACTCTTATACATATACAACTCTTATGTTTTTCTATTGTGGATCAGAGTGTACTATCTATCCAATCCCCAATTATTCCTATCTATGCAATTATTATTATAATTATCTTATTATTATGTTTGTGTAACTGTTATGTTCTTCTGTTAAGCATCAATGTGTACTATCTTTGCTTATTTTCAAGGCCTTCTGAGCTAGAATCCATTAAGATTTCTGTTCAAGAACCTAAATTCTTAATCTGCCTGTTTGTGTGTTTGAGGCTTATGCTCTTTTATGAAATTTCAGTGTGTAGTGTCTGTCCAATTGTTGGCCCTCTTGATCTGGAATCAGTTATGATTTCTGAGCAAGAAATCTATATAATTAATATTGAATGAGAAAGAATTAATAAACATAGATGGGGGTGGGGGGCATGCAAAGAAGGAAATGTAGGAAGCTTAAAAACAAGGTGCTGTTTAAAATATTTATGCATTTCCATACTGCTTTTTTTGTATCCGAAACTAATCCATGGTTGTATAATGCCTACATGAAAAAATGGATGAACAGTGAAGATTAGAAAGGATAAGGAAGATAACAAGAAGATACAGACAAAGAGTGAGAAAAGAGCTTTTCTAAGCTTGCTTTTGAAGAAAGCCACTTTAGTAGAGCACTTGATGAGAATCAAAGACATTAACAATGCTCTATATGACTAACTTATGGATTATTGTTCAATATGAAGTGTATCTATACAAAGCAGTTTTGAAGATATCAGACTAGAACAGAACAACCATAATAATGTTCAAGGATCATGTTAGCCACCAAGATCAAACTATAACTGAACTATTACCTGAAATGAACTTGATAACCATTGTGACATGACAATTACCCAAGCATTAATTCTTTGAGTTTTTTTAAAGAAAAACTTTTTCCATTGAAAATATGAGATGTGTGCAAAAGCTAGCAGCAAAATACCAGGCTGCAATTTTTTCAAAAACAAGCACTGCAGACATTTGTATGCAACTAACAAATGGAGCACACCCACCACCTCCTTCTACAACCATAACTTTCAAAGGATGGCTCATCTTTGATTTTTAAGAGATTCACAAATGAATTTTTGGAATGTTTGATTTTACTATTTCTTTTCTCTAGTTAAATCTACTAGTTTAATCGGGGTTTTTTTTGCACTGCTGAGAAAAACCCAAAACTTATATTGTGTGTGCTTAAATACAGGATATGACAATTATTTCAACTTTGCTGAAAATCTGACAGTGAGCATTGTTGTCATTGTTGGCTTACTCTTTCATTCCAATATAATTATTGGAATTATGGGTACAAAAGTATCAAATGAATGTTTCAGCAAGTGGACAAAATAGGCAGATCATTTTATCTTTGAATATATATATATAATATATATATATATATATATATATATATATATATATATATATATATATAAAAGTAAACATTGAAGTCAACACTCAGAGGCGACAGGCTGTTTCATGCTAGATGCAATCATCAGGCCACATATTTACATACACTCTATCTCTGATATTGAGCACTTTATCTTATAAAGTACACCTTAAAACTATATTCCTTCATATATATATATATATATATATATATATATATATATATATATACATATATATATATATATAAATAAATATATATATATAAATAAATGTATATTTGGGCACAAACCTTTCTTTTAAACATCTTGTGTTAAATATGACAGACAAGGAAAATTTAATTAGTTTTTTATTTAGTTTTTCCAACGTTCTTACATTTTTTTTTTCTTTTGGCAAGAGTAAGGGATTAGAAAATTTGTTCATATTGTCCTTTGTCCCAAGTGCTTTTGGTCACTTCTTTAGCCATTTTTAAGGGGGTTTGTTTTAGGTGTTAATTTCTCTTCATATTTTGACTGTTTAAGATGTACTTTATTTTTATGTTAGAAAAATTAAATATATATATATATATATATATATATATATATATATATATATACCAGCTGAAGTTATATATCAGTCAAAATCTACACCTGTCCAAAGGAGCAGTATAATACTACATTGGCCCCAATACAGTGCACTATCACATTAAAGGTTTGGGAAGAAAATGTCTTTCAACTACATGAAATCTTTCCTATACTCAGGGTGCAAAATCAACTCAAGTATTTCTTTAGATGATGAAACAGTAAATACAATTAACAAGGTTAGTGATGCCTTTGAAAAGCTGCAAGTTTGGACTGAGAGAGGACTAAGTTTAAAAACCAAAATCTCAGTTGACTATGCAGCTATCATTCCAACATTGCTGTATGGGTTTATACATGGTATAGAAATTTTCCATATGAGATGACTTAGAAATATCTGGAGCTTCAAATGGAAAGACAAAGTCTCAAATTAGCAATTTTTTGATAAATATGATATAAAAAGCATAGAGGCCTTCTTGATATACTCTAATGAGGTGGCCATGTTGTTAAGGTAAATGATTAAAGACAAAAATTCTTACTTATGGCTAAATTTACGCAGGGATGTGTAATGTAGGAAGACCTTGTAACAGTGGTCTTATCATTAACAAGAAAAAAGTAGAAGCGGCAAAACATCAAATAAGTTTTGGTTGAGATAAGTGAAAGAGTTTTTATTTCCCCATAATCGATAAGGTTTGATTGTTTGCTCACTCTGGGGTATTGTATATCAGTCATGAGAGACTGAGAATTCATTCTGGGTATAATACAAGGTAGTAGTCAAGATAGACTTGTGGGAGAAAATTAACATGTATACATAGTTGAGTAAAATAGACTATATACTCCATGAATTAGCAAATTGTAGTTGTTGAAAGTCAGTTGCTGCTGCTGCTGGTTCCATCACTGGTTGAAGGTATTGTTGTGGATAGAAGCACCTTTGTGTCGCTGCTAATGGTCTGTGCTGTTGCATAGTCTGCTGTGTTTGGTTAAAGTTGCCTGTCATGGGGTCCATCACTAATGCCAAGCAGGTCGGATTTGCCTCTGTGGGTGAAATCAGCATTAGCTTTATAGTCAGTCAATAACTAAGAAATGGCTGCTACAAAAACTATGTGGGCCTTTTTTCTAATAGGTCATAAAAGATGTTTTATGACCCTAGTATATTGGGGCAGTATCCTGGAAGTGCATGCACAGAACTGGACAAAATTAAGGTCTGTTTTTGTCATATGAGTTGTGTATCGGGAAGTGACATTTTTGTTTGAATTAAAGAATTGGAGTTCCACCAGTATAAGATAACCTTTTTTAGATACTGTAATGCCTCTTCTTAAGAAAATGAAGGAAATAGCCAATCACTTTCACAGCATTGCTGTAACCGGCATGTAACGAGTCCTCTGATTGGTCAATAGATGCACTAATGACAACTCTACACCATTTTCACCTTGATCGACCATTTAGAAACTCTCTTTTGATGACTGACTCAAGAGCAGTGCCAAAATAGTACCTTCCATGAAAAATAAAAGTAGTAGAATACCTGTGGCTCTATAATCTTTCCACCCAAATCAAAAGCCAAAAGTATGTAAAGTACATATCTACTATGTAGGTCAGGACATGTAAAACATAGTGTAAATAGAAAACAAAAGAAACACAATATAGTAATATCACAAAATTATCATCCCACCTCTCTCAGCCCTAATGAGTCAGAAAAAATAGTTGGGCTGATAACACTAGGTCCATCAGGTTCACCATTTTTAAAAGTTAGCCGCTAAAATTCTCCAAAGTCTTCTGATAAAAATACTTCAAAGAAACAAAAATACCTAAGTATAAGAATTTGGAGGTTGCAAGAGACAAGTCTTCATCCAAATCCTACAAAGATATATACAGCCTTGGAGATGATTCTATCAAGTATGGTTTTGTTCCATACACGTGGTAGAAAACATTCATCCCAAGATTCCTGCAACAAAGTATGGCTTTGGAGCCTTACAAAGTTCTAACATGGTCAACTAAAAATTTCATGATTGATATGAACAATGGAACCCATGCACAAGTATCAATTTATAGGTTAAATTATTGGGTCTGACTAAAGATAAAATAATTCCCAGTAAAAGAGAAGAAGCAAACAAAAATGAGTTGCTGACTGACAAAGAAAATAATACAACAGTCAACAAGAATGTTGATAATAATAATAATAATAGTGAAACTAATAAAACTAAGACAGGAAAAAAAATAATATCTTTTATTTTCAGATATTTCTTTCCACTCACTAGCTCCAATTCTGGGTGGGGGACCATTTGTAGTGAGCCCTGATAAAAATAAAATATAAAAATAATATATATAAAAAAATAAATAAATAATTAAAATTACAATACGGCATTTGCATTTTCCTTTAAAAGCCTTATATCTCTTTCTTTCTCACTCTAAAATTCTCTCTATATACTTCTCTAATGAGAAGTTAACCTTCAAATAAAAAAGAGAAAGAAGAAAAGCCTGAACCCGGCTGCAAAATGGTGGAAGTTTGGTGGACCAGTGTTTAGCCATTTGTGACTAAAAACTACCAAAAATCAGAGAGGCTCTACACATAACTTCTGCTATGTAAAAAATATGAAAAAGCTATAAAATAAAATAATTTTGGCCAATCAAAAAAATTAACACAAAGAGACTTTTGATGTTAGCTGAAAGCAAGATTCACACCAATAGTCTGGGAGTCTGGTCAAAAAGATATAAAGTGACAGCCCTGAGAAGTGCTGCCATGCATGACACGTGAAGAAGTTTCTAGGTCATCTGCTTAAGTTTTTCTGCTCTTCTTAGAGCCCCCCTAAAAAAAACAAGACAGCAGATTGATGCCAACCTATTTTTAAGATGACAACTACTACCAAGTTCTGAATGTGAAACTACCCACTACAGAGCTGAAATGGCCTTTCTCCAGACAGCTACCAAGATCTGCTTTATAAGCAAACTTTTGCTACACTGAATGAACTCACTCTAATCTACATCAAATAAATAAATAAATATTATTTTATAACCTTAAGTTTCCAGTAAATAAATACTAAGTCTTCCTGGCACAACTTTCCACAATACAAACATAAACTGAAAGATAATAACAAACATATTGGAATATAACCATCAAAGTTTGAGGAGTATATTACTGACTGTATTAAGTGGAGAAAAAACATGCCAAATTTGCATTTAGAGCCACATGATTGAGCATGTAGGTAATCTTAGACAAATTCAGAAGAATACTGTCTGCAGATTGGTTTGTAAAAGCAAAGCTAGTTTTTTTGTGTATTACAAGAAACACAAACAATAAAATGTAGAATAAGACAAAAAGTAAATTTTGGTCCCTCATGCATAAAAAATGGCTTGTTTTTTACTTGCTACTTTTTATTTTATTACATTATTTGTCACACCTGTATGCAAAATGCAATAGATAGTTATTTGAGGATGGTGCTACCTACCACCTGATTTGTGGTCATAATTTTATGGTACTGCATACAATCTCTTTCAATCCCAAAAATGTTTCAGCTTTAAATAACCCACAAACAGTTGATAAGCTTTAAAAAAACAAACCAATCAACCTCTTTTAGTCAATGCTAGAGCCATGACAACATACCCCAAACAATTGTGTGCAATCGATAGGCATTTCAGAGTATGGACCACGAGTTTATTTGATTGATGTTCGTTTGATTATTGCTTATTCAATTTATTTCAGGCTACCTTTTTTTTTTTTTTATTTAATTTGTTTTTTTAAATTAACTCAAATTAGAAATCTGAGAGTGAAATAGGTTTTTCTTTTTTTTTTTTTTTACAGTTATTGAATTATTTTTTACTCCTAGTATTTTATTGAAATCAATCACAAATTATTGGCTGTAAATATTTTCTACTAGAAGAAATCAAGGAATTTATGGTTTTAGAAGGCGATAACTAAAGACAAATTGCAAGCATTTTGCACATAAAACATGTTCATCAGTAAAATTGTTTTTTAAGAATATAAGCAATTTGCATGAAACAAGGACAGAAAAGTAGAGTAAAAATTACATGTCAATATTCGACCCTGATGGGACTTGAACCCACAATCTTCGGCTCCGGAGGCCGACGCCTTATCCATTAGGCCACAGGGCCACGTCAAAATGGAAAGAAAATTAAGCTTTTATTCACAAAAAGAAATTTGGCGTTAAATTCTTCTTAATAACGTTGATATTTAAAATTAGGTTTTCTGACTGTTGACAAAATCTGACAAATAGAACGGTTTTGAAACATTCACATCTTCTTGTCGGAATTGATCACAGAGCGAAATCATAATCGTTATTCTTTTTATGTAGTTGTTAAAATTTACGTAAAAATCAGAATAAAACCAATGACGACAATATTGTTATTTAACTCTCTCTTTGTTGATCTAGTTTCATTTTTTAACGCTATGTACGATTTGCCCGGAAAAAAAAGATACACATATTCTAGTGAGAATATAAAAAAAAAAAAATGTAAATAATACAACATAGTGTTCCGTGATGCATTCTGCCAAACTTTCAAAAATTTATGCGCGTCACCGACGATACTGTTTGTCATTTTCATTGTAAAAAAAAATCATAACGAGATTTTTTTCATTATTATAAAGCTAAAAAGAAATTATAATGAAAAATATTTAATCTAAAACTTAGGGTATTAGAAAGTATGAAATTGCATCTGCACTGAGTGCATCAAGTTATATTTGGAGTCGACCGCGGGAATTGACTGACATGAGGTTTCGTGGTAAACTTGTAGATACAGCCTGTATCCAACATTTTTCTAGTATGTCTCACTAATAAGCTTTTATTATTTGCTTCTGATACTTACTGAAAAGTTAATTTTATTATACTTGATTTGATAATGATAGGTCGCAAAACGCGAAAAGAACGGCAACTGTGCCATAAAAAATACATTCG
This sequence comes from Acanthosepion lycidas, assembly GCA_963932145.1. NCBI lineage: Eukaryota > Metazoa > Mollusca > Cephalopoda > Sepiida > Sepiidae > Acanthosepion > Acanthosepion lycidas. The sequence continues at coordinate 115,426,646 of OZ010587.1, forward strand.
ACTTTTTAACATCCGTTGGGTTTTTTTTAGAATTTATTTAATGAACCCTAACCCTGCCGAGAATTTATTGCTTTGGCAAAATCTCCCCCCAAATTGTTTTATTTCTATTCGAGTTAAAATTATTTGGGAAATGGACAAAAATGTATTTTGTTTTAGATTTAAACTACATTAAGTAAAAATGTGTTGCACAGAGTTTTATTATTTTTGACAGTAATTTGTTAAAATAAAAATGTGTATTTTATTAGCATTTTGCTAAATTAAAAATAGTCTCTAACAGAAAAGTTTAATTCTTTATTCTATTTTATTCCAATAACAATAATTAGAAGATTGAAAGAAACATTCACGTTCAAATGTTGAGAATTTTTTAAATCACTTTATGGTTGGGTACTTGAATTACTGGGAATAGTTCTTCGGGTTTCACCGCTTTTTATGTAAACATAATTTAATTTATTTTAAGTCCTACAAATCATTCCACATTCTGTAATAATATTTTGAATCAGGAAAACATTCTTGTTTAAATTAAAATTTTAAAGTACAGAAGTGCAACTATGTGTTTTTTGTTTTTTTTAGTTCTGTTTTTTCTCTTTTATTTTGTCATGTCATCATAACTTTGTATTTTTTTTTTAATTATTAAAAGTTCTCAATTTTGACATTTTCTAGAAATTTGAAAACCTACAAGCCTAAAAATAATTAATTTTACCTTATTTTTTAAGCGTTATGTGTGCGTGCTATTGAATGAAATACTTTTTAAATGTGGCTTCAATAGACCTTTTGTTTAACTTGAATTTCAAAGAGTTCGTAAATTAAGTACTAAGTAGATTTGTTGATCTCACTCACTCTGCTGATAATAAAAAAATGTCTTGCATTCTATTTTTCTTTTATGCAAATGATGGATTTTTGTGATTTCAACAACAATGAATTTCTTTCACAAAGAAAAATAGATGTTTACATTTCCTATTTGGGAAAATGTCGCCATTTTTTTTTTTTTAAATTTAGGTAAACATTTTTTTGAGAAATCAAAAATAATCCTCTTAAAACGCATTTAAATTTATGCCTTTTTCTTTTCGAACTTAAATTCTAGTTCTGTTTGAAATATTTCTAAAACTAGTTCAGATTAAAAGAAATAATTTCCGTCTATAAAATTAAAAACATTTTTAGGTATCTAAACTTTAATTAGCACGTTTTTTTTTTTGTTGTTTTTTTGTTTTTTGTTGGTACTCATCGAGCTCCCATTGTATACAACAAACGAATGTAAACAATGAATTTAAAATTCTCTTTAAAATCCCATATTTCTTCTTGAGTTGAAGTCTGTTGGTAAATTTAAGACTTAATAATTGGATATTCTAAAACTAAAAGCAATTCTTACCTTTTAATTAAAAACAGTGAAAATAACCTTTTTATTTATACAAGGTAGCTTCTGAGGTCAAAGGAAAAATAGAAACACTCTCTAGTACTCCTGTCCGAAAAAGCGCGCGAAAAAAAAATCTTGAAGAAATACAGTAAACCATCGGTGCAATAATCTAAGAATTTGTTTATAAATAAATTTTCTTTAGCTAATTAAATTATTTGATATTTTTTTTATTCCATACGCTTTTAAATTTAGAATAATAAATAAATTTGAAGGCATTAATCAAGGTGCTACTCAAACAAAAATATAGTGTAAAATGTAATTTGTGTTAGATTATATAATGTGAAAAGAAAAACATTTATTCTCAATATTCTTTTATGCGAATGAAATAGTTTCGTATTAATACTGAAAATGTTCTTAGTTTCGTAAAGAACAAATTATGCAGGAAAAAATATTATTTGTTTTTAAAATAATAAAAACTTGTATTAATATGCAAGAAAACATTTAAAAAAACCAATGAATTGGAAAATGATGCTTTCAAGACACAAAAACTGACTGAATGGGAAATATAAAATTAATTCCTAATCCTCTTCTGATATTAAATAGTAGTCAAAACGTGATAGAATTATGTCCTTTTTGTACATCCTTACCAAGTGTAATCAAACTGTTGCTAAAAGGGAAAAATAAAATAAAATCCCTTTTTAAAAAAGGTTCACACTCCAAAATGACATTAAATTTTACATTTAGGGATTAATTAACTGGATTTTGTAAATGTAATGCTTACTTTTTGCTTAAAACATAATGAAAATAACTTTATTTATACATGGTAACCTGTGATGTCATAGGTCGCAACTCTAATTTGCTAATTAGACCCCTATTTTATGCACACAAAAATTTTAAAAAAAGATACGGAACACAAGCAGTGTTATAATCAAGAAATTGTTATCATGTTTCAAAATAAATTTTCTTCAATCTTATATAACCAATAGTTTAAGAATATAATTTTTTATTCTATACATTTTTATGAAACTTTAGTAGAATGAATAATTTTACTTTTTGTAGTAGTTTTTTTTAAATGATACTTTTGTGTTTAATACATTGCTTTTATTTTTCATTATATTTTTATCTATCTGATGTCATAAAATTTTAAAATGGTTCACACTTGAAAATGGCATTAAATTTAACATTTTTTTATTTTTCAAATGTCATTATTTAAAAAAAATCTTGTTACAAATAGCAACAGAATGAATTTCAAAATCATACTGAAATATTACAAGTAATTTAAAAAAAAATTAAAAGTATTTTTTGTCTGTTCAATCTGAAAGAAAATAACATGTTTTATTAAATGATGTGAGCATCAACATGCAAAAAAAAATTAACATCTTCAGGGATTTTTTCTTTAAATAACTAAAAAGCATTTAAAACCACCAACCCCCACCCAAATTAAGAAGTACAAATCAGATATCAGAAAAGGGGTGGGCATGAAACACCCCCCCCCCCCGCCAATATTTTGATGTTTCCTAATAAAATAACCCCATCAGTTTGCAATTCATTTATATTGAAGAAATACTGAAAATTTTGTTTGAGTTGGATAATTTCCTGATTTATAGCAAGTTTTTTTAAAATGGAGTAGCAAAATTTTTTCTTTCATTTAGTAAAACAATACATCCATTTTCTTGGTACCTAGTAAATACCAACCCTATCTATATTTACTTAAAAAGTAAAATGGCTACCACCACTTTACAGTTTTTACATGAGGTCAATTTGTGGGCTGGGGAGGACAGTCCTGGGAGCTTGCTGGACTTATACCATTATCAACCAGATACTTTAGTAGGTGAAATATGATAAAACTCATTATGAAATCAGTTTGAATAAAATTGGAAATTATTGAGTTGGAGCAAAACATTTGTAAGATTTATGTGTGTGTGTGTGTGTATTTTTGGATTTCTTTAAGCAAATTTCAAACCCAATATTTAGATATTTGTACATAGAATTATTCAGTCACATATGTGCCATCTATCTTTCACTGTCTTTGAGGCAGCTTCATGATTCCATCCTACCAGAACTTGGCTTCATTTTGGATGATGATCTGGTCTAAGTGGTTTTTATAAGCCTCCGAAGAATTGAAGTTCTTCTCATTAAGAGTATTTTGTAAGGATCAAAATAAAGTTGTAACCTGAAAGTGCAAGTGAGTATGGTGGATGTAGTAGGGCATCTCAGCTAAGTTGTACCAATTTCTGCAGGGTCTGCTAAGAGATTTGTTGTCCTGATGGAAGACAACACTCTTCTGATTAGCAAATCCAAATGCTTTTAATCTATTACTGCTTTTAGTTGGTTGAATTGGAAACTGTACTTGTCTGAATTCAACGTCTGATTTTGCAGTAGAAGCATGTAATACACAATACGCTTCCAAACCAATCCAATATACAGACCAGCTCTTGGATTGAATAACAGTGGTTCGGTTCAGTTCATTTCCACTAAGATGTTTTTCATTTTACATTTGTTGTATTTTTCTTCACCTATGATCATTCTTTTTAAAAAGGTTTATGTTGTGCTTAGGAAGAGGATTGCAAATAGAAAGGTTGTCCATTAAATTCTTTTGTATCCAAGTGTTTTCAGATTCCTTACAATTCTCATATGGGATATATGGAGAATCTCTGCAATGTCCAGTGTCATGTAATCTGGATTATTTTTAATTTGAATAAATTTGAATGACATTTGTTGATTAACTTACATTGCTTATCAGCAAAACACTTTACCAGTCAGGCTTGCAAGGATAGAGGATATGAGTTCAAATCTTGTTAAACTTCTTTATTTCTCATCCATGCTGCTAACTTGCGGAATATAAAAATGACCTGAATATCATGAAAAAAACCCAGCAAAAATGAGATCAAATGGAATATAGTTAAACAATTCATAATTACAATTCTTCATCAAATGAATTTAGACAATTTAAAACTATCTGCAATTATCTAAAGAAAAAAGTTAGAGAACTCCTCCTTTAGATTAAATCATTTTCAGTATAAGAATGAAAATATTTATGCAATCAACCACATTCTCTTTTTAATTCCTTATTGGAGTTGCCAGATTAAGCTTCAGCTAGTGAATTGGGCAACATAAAGCCTAAAATTTTGGATGAACTTTCTTATTTATTGCGAAGTTTATCACAATTTATTTCTACAAGTATCTTAAAAGTTCATGTAGTTAAATTAAAAAAGATTTAGTTGCACTGATCTTTTAAAAGTAAGTCTGACAGATATGGTCTCCACAAGAATGTCTATTTTTGGAGATAACTACATCTTTTATGTTCTTGGAATTGTCTGAATTGAGATAACTGTTAAAAGGACAACATAGGATGGGGATGGGAGGAACAACAAAAAAATCTTTCTGCTGCATTTAAATGAATTCTTTTTTTTTTCTATTTGTTTCAGGAGTGTTGGGTACAATTGCCAAATTGTGTAAGACATGTGTACTAAGAATAACGGCTGATAAACTTTATTTTATTCTCTTAGAAAAAGTTATTTCTGGTGGAACACATACATGGTGTGAAGTCACTCAGGTAACAAACATTTTTATATGTCTGATCTGTCATATTTTACTGAAAGTGTTAAAAAATTTGTAATATAAAAATGATCACAAAATGTTTCAACAAAAACTAAGCATTATTCTACAATTTAATTGAACTAGTAAACTAGTATTCTCATATACCCCTCCTCAGTATGTTTTTCAACCTTCATCAGGTGTATAATGTATCTGGTAGTCTGAAAGAGGATGTCTTTGGTTGTTCAGGGGTTCCATATAGCAAAAATTAACTGTATTTGGGTTTGTTCATTCATGCTAAAGATTTTCTTTGCTAAATCACAAAATTTTCCTGTTTGGATGTGTGATTTGAAAAGCTTCAGTTAAGGAGGTTAAAATAAAAATGTTGAATAACAATGCAAAACTATTGGCTACAACAAACATCTGAGGTAGGTTGCAGAACACATTGACTAGAATTGTGAAATCCAAATAATTTGTGGAATAATGAAAATACTCCAAACAACAATTTTTAAAAGTAAGAATGTTTCAGTGGGGTTGTTTTTACATATTAAATATGATGGAGGCAGTGGGACTGTGTGGAATATGAAGTCATTCAGCTTGTAATTTATGTGAATTCTTCACTTTAAAAACCTGTTTTTCATTCAGCAGATTTTCTTGAAGTATGTGAATGAAAACTTTGCCTTCTAACAAGTTGCATAAACCAAATTTTAATGGCAGATTTTTTCTACAATTTGATGAACAAATCACTCTGTTTTCTTATTCAGTTTAAGATGTGACTTGTTATTTTCTCCATCTTTCCCTCTATGAGTTCAAAAAAAATCTCAGGACAACAGATTCCTCTGAAATTTCAAATTTCTTGTCTAAATACAATGCAAAGGCCACTCTAAACTTTCTTGTTTTTCAATCTCAATTCATTGAATGGACATATGAACATTGAGTGGAAAGTTGGGAATGCTAGAATATATGAAGGAGTGCTGCATTTTCATTAAACTTTTTCATACTTTGACAACAATTCAAAATACTGCTGGAGTACTCTGACTAATTTGTAATGATTCTCCCCTACACACACACTTTTACTCCATGAAAAACCATATCTGTTCCTGGGGTCTCTGATGAAAGCTTTGTTGGTCATACAGCTGTTGTTTTGAAGCACTTTGTAGTCAGCCTGCAATCTGAAGGCTAGCTACAAGCTGCATATATATATATATGTATATATATATATATATATATATATATATATATATATATATATATATATAAATAGCACACATTGAGTGCTGGTGCCAATAAAAATGGCTTGATGTATAGTCACAGCTATAATTTATATTAATAATATACATTTTTTGCCTCACTGTTAGCGAAACTCCAAATAACACAGTCATCATGATATGTGATGATATTTGTATTATAGTTAAAAACTGCATGTTAGATTTTTATATTTTTTATTAGGAGGTATATAAATGTGTGTATATGTGCATTTGTATATATTATTATTTTATATGTCATTTATTCATTTAGCACCCCCCCATAAAATGGACTGATCCACTATCGTTATAGTATGGTATAAATATCAATATTTAAATTATGCACTAGAAAGGCAAAAGAAATCCTTATTTATTATTAAACTACACACACACACTCACACACCCACAGAGGATGAACTAAAAGTAGATGGACAGTAAATGAATGATAATATTTATTTTGAGATTTCATTCTAATACAATTAAATTTTGATAAGCAGTTATTACATATACACTTAAATTTTATTGTATACAATAATACAATACAAAATCACTGAAAATTTTATCAATGCAGTTGCACAAACTGCTGTCCATCACAATTTAAACAGCTTCAAAGTCTACCTTCCATGCTTCGACAAATATTTTTGCACAAGCATCTTTGTGTTTTAATTTCTTTCAAATCACCAACACTTCATGGTTTTTGACTATAAACTTTGTCCTTGAGTCCTCCCCAAAATAAAAAAAATGGATTGAATAAAGTCAGGTGAATGTACAGGCCAATCAATTGGACCTCTTTGGCCAATCCATTTCTTGGGAAATGTTTCAACCCATTTTTTCCTAATGATTTCAGTATTTTCAGACGTCCAACACTCTTTTAAGAGCCATTTTCTTGCACCAGTATTTAAATTATTTGTCATTATGGGTTCTCTGAATGAACACAAACACCACAGTTATAATATCACACTAACACAAATCCTATTCAACCTACATCTACTTTTGGCTCACCCTGTAATATATATATATATATATATATATATATATATATATATATATATATTTAAATTTTTCCCACATTGTCTCTTGATATCCAACCTACAAGTCTGTCTATCATTTTCATCTCCATATATGTTTATATATTTATTTTTCCTATTATTGGTTTTTATTTTCTCTTGGCGTTTTTATCACCTAATTTTCATGCCCACTATTTCCCACTGTTTACCTCTTTTCTTCTCCTTTGTTTTTCTCATACTTAATAAGTTTCAGAAAGTGTTTGTTTTCAGCTCAGAATGGCTGGGAATGGGCAGAGACTACACATTCTGATCTCAGAATGTTGAAATGTGTAATGGTTGTAGTACAATAAATGTATAGATCAGAAGGGCTGGTGATTGATAGATAGAAAAGTATAATAATCATGCATTTAAATTGTCAGAATAATAGTATAGCTTATCATCAGAATTACTTTTAACACCCACAGAACCAACTTGTAGTTAATGCTGCAACTATGCTGAATGGACATATCATAGATTGGGTGCATAAATTTTCACTTCTGTTCAACTGCTACAGTTTTGGTGAACAACTATATGATCATTTTTTTCCTTCATTTATTGATACATTTAATATCACTGATTATTTTTAAAGGAATTTTCTCACATTGTCAAGACTTAAATTGGTAATATTTTCTACAGATAATTTAACATATATATATATATATATATATATATATATATACAGGGTGAACCAAAAGTAGATGTAGGTTGAATAGGATTTGTGTTAGTGTTATATTATAACTGTGGTGTTTGTGTTCATTCAGAGAACCCATAATAATATTTTTCTACAGATAATTTAACCTGAATTCTGTCATTACTACATTGTGTTTCTCTGCTTTAAGGCCTACAAAATCCAAGACAGACATTTCAAATAACATTTGCCAGACAAAATAAAGGACAAATTATAATTTTAATCATTTCTTATGCACACTAGGTTTAATTACAGAAATCCTTGAAAGAATTCCAGACAATGCATCATCTGTAGACATTTATTAGCTAAAAAAATATGTTAGCTGAGAGTTGAAGTGCTTAAAAGCATTTATGCCTTTATTTACTTCAACCATTTTTTTTTTAGTTCCATGCAGGATTTAGGCCTTCCCCCAAATCTGTAAAAATTGAGAAATAATGGGCCTTATCCTGCCACATGTGTCCTTGATGTGTTGTCAGATAGTTGATTCTCTTCTTACACTGGTTGCCTGACACAAGAGCTCTACTAAATGTCCTACTATTTGACTCATGGCTGGTGCAGAGGAGAGATGGATTTGTACCTTTCCCATGCTCATTAGTACAAAATGAATGCACCAGCTTCACTCAGAATTTGAACTCAACATGCCAGTTCCATTCTCTGAATTGATAATGGTTACACTACCTGCCTGATGTAGGCTTAGCATTAAACAGTAACTTGCACTTTAGTTTTATAGGTGCAGGGTATAATAAGGGTTAAAGAAAATGGAATCACAATCTGATTTTGAATTCCAAAATAGACTTCTTATGTTCTCTTTATACTAATATTCCTGTTGAAGGCATGAATCTATTTTGGATGGCTGTTGGAGAAAAGAATGTGCATGTTGACATTGGAGCAAATCAGAATTAAATTATCTGCTATTATCATTGTCATCCTTGACAGGGCACAAAAAATGTATAAAATACTTTTAATGCTATCAGATGTCTTTTATATTTTCTTCCTGTAGCCTTCTGATAAAACTAATTTGGTTTTATTTAATTAATAAAACTTCCATGCTGTCCTTCTGTCATACTCTTTTATATTCTGTTTCCTGACAGAGTCATTTCTTTGATGAATTCATGTTGGATGGTCTTTCTAAAGAAGATAATGAGATTTTCCTGGAGCTGGTTCCAGAGAATTTACTGAGAGCCATGAAAACTGCCCAAGTTGCTAAATGGATTAAAATAAAATTAACTAAAAAGCACACGCCTTGCTTAACAGTAGAGGTGGATTTGGTGAGTTGATATTTGTTTTAACTTGTTGCTTTTGGCTTCAGGAAAAAATCTAACAAGGCATTCTAAGAGCTTTTTCTATGATCCCTACCCTCCTTTTTATTGCTACTATGATGTTTCAACAGACCCATTCTACAGTCTTTTGGGGAAGTTATCATTTCAAGAATTGTTTGGACTATTGATATAATTGTTTTATTTGCTTTTTTTTTTTTTTTTTTTTTTTTTTTTTTTTACAAATATAAAGGGAGTATTTAAAATTCTCAACCTAACCAGGAAGCCCTTCCCCCTCAAATTCTGGTGTTTATTTAGAGAAGCAGGGTGGGTTGAAAACTCAGCAATACTGCATGTCTATTTTTGTATTACCTGGAATAAAATTGTCTCCCTTCTCTTTTTCAACACATTATGTGAAAGGCAGTGGAATGGTTTAGGCAAAATAAAGTAACAAGAAAAGCAGGAAAAGAACTTAATATTTACATATGAACTATTGTCCTCTGTTCAGCCCAGGGATGAAACACATGATTAATTTGTCTCTATATTTATGAACCACTGCTTTTATTCCCTCAGGACAAATCTGAGTATTGAACATGGAATCTTAAATCTAACTTGCTTGCTGATGAGTATTGCTGCTTGTTGTGCTGGATTGCACTCCCCAATCTTTCTAATGTTACTGTTGCTTCTGTGGAAGCCTTGCTGTCATTTCTCTTTCTTTATTAATGGCTCCCATATTGTAATTATTAGGCCTACTAAAGAGGTCTTCAAAGCCTGGCATATATGCTGATTCTTTCAGATGTCTAACTCTCCAATGTTCCTCTCTAGCCAATATTCTTACTTCATTCCACAGCAATTGATGACTAGCCTTTTTTCTCCTTACATGATCAGCGACGCCTGATTTCATTGTTTCATTCCTAATGGCTTTTTAGTGTTTGTCCAAGCTTACTTTTAGCGGGCAGCTAGTTTCAACTTTATATTCTTTACTATGACTGCAAGGAATGAAATATACACAGTTGTTAGTCATGGTCACCTCTGTTAAGCTTGACTCAGTAGAGATTTTTCTTTTAGGTTGAAACTGCTTTTGAATATTGTCCTGATTTTGTTTGGGCTGCAGATCTGGATCTTTTGCGATAAGTCTTTGACATAAGTAAGACAGACCATGGCAGTTTTATGGTCCTCCTTGATCCATCTGTTTCTGCCTGTTGAAACTAATGTTGTGTTTACAGGGTGGTAATTATTCTGGAGGATATATATGATGCTAATTATTTTCTGGTGATATATTTGGGTTGCCACATGATCTTTACAGTGTTGTAGGAATTGGACGATCCCTATCTTTACAGAGTATGGATGGTGGGAATTGAAGTTAAACAATTGTGCAATGAATGTTGGTTTGTGGTATACGGATGTTTTGAACCCATTCTTTGTGTGAGCTTTTAGTACATCCTGGAGGCTAGCTGATTATTGCTTTCTTCTTTGATTTTGAACTGGATTGAAGGTCATACTGAGTTCACATATTCCAGCGGTATTTGTACATGTGGCACCATTTAACAAGGCAGAAAGGGAAAAGAAAGAAAAGAAGAAAAGGAGAGGCTAAGGACCGAATCGTGAGTGATAAGCAAGAACACACACACGGCTAAGAGACAATGGATAAAAGGATATTTTGATAAGTAACAAATGGCAAAAGAGTGTCATTACAATGACAGGGAAATTCTGAGTAAAAGAAAGAAGGAAAGAATCAGATATGTTTTGGCATCGGTTGTGTTATCTAAGGATATGAAAACAAACTATTGGTACGGGAAGACATCTTATTATCAACTACAGACCGGCTGGCCAAAGAAAAAAAAAAAATTCAAATGAAAATGTTATTTTGATAAGTGACGAAAAACAGGCAACTAAAGGGACTTTGGACAGATATAAAATTATGTTATCAGAAATATGTACCGAAGGAAAATGAATGGGAACCTAGAAGTGTTTTTTTTTTCTTTCTTCGAGGCGACAGACTGACTGGAACTTTGGAGATGTTTCTTTTTGAGATCGTGTTAGGAAGACCACACATTCTGATAATTAGCGATAAAATACCTGACGTAAACCACGTGTAGAACAAGAGTTATGACCACCATTGTCATATTGTCCAGTTCGCGGCCAGAGAAATGATAACACCATTAAGAGGAAGAAAAGGGAAAGAGAAGAGATAATTTTTTTTTAGTTAAGCAAGATATTTTTTTTCTTCCTGAAACAAAGCTGCGGATTCGTCCACGCCCGACTAAGACATCATTGGTCGAGTGGTGATCACGTTACGCACGAGGGAGACTGTTGCAGCCCATCTGGAGGATGAGTAAGAGAGGTTGCTACGAAGATGTGGGGAGGGCAGTTCACGTCCCTCTGAAGTATGATGAGAAGGTGGGAGTGAGGAAAAGTTCCCAAAAATGGAAAAAGGTGGAAATTCCTAACCAGAGAGGTGGATATGTATTTAGAATTATCGAGGAACCCCCCGGCACCGACAAACTCACCCTGGTTTTGGTCGGCGCCGATATAAATGAAGCCACAACGAGCAGCGTTGAGTTGAGTCCCAGCAGTTCCCAGAGTCAGTCTCAGTTGAAGCAAGGCTCGCAGATAGCTGACCAAAATTCACGCACATTCCGGACCCCTCTTCAACCCAAGAACAATTATTTTGAAGAGCGACTTAGATCCAGATCACCGAAATAAGTTTTTTTGACTTTCGTCCAAAGACCCACCAAAACACCAATTTCTTAGAGAGCAGACAACTTGAAGTGTTAAAACTTGCCTAGCGGAAAACGACGTGTCACAATCCATAGAACGGGTCGGGAGATAGATGCAGTCCTATGTATCGAACAACTAGACATAAAGTTTGTTACCTTTTTCTTTGATACTTTGAACTTTTGAGTTTTCATTTTATTGTCTTTTATGCATATTTGTGTGGTATCACCCCCGTTGAACTCGGTTTGCAGTACGGCCCCAACCACTGTTTGATCTCGTCTGCCTAAGATCAATTCACAACATGGGTAGGCGGACTGGGGGATAAGTGCAGTTACCTTGGTAACCAGGCGTTGGAAGCGAGTTGGGAACGACGAGGCTGATATCAAATCTAACCAGATTCTCACCCGAATCACCAAAAGGTTAGAACATCACACCCGAATGGAGCAGTGAGGAGCGAACACGCTGGCGCCGCGGCGAGGACATCACAATTGGTGCTGTTTAGGGACGTCACAGTTGGTGCCGTGGTAGACTAGGATAGAACGTCACGGTTGGCGCTGTGACCAGGGGACGACGTCACATACAGCTTCCTGGTGATGCTAAAGTATTTAGATGTCATCTGCATATCTCAGCCATACTCAATAGCCTAAACAACTGTTGCAATGTATTTTCTTTTTCATCTTCACCACAGCAGGATTGGAACTGGCATTGTTGCTGTACTATAAGAAAATTAATTAGTAATTACAATTAATTCACTTAAAGGTGTTATAAGAAGCAATATCAAGTCAAAATTTATATAATTACAAATAAATTGTCATATAGGAATAAAGTGTCACTGCTGACACTCGGGTTTGAACACGGATCACCAGAGAGCAAGCACAGTCAACCTCATCTTGAAATAATGAGATCATGTGACAGGTAAAGGAAAAATATATATATGGGAATTAGCAGTGTCTCACTGAGTATTGTTCAAAGGCACTACTATTGTTGTATTTGTGATTTACAAGTCCCTCCTACAAAAGGTCATTACAAAATAAATAAGAGAGAAAAATGAATCTGCTATCAGCCAAACTTCAATTATATTTGAAATTTAAAGTTAGCCTTACTTGTATGTCTACTAATTCCTAATTAGCAGGAGTCTAATGTTAGATGATCTTGGAACATACGCTGCATTTTATATATGTGGATGTGAATAAATGTGTCTTGCAGATAATTATCCAACTTACTCTGGTACAAGGCCAAAATAACAGTACCTTGTGAGAAGTAGGCAGGTAATGATATAAAAGTTTACAGGTTACTACACAATACCAGCTGGATATTGTAGATTTTGCAAGTACACTATTTGATTGTTTTTAAAATGTGTTGCACCAATTTTTTAAGTGGGTAGAGCCTGCCAGTCTTGAAAATCAATATTTGAGATCTAGCTATTTCTATTGTCCTTGAACATCAGAGAAAAACACACAATTAACTCACCCTTCTAGTAGATATATATTTCTATGATGTAGGCAATTCAGATTTTATAAGTATATACTGACTTTTGTAGAGAGTACAAAGATTGTGCTAAGTGAACCATGTATTTTGAAAATCAGTATTTAAAATGTTAGCTTTTTTAAATAAAAGCTAGAAGTATAAGTGTGGTGAAATATACAACTATCTTAGCTACCAAATAAGCTCTATGAAGAGGTATTGAAAACTACTCAAACTGACCCACTTCCTAAAATCTAACTAAATGGCCAAACATCTGTTTTTTGTTTGTTTTTTTTGTTTTTTTTTGTTTTTAAGGGTTTCTTGGGCAGTCTGAGAACTCCTTAGCATTTTCTCATATAAGTTTTTAGATATATTTGTATATTAAAAAGATTCACCGTGGAATTTTCACGTTTTATCCATGCACCATTATTACTGCATGACAAATACTGTGTGCAAATATTAGCTTTCAAATGCTATATAAATATTGAATTATAAATACTGCATGTAAAAGCTATATAAATACTGTGCTACAAATGATATACAAATACTGACCCAGATATTGTTGCAAACACTATATAAATACTGGGTTACATGTCCTATGTAAACACTGTATATATGTGATGTAAATATTAGGTTAAAATACTGCAAATATCACACATTGGTGTGCAAAACTTTTGGGCAACCTTGGTAAATTAATTACTTATGTTAATTTTACTCTGAAATCAAGAGTGATTGGCAGTATGATTCTCTTGGCATATTCCATTAATTTGGAGGGCCAGAAAACAAGTTAGTGCATTTTCATTAATACTGTATGGTCAATGATAGAGCATCTTAAACATAAAGATGCCAAAAAGGGGCCATACAAGAATACTAGACCATCAGCAAAAATTTCACCTTTCAGCTCTTTTCTTAAATTAAAAAGGAGTGGTTTTTTTTGTTTTGTTTTTTTTTTGTATAAAGTGACCTTTATTATTACAGAAAGTACAAAACGTCAAAGTATAGAGTTAGTACTTAGTGTTGCTACCTTTGGCTTGATTCGATGTTGTATGGAATGGAACAAATTCCAGATTTTCACTTTGGATATTGTTTCTCCATTCTTCTAATCCCAAACCTCTTGAACATTGCTTGGTTTTTGTTGGAGCATTTGTTTCTTCAGTTCCCACCAAAATGGTTCAATTACATTGAGATCAGGACTTTGTGCTGACCAGCCTTCCAAAAGGTGAACAACTTCCACAAAAAAATGTGGTGGTAAGGTGCACCGTCATGCTGAAAATTTTCTCCATTTTCATAGTCTGGTAGAAGATTAGAATATAGTAAACTAATATAGTTTAGATTTCCGTCAACTTTTACTAATTTTCTTCTACCATCTCTTTTGATGCAATTCAAATTCATATGTCCATTACCAAATTTTACTGTCTTTGTGTTGGTATCATGCATTGTTTCTTTCTTCCACTGGTCTTCTTACATATTCTCTTACATTCATGGCTAAAAATTACTTTTTATGTCTTTTCAGCATCCTTTATTAAATGTTCTTTGAACCACTTACATCTATTCTGATGTTTTTGGTTAATTATGGTTTTTTGCTGCTATATGTCTATTCAATTTGCTTTGTCATAATACTCTGTGTACTTTATCAACTGTAGTCTCACTGTTAAGATTGTATTCATTCCTCACTTGTCAGGCTGTTAATCTTGATTGGTTTGGTTGATTTTGTTTAATGGCATATCAACCTCTATGGGTTATTTAATGCCGAAACTTAAACAACTTTAACATAGTTTTATGGCTTCAACTACAGATAAAATGCATCATTGGTTATTCAGTTTTAAATATCTATTGTTGGTAATTCTACTATAAATATGTATTTTTATACTTTCATAGTGTTTGGGGTTTCACTAATTGTGCTACCACCTGTTAATTTTGGATTATCTACTGAAACTCTCATAATCTTTCATCTCTCTTGTCTAATCTAAACACTTTCTGGAAAATTCCCAGCCACTTGACTACTTGCCATCAAGTCATCTTCCCCTTCAAAGTCACAACTGTCATCTTTGCTTCAGCAGGAATTTTAGCCATGATTTTAGTATGAACATGAAGCTAATGTTCAACTACAATGACTTGCCATGTCATCTTACACTCATGGTAGCAAAATGGAACAATTACTATTTAGAAAACTTCCCCTTCAAATATAAGAGGTTGAACACCTACCTGATTTTTGGGCCCTATTTTGTGATATATATTGTAGATAATGGCTCAAAAAGGACCTCAAAAAATTATACTAATTTATGCCAATGATTCCACTTGGGTAATTTGCTTTTTAAGCCCTGTGCTAAGTATCTAATAAAAATTTCCTGAACAGTTATGTTTTATTCTAAATTTACATGCCTAATCCAAAAATAACAAAAATTTTTGTAAAATCTACCGTTTTGGAGTTATTGACAATAAAAGTTCGGACTCATTTGTGTCATTATCAGCTACGGAATGGCAGCCATTATTGGTGTTGTTTGCATTAGTGCATGTGCAATAATCGAGACAAGTGAATGTCTTTTCTGCAGCAAATATATGCAAACAACTCCAGTAATGGCTGCCACAACGTGAATGAGTCCAAAATTTTATTTTTGATAACTCCAAAAAGGTAGAATTTATAAAAATTTCTTTATTTTTGCATTAAGCATGTAAATTTACACGTAAAAATAACGAGAAATTTTTATTAGATACTTAGCACAGGGCTTAAAAAGCAAAATTACCCAAAATTTCAAATTATTTCAGTATTTTACAGCAAGTTTTTTATATAATAAATTTTAACTGAAGTCAAAATTACTTCCTCTTGCTATGCATTATGGTCTAGTTTGAAAAGTTGTCCAGCACTGTAAAAGGAAAAGACAAACATGGAAAGCATGAATATAAGAAATTAAATTTATTTTCACAAATATGTTTGCTATACATATGATAAAATTAGACCATAAGCACAATAGTTGTGTAAATAAATTAAAAAAATACATTCATATTAATAAAATCATCAATGTCCATCAACTCAATGTTTAATAAAAAAGTCAGTGAGCTTCTTCTGCACCCTGCCATTCCTAGCTCCCAGCTGGGTCCTCCTGAGAAATTTTCTCAGGTGTAGGGTGGGGATGAGTTCCTCATCCTGCTGCCCTTCCACATACTTAATGAGCCAGTAGAGGTTGTCTACTGCATCAGTGTGGCTCTTTGCTGGTGCTTCTTCTTCCTCTTCCTCTGCCTCATCCTTCACCTCATCTAGGATCTCCTGGCCGGGCAGAGTCTGTCACAGGGGTGTCATCACCCTCCTCTACCTGGGACCACATGTCAACCCAGACCTGGAGGGTGTCTGCATCCAGGTGTTCCTCCAGCTGCTTTTGAGCTGTCTGGATCTCTGCAGCTATCAAATGGCACCACCTCTTTCTCAGCATCCACCTTGTTGAAGGCCCCACTCAATACCTTCCTCCAACAGTTACTCATTTTTGCCTCAGAGACTGCCTCCCAAAGATCTGCCCATCTGGAATCCTCAGGGTGCTGGCTGCTGGGTGGGTACTGCAGTTGTCCAACAGCAGGACTGCCTTTTCTTGTAGGTTCCTCGAGTGCAGGTACCTCCTCACACTGGGGAAGAAGTCCTTAAAGAACCAGTTCTTGAAGATCTCAGCAGTCATCCAGCTCCTCACAGAGTTGGAATACAGCACCAGGAGGGTGGCCATATTTATGTAGTGGAGGCACCTAGGGGATTGGCACTTTCCCACTGCCAAGGGCTTCAGCTTGTGGGTCCCAGCTGCATTGCAGGTGAACAGGATGTTGATGTGGTCCTTCACCTGCTTGAAGCCCTCGGTCTTGTGGATGTCATCGTTCACAGCCAAGGTTCTGTCAGGTAGAATCTTGCAGAAGATGCCCGTTTCATCTGTGTTGTAGAACTGCTCCTTGGTCAGGGCCTCCTCCTCCAGGAACTCCTTCAGCTGGGCTGGGAAGGAGGCTGCTGCTGCTGTGTTGGGTGACCTCTGCTCCCCCTGGATCTTCACTGCTCCTATGCCGTGCATCTTCTAGAAATACTGGAGCCATCTCTTGCTGGTAATGAAGTCTCCCTCACCCTCTCTCTGGTAGTGAAACTTCTCTGCCTGGTGCTTCACGATGGGAGCTGACAGAGAAGTCCCCTGGCTCTGCTCTTTCACAAACCAGGTGAGCATAGCATTGTCCAGCTGTTCATCATTGGCTGTCTGGGTTTTCTTTCTACACAGTCATTCTGACCCATGAACAGTTTCTGTGAACTCTCGCAGCTTGGTCCCCTCCTTCACCCAATCCCTGAGAGTGGATTCAGATACCCCTGTATCCCTGCTGATCTTTTCCTTCATTTCACCATTCTGTATCCTGTCTATCAAATGCAGTTTTTCCTTTACTGTATATGCTTTATGTTTAAACATTTTGTATTACTACTAGTGGTCAGTTTTTCCCAGGAATTCCTGATTGTAACCCCTAATTACTACATGCTACTTATACTTGTTTATTTATGAGTGATTTTTGATGTCTACTGTTGCAAAATTTGGGCTGTTTGATCAACGAAATCAAGGTAAAAACATGTAAAAAAAGTGGTGTAATTATTAAAACAAATTAGGACCCATCTGGTGATCATTGTTTGTTCTATCGTGAAGAAGATGGCCCAGAAGTTGGTAAAATAGGGTGGAATTTCTAAAAAAGTGAGCGATATTGAGGGTACGAGAGCAAAATCTTGGGGTCCACCACCCACCTGCAGTACACCGAGTACCACGATAAACTGGTTCACCTAATAGAGGTGGACTACTGTATAGTAGTTTGCCCTAAACTTTTGCACTCGAGTGTATATAACCAATGTAAAAATACTGGGCTACATTCATTGTATGAAACATTTTATAAATACTGACCTCCAAGTGCTATCTATATTTCTGAGATGAGGTGTTATAATTATTTACACTATTTACATTGTTCGGATTCTTGTCCTCATCTTTGTTGCTATAATCACGTTTCAACTGTTGTACACTCTGGCATTCTTCAGGTGATTTGAATTTTGAACCAAACGCTTTATTTCATCCACTAGGATTGTTCTAGTTCCATGTGCTGTCCCTCTTCCAGATATCTCAGTATTAATATCTCCCTTTTAACTCAACTCTCCAAGTTTTTGTTCACCTCTGCCGTAGCCAGGTATTGAACTTACAACTCTTTTAAATCACTGGATTCAGCTAATGCTTTAATCAACTGGGCCATGTGTTCGAAATTCCAATCATCTGATGAAAGCCAGAGCATGCAATGGTTGTAACATCATGAATATGGCAACAACGATGAAGACAACAGTCAGAACAATGTTAATAGTGTCAATGATCTCCAAGCATTGTAAATGAACACTGTATTGACTGACCTACAAACACGATAAATAACTTAACAAACATGACAAACAAATAAATAAATAACTTAACAAACATGATTCTTGATTGTGATTTTGATATAATTTACATTTATGTTGAAAAGATATAAATTCAAAGAAATGAAAAACAAAGTGTTTAATATTCACTACATTTAATCAAGATGTTTCATAGTCACAAATCATACTGAAAGCACCAGTTCCCATCAGCTGACTGTCAGTGAAACATCATCGAACCTGATCACTACTGATATGGATGACCACATAAACAGCAAATGCTATAAACAAACTAAACGCAGTTTAGTAAATGACTACAATTCTAATCAAGTGAATGTTGAGTGATGCTTCTATTTAAATATGTTATGGTGTTTATACCAGGATTATATGTCTAGATGTTTATCTTTTTAATAGCCAACTGCCATTGGACTCAGTCGTAATGTTGTTCATTATATTTCTGTGACTGTGCTTCCCAAAAGACTATGGAGTGACTATGAGGAACCGGAAATGCCAGAATTTGATGTAAGCTTTTAATCATCCTTACTTTGATATTTTGTTATAAAGAACTCGTTTTTTGAACAATAAATGTAAATTAAAATCTTCATAATATTTCTGCAGAAATTCTCATGTATCGGTTAACAAACAGATTACATCCAACAAGTTTTTCTCTCTCTCTCTCTGTGAATTTTGAATCATTTGGTGATTTCTGTAATGTCCACATCCTTAGTTCTGTATTTCTGTATTTAATGAAACTATTTTTTTTCTTTTTTTTTTTTTTTTGTAATTAATTTTATTTTTCTTCTTAGGATCTGATGTCTCAGATTTTGATTTCTTTGAGGACATTGCAATTAATTAATATTCTTTTATATTTTCAAGATATTAAAGACTTGTATATTTATTCTTATATACTACTCCTTTGAAATATATTCTGCATAATAGTTTTAGTTTAATAAGTTTTGCTAATTAGGCCAACTGCAAATAAAAGTGAGACTGGAGGACTGATTCTGTGGATGACAATGATTTACTATCTTTTCATGTTTACAACCTTGAAAAAAAATTGTTTAAACCTGGAATTAGTATTTTTCATTTAATCAAAACTATGATTCTGTTTTTGTTTTTATTTAAAATTCCTGATAGGTGTAAACATTGGCTGAATAATAAGTGTTAAGAGGAGGTATAAGGGATTCCTTTTATAAACCCTTTTGTATCCCTATTGGTGGTGGTGGGGTTGTTGTCTCCTATTTTGAGAATCATTCCTTTAAATTCTAATTTCTGATTACCCATTCTTATTTACATTTTGGATATTTCATAATTTAGCATTCCAAAATATTATAGTTACTTTGAGTTTGTTCAGCCAGTTATGACAAAATACTAAGCAGATATTAAATTTAATAAAAACATAATTTGATTTTGTATTTTTTCTTTCTTCATATAAAACAGGTAAGCATTGCTTTGCCTGCCTTGAAGTTGCTCCGGAATGTTGTCGATAAAATGAAAAGCATGAGTAGTTATGTGGTAGGTACTTGTATTTCATTTCTTTTTTTGCTGCAAGCTCCTTGGGTGTATTACCTTTCAGGCTCAAGTAGATTTTCTATAAAGAATCTGGTGATGGTATAAAACAATGCAATAAAATTGAAGTTTACATCATTTTGGTATTTGAAGTTGATTCTCTAATGTACATTTATTTTTAACTTCTCAAAGGAATTTAACACCAAAATAGCTTTTTATTGTAAAATTGCTATAAAATAAAAAAGCATTAAAAGCAATAAATATTTTAAATTATCACCCTCCCACAAAAAAAAAATGCTGTAAGTAAATTATCACCCCCACAAAAATAGTCATATGTTGTAAGTAAATGCTAATATTTGTTTGGATATTAGTTCAGAAGAATTAATTTTCTCTAATTAAAAATGTTTGTAAATTTTTTTTTCTCTAACATGGAAGAAATCAAAAATAATACTTCCACCATCCCCCACCAAAAAATGAAAAAACTAAATTTTAAAAATCACTCCTTCAAATGAAATAAATCATTCCCCAACATGATAAACCTATAAATGTCTAAAAGATACTCCTTGAACAGAATTATTTTTGCTTTAATGTTAAAGAAAAAAAAGAAAATCTACAGTTTGAATGTTTATGATACAAGCTCCCACCCCCAAACCTCCTTAACAAGAGACAAAAAGTGATGATAATCAGAAAGTAACATATCTGGGGGAATAGAATGGGTGACTGCAATGTTATTTTTTTTAGTCCCCAGGAAAATGTAGAAAATACATCTTTTACTTGTTTTGGTTACGGTTGAGAGTTTTCTCATTTTTTGATGGCCTAACAGTTAACAATACAGAAAATAAAAATGCCAAGCCAAATTCAAATTCCAGATGAAGTAGTTTATTTTACAGCCTTTGGGAAAGGCATAAATC
The DNA here is from genome assembly GCA_963932145.1 of Acanthosepion lycidas. Lineage (NCBI taxonomy): Eukaryota > Metazoa > Mollusca > Cephalopoda > Sepiida > Sepiidae > Acanthosepion > Acanthosepion lycidas. The sequence continues at coordinate 115,447,762 of OZ010587.1, forward strand.
TATTTCTTCTCCTCTATCTCCCAATCTATGGGTTAAATAGTAGGGCAGACTGGGCTCTCTGGTCTCAATTGCTAATCTAAGAGAAGGACAACTCTGAATTCAAGAGGAGGCAATGGGAAACCACTTCACTATCTTTCCTGAGAACAACGATGGCAATAGTTTACAGATATTAAAGAGAAGAAAGTTGTGGCATGGCACTTAAGTAATGAAGAATTCAACAAGGATGAAGTTTCTTATTTTTAAATTATCCATGTCAAATAAGGAACACACTTTATAATCACTGACCTCCTTTGACCATATGGAAAAGCAAAGAATTATTTGATAGAAAATATTGCTCCTTGTATGTGCTTATTACTCACTATTCATTTCATGGTGAAAAACCATGTGTCACTGATATGTCCTTTGAACACACAATCTTTAACTTTTATTTTTTATTAAGCCATGTTGTTGAATATATTTTATAAGGTAGCAATTTCTGACCAAAACCTTCCAACCTTTCTTACTTTTTGCACATAATATAAAAGCATAAAGAAAAGGTATTCTTTTGCAACAGACTCATGTTTGATACTTACTTCAGAACTTACTTTAGAATTTCTGTGACTGTTTTAGTTAAAAGCAACTCTTAATGCTCAATATCAAAACTATTTTACCACCCACAATTTTGTTGATGAAACTCATTTTTGAGTTTCCAGTTAAGCTCTACCTGCAGTTAGACATCTGTGTGATGGCTTTGAGATTTCCCTTTTTACCAGTGTAATTTCATTGCTTGTACTGAAGCTTACTACAAGCCTCTGACATGATAGTTGTAGAGTCAATAGAGATCTTCCTGATATCATCATTTGTAGAATTATTGCCTTTTATTATTTGGGGAAATAAATTATTAAAAGTTAGCTGCTGAATATTTTTTTCTCAAATTAAAGTTGAGCTATTAATGTGAAAGACATTAATTTGTGTCAAAAATCTGAAATTCTTTCTTGTTATGTGTTATATCTCGTGCAAGATATAATAAACAAAGTAACCCGAGTGTAGGTTTTCAATAATAGATTTATAATCGGATGTATGTTTGACAAGTACAGAGTCGAGAGTATCCTAACCTCAATAGGTGTTAACAAACGAAGTCCCCCGACTGTCCGCTGTGGTCGTACTTAATCGGCAACCAGTCCGTCCATTATTGTGAATGGGGAAGTTGGGTTATATCATCACAACACCTCCCCACCGAAGCTGAAATTCTCACTTTTGAAAATTTCTGCTTCTAATGTCGTCTTCGTTTTGGATCCGGGCTAAAACGCTCCACTGGTTTTCTTTCCCGTGTACTCCTTCTTTTAGTCATCACAATTAGATCCTTTTTTGGCGAAAATAATTTTCGCTTTTCAGCCCGTAAGGCTGGTCCATGAGATACAGGTTCATATACACTATTGGGTAGTGTCATGTTAAAAGTATCGCATAGCACTTCCATCAGAATTTCTTCTTCGCTTTTTTCACTTTCTTCACCATATCGTGGTCTAATCTGATTGATGTGTCTTTTACACGTAAATTTTTTACTTTTAATCGTGTAGATCACTTTACCAATCCTTTTCTGGATTATGCCATCCATCCAATAGCTTTTTCCACTTTGAAAATTAAAAAAAAAATAACTTTGTCTCCTGAAGTGTATTTTTTTATGTTGACTTTTTCCTCTTTCTTAGCAACTTTTTTGTTTTGATAGGGTAACAATCTATCGAAAATTGATCTAATTTTCCTTGCGAACATAATTTCTGCCGGTGACATTTTCACATCGTTGTTCTCATTAGGAGTTATCCTATAGATTGCTAAGAACTTCTGAATAGTTCTTTCTTCCGTGTCAATACCTTGATTTTTACGTAAAGCACGTTTAAAAGTGTCAACGAATTTCTTGGCTTGACCGTTCGACCTGGGATGACACACTGATGTAGTTATGTGTTCAATGTCTAAGGCAGTACAGAAATCCTTAAACTCCATACTTGTGAACGCCGTACCATTGTCGCTAACCAATGTCCTGGGAACCCCGAAACGACTGAAAATTTCATCCAATGCACTGATGGTGTTCCTAGATGTAGGATGCTTGCACTTAACTACCTCAGGCCATTTCGATAAAGAGTCCACCAATATCAAATAATAGTACCCATTAATTGGTCCAGCATAGTCTATATGTAGATGTGCCCACGGCAAATCCATTTTCGGCCAAGGATTCATTTTGACCGGAGGTGCCCTTGCAGCCAATTGACAACCTCTACAAAGTCTTCAATATCCTTGTCCATTCCTGTCCAGTATACGTAACCACGCATGAGTGATTTCATCCGAGACATTCCAGGATGACCGGTATGAAATTCTTTCAGCATATCTGTACGTAGAGATTGAGGTATAACAACTATCTGCGTACATCAACGTGTTGTCGCAAATTGAGAAAGGTGAAATCTGAGTTCCCTTTTTCTGTCTTTTGTTCAATCTCGTCTGGTTCTTTACATTCACAATATAGTGATCTTTTTCCGCTTCTTTTTTTATTTGGTCCAAAGTTACCGGCAATTCCCTGATTGTATTCAACAAGAGACCTGATATTTCTTTTTCCTCAGTTAATGCTGCTATAACCGTCTCTTCTAAAATTTCTTCATTTTTTTGAATCAGCCTTGACAGTCCATCCGCATGCCCATGTTCTTTAGATTTGATGTATTCCATCCTAAAATGGTAATTAAGCAGGGTTACACCCCATCGCTGTAAATGATTAGCTGTATGTGTAGGAATGCCTTTTTTACCTCCAAATATTGTAAGTAACGGTTTATGGTCCGTTTGAAGTACAAATGATCTACCATGTAAAAAGCGATGGTATTTTTAACCCCGAACACAATTGACAAAGCCTCTTTCTCGATCTGGCTATAATTTTTTTCAGCTGGAAGAAGAGTCCTCGACGCGTGCACGATCGGTTTAGTAGTGCCATCTTCATATTTGTGTAGCAGTGCAGCACCCACTCCGTACAAACTTGCATCAGTTGCCAGGATGATCTCTTTCTCAGGATCATAATGTGCTAAGGCGAGATCTGAGAGTAGGCATTTTTTTATTTTCTGAAAAGCCGTCTCACAATCTCTTGACCAAAACCATTTCTTGTCTTTTTTCAACAATTCGTTAAGGGGGGCTCTTAAATCATACATTTTAGGTATGTAGATTGCATAATATTGGGCCAACCCCAGAAACGATTGCAGTTTCGCAACTGTGTCGGGTGCAGGCATGTTCTTAATTGCATCGGCTCTCTGTGGGTCCTGTTTCCTGCCTTTACTGTCTATCACCTGTCCGAGGTATGTAATTCTTTCCATGAAGAATTTACACTTCTCGTGGCTTAATTTAAAGCCAAAATCTTCTAGTCTTTTGAATATCACTCTGATGTGCGTTTTATGTTCTTGAACATTCTTACTTTTGACTAGAATGTCATCTAAATAGGTGGTACCAAACTCCAGGCCTGCCAGCATAGTGTCCATCACCTGTTGGAACAAAGCTGGGGCGACCTTTAAGCCGAAAGGAAGCCTATTTAGCTTATAAATACCTTTATGTGTATTTATACACAAATATTTTGAGCATTCGTCACTCACTTTAATCTGCAAGTATGCGTCAGACAAGTCGATTTTTGAAAAAATCTTACCACCATTCAACTTTGAAAAAATATCTTCTGGTGAAGGTAGTGGATAACTGTGATTTTTAAGGCAATCATTTAACCCTGAAAAAATCCGCGCACACTCTTATTTTTCCGTTTTTCTTCTTAACGTAGACTGTGGGCGAGGCACAATCCACATGGTCAACCTTAGATATCACTCCCATTTTTTCTAGACTTTCCAATTCCTTATTAATTGTGTCTAAGGAGGAAAAAGGAACGTTTCTCTTAGGTTTAAAAATTGGTTTCACATTTTCCTTGAGTTCAAATTTGACTTCCGTCTTAGTACATAAACCCAATCCCTCAGAAAAAACTCTGGGATATTCTTCTTTTAATTCATTCATGAATTTTTCATTTTTAATACTTTTTTGTTTTTCTGCAATGTTTATTACGTTGCAAAACGAGTTAATTGAGAGTTCAAACAAATCAAAGAGTACTATCCAGTCTACTCCAAAATGACATGAATTAATCCCTTGGATTACATACTTTCGTTTTTGCAGTCTTGCCACATAACGAAATATCGCACTTTAATTCTCCCTTAAAGTTTAATTTCTTTCCTGAAACCCCTCTAGCGTTTTTTTTGGTTTCAGATAATTTGGGTCTTCCAATATTTTTCCATGTTTGTTCATCAATGATGCTTATGTCTGAACCAGAATCCAATAGGAAAGTAATTGTATGATTATTCATACGTACATCTACGTACTTTCTATTTTTATTGTTCTGAATTTCTTTTTCTGATAATACCAGGCTTACATCTTGTAATTTTCTTTTCTTGCGGCAAACCGAATATTTATGCCCTTTATTTCCACACAATTGGCAGAATTTATTTTTGTACCAACACACGTCTTTGGTATGATTTTTATTTCCGCACGATTGGCAGAATTTATTTTTGTACCAACACGTGTTTTTGGTATGGTTATTTTTTCCACACGTCTCACATTTTTCTGTCTTTTTGACTTTTGGAGTTTTTTGAGTTTTTACGTGTCAAACATTAGCAACACTTTTTTTCTCAATTTGTGTATTATCCCTTTTTACGTTTATGAGACGTTGGCATTCTTCGGTCACCCTTTGTAATGTTATGTTCGAGTCTTGCTCGACCATTATTAATATTCTCGACCTAATTTCTTTATATTTAGGATCAGTTAGTCCTTGAAGAAAAATTAGGCACTTGAATACATCTTTGGGAATTTCTTCTAACTTGAATTGTTCAACCAGAGAGTTCACTGTTCCCGCGTATGTCAGAAAATCCTCGTTATCTGCTTTAACGATGTTTAGACATCTGTATCGTGTGTGGAACAGACTATTCCTTTCATCAAATATTTTTGACAGAATACTTATAGTTTCTTCAAACGAAACTTCTTCTGGTTTTCTGGGCAATATCAAGTTTGAGTACTTCCTGTTCTCATTTGTCCCTAGTTTCTGGACTAATAATGTTACTCGTTCCTCATCCGACCAATGTTGACATCTCTTGGTAAATATAGTTTCGAAACGTTTAAAGTATGCTGGAAATGTAATGCCCGAATCAGGTTCATATATAAATTCGGATAATGAATTTGCTATTCCTTCGGCAGAAAAAACAGCATTTTTTCTTTCTCCAGTCGTCTGTTTCAGAATTTTTTTTGAGACTTTTTTGCTGTTGTAATATTTGTTGTTGTAACTCTTGGTGCTGGTGCTGTTGTTGTAACTCTTGGTGCTGTTGTTGCTGCTGTTGCAAACTTGTACACAGCATTTTAGTCATTTCGACTAATTGCTCCATCCTAAATTTATTTAGAATTCGACAAAAAAAAAAAAATTTTTTTTTTTTTAAACGGTTAACAGACAATTTACAGCCGTAATATTTTTACAACCCGTACTTTTTACTCGAATAATCAATTATTAGACCGGGCTCGCATTTGAGTCGCGGTTCAATATATATTTTTCAAATCACAATTTAACAGTAAAAATTTTCTTACTTTTCAAAAAGTTTCCTTTTGACTTGTGACTTCGCTTTCGAACTGATATCTTTGACTTGCGAATCTGCTTTCGAAATCCGTTCTGCGTAATCTGATATATATATATATATTTTTTTTTTTTTTTCAAGTAAGTACGTTGCACAATCCTTGTCGCCAGCTGTTATATCTCGTGCAAGATATAATAAACAAAGTAACCCGAGTGTAGGTTTTCAATAATAGATTTATAATCGGATGTATGTGTGACAAGTACAGAGTCGAGAGTATCCTAACCTCAATAGGTGTTAACAAACGAAGTCCCCTGACTGTCCGCTGTGGTCGTACTTAATCGGCAACCAGTCCGTCCATTATCGTGAATGGGGAAGTTGGGTTATATCATCACAACATTATGTAAAACATTAAGTTGAATAAAATTAGTCTAATGCTTACTGGGGTGATGAATAAGATCATTTTCCTCTGCACGTTTTTTTAGACAATTCTAACAATCTATAAAAAAAACAAGATTTTTCACAATGTCTCTTTTTAATAAAATAACTGATTATTGCAAAGAAAATAACATAAATTTAAATTATAGAAATTTAAAAAAACATCAATTTTTTGGTAAATATTTGAAGTCTATCCAGAATGAATCAAATTATTTTGAATCTTTAACACAAAAATGAATAAGTTAATACACTCCTGATCAAAAATTAAAGACCACTTGAAAATTTTTTATAAGAAACTGTTTGTCTGGATACATTATAAACTTTTTCTTACTTAAGGTTACTAATTCTATAATATAAAGGTTATGTAGACAAAAAGTTATAATCTGATCACTTTATTCTGAAATTGACATTTTTATAAAATGAGGCGATTTACACTTGATCAAAATTATAAGATCAGGGGGTCTAAATTGTTAGATCTAGGGTAATTCCAATAATTTTAGTTCAGTTAGAGATTAACAATCACTGCGTAAAGGTGTCACCATGCCTAATGCAAGCAAACTTACCAAAGTTGAGCGTGCTTGAATTCTAGATTTCCATAATCAAAGTTTATCACAGCAGGTGATCGCAGCTAAGGTAAATTGCAGTAAAACTGATTTGCAACTTTCTAAAGGACTGTGCAAATTATGGAAATGCAAAGTCTACTGGTAGGCCCCCAAAACTTCCTTCAGCATTGAGTAGGAGAATAAGATGGGTTGTTGTGAAAGCCAGTGGACTTTCTTCTAGTCAAATTAAGGCAGCCACAGATGCTGATTGCAGTCTAGTAACCATCAGATGACACTTACGACAAAAAGGCATGGTAAATAAAAAGCGCAAACAAATTCCTCGGCTGCTTCCATGTCACAAAGTGAACTGTTTAAGGTTTGGTCGTGAATACCAAACATGGGACATTGAGAAGTGGAAGAAAGTCCTGTTTTCTGATGAAAAAAAATTCAATCTAGATGGTCCTGATGGCTTCCAACAATATTGGCATCTCAAAAACATGCCTCTTGAAATTTTCTCCACACGTCGTGGTGGAGGGTATGGAGTGCCTTTTCTTACAGAGGGACGATGGAGCTCCAGGTGGTGCAGGGTCGTCAGACAGCAGCTGGTTATGTTAGCATCATTGGTGTGGGGATGGATGGTTATTCTAACAGGATAATGCTGCAATCCACACTGCATGCTGGACCTTGACCTTTCTACAAGAAAATGGGGTCCATCTCTTGAGACATCCTGCATGCTCACTAGACTTGCACCCAATTGAAAATGTTTGGGGATACATGGCAAGAGATGTTTATTGAAATGGCAAACAATATTCGACAAAAAATGAATTTCATGAAGTTATCTTCAGAAGCTGGAGCAATATTCGTCGCAGCTTAATGTAGACATATTAATTTCTAGCATGTCCCAAAGAATTTTTGAAGTCGTCAAAACCAAAAATTTTTAATTTTGGTTGTTGAATGTTTTCATACACTTTTCATACAATTTCATAGAATTTTTGTCTCTGGTCTTATAATTTTGCCTCATTTTATAAAAATGTCAATTTCTCAATAAAATGTTCAGATTATAACTTTTTGTCTACATAACCTTTTAGATTATAAAATTAGTAACCATAAGTAAGAAATGTTTTTTTAAAAAAAAAATTTAAAGTGGTCTTAAATTTTTAATCAGGAGTGTATTTTTAGTAGTCTTTTGCACTCAAATTTCTAATTCTGTTGGAAGATTCCCTTTTCAGTTTTATGGTAGGCTATAATGATAAAATTATGATGCCAACAATAGTTACAAAATATTGCTGTTGGCTACCAACAGTCAGGTTGCAAAGGAAAACCACTAAATGAACTTTCAGGCAAAGTATAATGAACATAAAAGCTATGTTTAAAACATTTGTCAATATAAATATCTTTCCTTGTTCACAAAGTCACTATTTTTGTAAATGACAACTAAAACAAAAGTCTTTTAAATATTTTTATTTGCAAAATTTGTGAAAAATCTGCACAAATCCTTATTCTCAATACAATCATTATCTTTTTGTAAAATATCTGTTAAATATTATATCCTACTTGTTGAAAATTAATGAAAGATGTAATAATTAAAACAAAATTAATCTTAAAATGTAAGCAATTTTAAATTGGTATACAAAGTGCTGAAAAGTTCTAAGCCTGACCCATTTTCCAAAATTGACCAAAAATCATATTTTCGTTTATTTTTATTTCTATTTTATTTATTTATTGGCTTGTTAGGTCAAGAACTTTTTACCATCTTGTAATCATTATACAATTAAAATATTATTTTTTAAGGGGGTTCCTCAATCTCAGGAACTAGGTTTTTTGAGTCTGGTATATTCTTAACTGTATTGTGATATATTTTTCCAAGAACACATTAGGTATTTTAGATATTTGCTTAGTCTGACACAAAACTACAAGTAAATAGTAATTGTGGTCCATTAGACAAACTCTCTATTAAGACTTTTTTGGGTTTTTTTTCCCAAATTTCATGTCCGATATTGATTATATCCAATTAAAGAAGAATAACAATGATATCACTTGTTTTATTGCCTATTTGATTAACTTTATCAGTGAACTTAATTTTTTGTTTCATATCCTAGATTCATTTACTATAAAATCATCTTGGGGAAATAAAAGGTTTGACTTGTTAATTATTACGATTATTAGAAAACATTACTTAAAAGATACTTTTAATTTTCAGATTATTTCAGCCAACCATAATGGTGAAATGAAGTTACTGACTGAAACAGAAGTAGCATTAGTCTGCACCTACTTTAAGGATTTAGCTAACCCGACCTGGAGTAAGTGAATCCAATTCTTGTTACTATTTACTTTTTTATTGAGTGATGGCTCAATAACTTGAGTATTGAACTAGAGGTCAAAAGTGTTATAACTAAATTCCTTTTACTTATTAAAAAGTGCTACTTAAAAGAAAACTTTTGAAGTTAACTCTGCTGATGTTTTATTTAATCCTATACAAAATTTCTTATAGATACAATAACCTTATTCTGTAAATAAAATTTAACAATCCGTTTTTCCTGAATTTTCAATAACAACTAATCAAATGCCAAAACTTAACTAAAAAAAGATTTTACGTAAAAAATTGCAAAATTCAGTGTTTAATCATCAAATGTTTTTCTATTGACTGAGATATTTAATTTGTTAAAGCAGAAAATGACTAAGATCAAGTTGTGTGGAATAATAGTGGTAAATTAATTGGGCACTAATAAAATTTGAAATGTTTCCTCCATATACCAGTCAATACTAAAAACGAACTGTTTATTTTTGCATATTTCCATGTTACCACAATTTGCAGAATCTTTAGAAATAATGAGTAAGGCTTGATATATTTAATAAATCCTACTTATGATACTGTGACACCCTTTGGTGGTCACAGCACCAATATGTGATGTCCTCTGGTCGTGACGCTAGTATGTGACACTGTGGCATGAAGCTGTAAGGTTTCTTCCACCAGCATTTTGGGGTTGACTCCTTGTTGCTGCCACCAGCCTGTGTCCCAGTCAATCTGGTCATTCCCGGTTTGATACCAGCTTTGTCGTTCCCAGCTCACTTCCAACATCTGGTTACTGAAGTAACTACTTTTATCTGAAGTCTAACCTACCCACGTTGTGACTTTGATCTTAGGTAGACAAAATCAATCAGGCATCAGGCCGTAGTGCAAGCCGAATCTGGGGTGAAGGTGATATCACACAAGCGTAAGTGAAAGAAACAACAACACAAAACTCAAGAAGTTCAAGTATGTTGAGAAATAACAAATTATCTTTATCTGTCTGTTATATACAGGAGTGTGTTTCTCTCCCAGCCCGTTTCTATGGATTTGTGACACTTTTGCGTTTCTTAAGCAAGTTTCGGTATCTTAAGTCGTTCCTCAATATAACTTGCTTTTGGTAGGAAGGCGAAGTCGAAAGGATGTTGAATCTCTTGGTCAGCTTCTGCGAGGCAACACTCTGCTACTCCGAACCCAACTGCGAACTCAACTGCTAAACTGCTCAGGGACCTTCATTTATATGGGTACCGACCAAAACCCGGTGTGGGGCCTGACATGGCTTGGGTTCCTCGATAATTCTCGATCCCCAACAAGAATTCTCTTTGTTCTTAGGCCAGGAAAATTAATTACTTTCCATTTTTGGAAGATTAATCCCTTTCCATTTTGAAGGGTTCTCTCTCATCTATGAGGAGAGGTCGGAGGAGAGTTATCCTACTAGACTTTCCTCTCCTACATTGGTATCCTCATACCAATCCCCTCAGTCAGTGTTAACTTCTCCGCCTTTCTCATACATTCACCTCCGTCTATCACTCATGCCACCACTTGACCAATGATCTCTCGGCAGTGTGGGTGTGGCTAGACTGGCCTTCTTAAAATTATTATCCAGAATTTTATTTACAAAATCCTTTTTCTTTTTCCCATCGGCCAAAACTTCTGTGCTTCCATCCATCACTGTCAAGAACCCAACATCTGGTTTCTCCTCAAAGTCAACTTTTAACTGGTGGTCCATGTTTACTTGAGAAAACAAATTCTTTATTTTCTCATGCCTTAAAATTCTCTTATCACCAGATGCCCTTTTTGATGATGCTGTATCCGACATTGACACCTTGATAAAGTAACAATAATACTTCTCTCCGCAATTTTCTTTCTCATGCCAAAATTCTTACATACACCAGATGGCCTTTCTTCGCTGGACCCAAGAATCAAAAATAAATATCTTTGAAAGATAATTAATATTGATTCTCTCTGCCTGTATCGCGGTTGCCTCAAGCCAAAATTACTTTATGACTGCCATGTGTTGGCCGGCTTTGTTTTACTTTCTGAATTCTGTTTCTTTTGGTGCGACATTTCCTTACCATGACATTAATCAATTTGATAGAATCCCACATCTCGCTTTTTCTTATGGATTTTCTGTCTTTTGCAAAAAGTATCCTTTTCTTTGTAAATAAAATCTTTTTAACGTCGCTCAGTCTATCTTTTGATATAGCTCTTTCTCGCTTTAAGTATTTCCTGTTTTTAATTTCTATAGTTAATCAGTTAGCCAATTACCATAGCTAAATAGTGTCACAATATCACATATTGCATAAATGATGAGTTTTAAATAAAATCCTAAGACTAGATTAAGTTGTTTGCTGTGATATGCAAAGTAGATGCTATACAAGTTGGAAGCTTTCTACATTCAGTAGTGGCATTATCATTCTTTGACTACACTGCATACTTGTGAGAATTATACATGACACAACAAAATAATGTTGCCAAGTGGATATCTAACCTCATTAGAGGATCCTGAGCTTGTGGAGATATGGATGGGATGTTTCACAGCATTAGTGAGAGTCAAGAAATTGAGTAACAGCAAATATAGAAAAGGAGTAAATGAAGTAACAGATTTATTTCTACCATCATTGAGTTGTGAGGCTGTAAAAAAGACTTCCGTAATGGTCTATTCAAAGGTGCTAAAACACTTGACATTTGAAGAAATTGCCAATATTGTACAAGCAGATGTAAGTCCAAAAAAAGAAACTTCAAGTTTCTTGAAATCGGGCAAAACCTGGATGAAACCATTAGACAGTACATTCACAGGATAAAAGAAGCATTGAGGTACTGTGAATTTGTAAAGTTGGGTACAAGATTGATATCTACTGAAGAGAAATTAATACAGTTAAGGCTAATTGAAGGACTGTATAACATCTCTAGTAAGTACAAAATTTTAGAACAGCTTCAAGTTCAGGACATAAATATTGAAATGAGTTTTGAATTTTTATAGCAGCTAGACTTAATTCAGAGATTTAATACCCCTAAGTCTAACATGGAAAGATACAGTACTATGGAGAGTTTATGTAAATGTTGTTTTTGCAATAAAAGACATGAAATGAACAAGGATAAATGCCCGGCTTTTGGAAAGATGTGTTTTAAGTGCAAGAAGTGAAACCATTTACAGTAAGTGTGCAAATATAAAAACCCAGTAGAAGTGGAAAAGATAATTCCTCCGACAAGAAACACTGAACTTTATGAAGTAACAGTGTGAGACAAGATTAGAGAAAGAATAAAAATAATTGGAATAACCCTACTAATGCAAGTGGATGGATCAGTTATTAAAACACTTGGATGCTTTGAGGTGCAGGTGCTCGAGACAAAGACTCAATTCGAGGTAATACCAATCATAGTTGTGGAGTGTATAAAAGATCATCGTCTCCTGAGGGTTGACACATTAAGAATAGACACCTCAAAGTTAATTAATTGCGTGAAATTAGAAGAATCTGAGATTGGATTTTTAAAGGATTACAAAGTCAGTGTTTGGCTGAAAGAGAATAATCAAACAGTATATTTTCAGTTTTGTAAAGTTATGGTTCACCTTTTGTCCATGGTTATGGTGAAACTTAATAAAATGATTGAACAAGGAATACTGGAGAAGGCTTCTCCAATCATGGAGATTTATGGTGACTACAAAGTTGATATAAATCACCAGATATGTTCAGACTCCTTGCCATTGCCAAATATTAAAACAGCCTGTCACAAGTTTGCTGGCATGAAATTTTTTGCCAAGATAGATCCGGAATCGGTGTATAATCAGATAAAAATGGACGATCATTTTCAAGAAGTCACCACAATAAAAACTCTTATAGGTCCTCTAAGGTGGACGTATCTGCTATTTGGAATTAAAACTTCCAGCCACATATTCCAAAAGGCTATTGAGAAAATTTTGGAAGGAGTAAAAACATCATTGTCTATCAGGACAACATAGGTATTGGTGCTCATACTGAGTAGGAGCTAAAGAATAAAATGGAATAGGTTCTGAGCAGATTGAGTAATGAAGGCATGATAGTTAATCGAGATAAGTGTAAATTTAACTGTGAGAAAATTTCATACTTAGAATATCAAATAATCTCGCCAGATGACAGACTTATTAGTAAAATACCAGAAATAAGTACACTTAAAAATAAGAGAGTTAGAATCTTTCTTGGGTTTGACTAACTTCTATAATAAATATATACCTTAATATAGTGACATGGTTCAACCTTTTGTGAGCTTGAAAAAGAATAATGAATTTCAGTAGACTGAAAGACAGGAGGTGGTCTTCAAAAAGCTAAAGGAATGACTTAGAAATAAGCCAGTAGTTAAGTTATTTGACCCAATGAAAGAACTCAAATTTACTGATGCTAGCAAATGTGCCAGAGCAGTGATCTTATCACAAGAGGGACATCCTATTACGTATTTGTCCAGAAATTTAATGGCAGTGGAAACAAATTATTCTAACAGTGAGAAAGAAGCATTGGCAATTGTCTAGGGTACTGAAAGTGTGTGCAATTTGTTATTGGATAAGAAATTTTTACTAAAGTCAGTCCACAAACCTTTAAAGTTCATTTTCAACCCAAGGAAAGAGTTGCCTAAAGTCATTGAGCTTATGGCATTTCCATATTATGTTTAATGAAGGAAATGCCATTCCACATGTAGATGCATTGTCAAGATTGAATTTTAATAACTAGAATGTTGAAACAAAGGACAATTGTGAGGACAGAATTTTGCACTGCGTAGAGGGAGATGTGTTATCCTTCAGGTGGCTCAAGTTTGAAACCGAGCAGGATCCTGTATTAAAGAGTACTGAGTAGAATATGGAATAATGTATGGAACAGTTGCTCAATGGCAGAAAGGCCTTTTAAGGAAGCAAGGCACAGATTGACAATTGAAAGAGGAGTCATATGTAATGGAGATCTTATTGTAACATTGAAGTCATTAATATGTCATTCAAGCAGGACACAATGACATACATAGTGGTGTATTGAATATGCAAATGAGGTTGAAACTACAAGCCTGATGATTGGGGTATATGCAAGATGTAGAAGATTATATCAGAAAATGCCCTAAGTGCACAAAGATAAAGAACTTTAGATAAACCAAGATTCACTCATGACCAAAAGAGAAGGAACCATGAATAAGAGTACACATGGATCATGCAGACTATTCATCATACTAGTAGACTCATATTCAGGTTCAGACAGAAAAGCAAGTACAGTAAAACAGGTGTTAAGAGTAGTATTTTTAAGGAACAGAGAACACAAGTTGTTGGACAATGTACTAGAGTTTGCTGAAGAAAGCTTATGTATGTGGTTAACAAAAATTGGATGGTAGGCCATACAACCCCCCCATACCATCTTAAACCAAATAGAATTGCAGAGAGGATGGTCCAGACAATAAAAATTGGATTGAAAACATTTTATCCATGGAAAGTCAGCCTAAAACATCTGTCAAAATTACTTTTAAGTTACAGGACCATCCTGCATGCAAGCAGAATACAAAACCCCTTGGCATTGATAGGAAGGTAAATTAGAGCCCCAATAACCATGTCATTCTCAACAAATGAGAATTTATGGTACAAAAGGAATAAAGATTTGAAACCTGAGAAAATACAATTTGTAGTGCAAAAAGATTTTAATACAGCAATATTAACAAAAAAATGGACAGGGTGTGTTAGCTCATGAAGACCAATTTAGATTGCAAAGAGAGCCAGAAGATATTGAAATGGTGGCAGAGACTGGTGCTGAAGAGAGGGATCAAGATGATCACAAAGATTTTGAGAGTGAAGGGGAGGAGAGAATGAGTGTGTCTAGTGAGAATGAGGAACATGAGGAAGGTTCAAGTTAAAATTTGTTAAGACCAAGATCTCCCATAAAGAGGAATCTAGGCAATCACCATGAGACAAGCGGTACACCTCTTGGAATGGTTCGTAAAAGTAAAATATCTACCAAGTTCATCAAGCCTCTAAGGTTCAGGGAGATGTGGCAATATGCAAATTATGTTGTATAAAAGTGGGAAGCTTTCTACACGCGGGAAGTAGTTATCTTTCCTTGATTACACTGCGTACTTGTGAGATTTATAAATGACAACAATATCAATATTAGTAATTGTTAACATATTTTATAATTAAACATTTTTTTTGTATACAAGGCTGAAAGTTACTTCACTATGTTATTATTTTGATAGTACAGTTATACTTTAACTTTCTTGACGTATTTATCAAAATGAATTGGAATGTTGGAGGGGGGTTCTTTTTTTTTTTTTTCCTTAAATAATTTTTGAAATTTGGTTTTTACTGTTACTCTTTTTCTCCTGATAAAAGTTAATTTTCCATAACAAAACCAAAAATTCTTTGAGATTTAATCTGTGTCCAGCAGCTGCTATAATTTCTTATCTGGAATAAATAAATGATTAAAAATGAATGAAAGATACAAAGAAATGAAATTTTACTAAAAGTTATCTGAATATTCAAGCTGAAATATAATTGTGTTAATTAAGTAACTTTGTATTGATTGAATATATTGTCAAGTTGACTATGAGGGTAAATGTTTTTTGTTGTTATTGCCTGGACATGTATAATACAAGAATCAATCCACTTAACAAACCTTGTGCATTATTTTGACTCCTCTGCAACTGGAAAAATATCTAATTTGCTGAATCTTAGCAATTGTTTTTTGAATTTGTATCGGACCAATGACTGAAGCATGTCAACAGAAAATTATAGAATTTTCAAGTGTTAAAGTCTGAACTCTCATGAAATTTGAGACCCCATTTGCAGTGCTGGGAGAGCTTCATTAGTGTCAACTCCTGAAATTGTTGATCCTGATCTATTTTTGTCCAATCAACAGATCTTATCCAAAAGAATTACTGAGTTATGAAATATTCATAGAATCCGTGGGGTTTATAATCCACAAGCAGTTGGTTATGAAGGAATTGCCAGACAATTGTGTGCCAAAATGTTTGCTGAAAGAATACAAAGTTGACTTTCAGTAATCTGGTGCTAATTGTTTTGGAATGACTTATACTGCAGTAATTCAGACCTACAATCAACAATCTATGCAATACTTGACTCAAATATGAAATTAAATTAAAAAAAATTAAAAAAATAATAATAATAATTTGGTTCATGATTCATTTGGACCCTGATAATTTATTGTAAAACCTGAATTGGAGAAAGGGAGACGGATTAAAAAAATAAATTATCACAGATTTAATTTTCAGGAAATGTAGTTTTTGTCTTGGCCTCTGGTTAAATGTTACTATTCCAGAGTTGCTAGATTGAGTGACATTTAAAAACCCACTACTCCAAAACTTTGAATTGATTTTCTTCTTATTAGGAGCCCAAATTAGCCCAGTTTATTTTCAAAAGTAACCCAAAAAGTTCCAAGGAGCATGATTCAACATTTTTAATCCAATTTGGCAAATCTGAATTGGCCAAAAAAGTGGCATCTGAAAATAAATTCAAATGAAACTACTTTTTCTTTTTTTTCTTTTTTCAGTTCATAATCATTTTGCTTTTGTTTATAATTTTGTTTTAACAGAAACAGGATTAGATACTCATTTCTTTCGTTCTCCACACAGAAGCAATGTTGACAAACAAGAATTTTTTGATGTCAAGGTTGATTGTAAAAAATTGGCTCAGTTCTTAAATGTCCAACAACTGTGTCCATCCCGTGTGATTTGCAGTAAGTATTCAATAACTATTTCAGGTTAATTTTAAAATCTAAACAATAAAAGCAATGCTGAAAAGCACATATCAATTATACAGTGATTCTTTTAAACCAATTTCCTCATTTTTATTTTCACAGTTTATCATAATATTTTTAACTTCATTTACTCCATTGTTCTTTATGCAAATTCCAGGAATGAGGTATCATTATGATTATTCATTCTTTTGAATTAGTTTCCTCATTTTGTTTTTCTCACAATGTTGTGACTGCTTTACCCTCAAATATCTGCCATATTCATAACCTTCCTGGAATATCAAACAAAACTCACTATTTAGTCCATAAGGGTAAGCTGTTATCATGTCTTGTGTCCTTCCTAAGAATTCAAGATTTCAGAGATTTACAGCCACATCATGTTGAAACACCATTTCCTGTATGATCACTGAAGTTAAGCAACATCAAACCTGGTAAGTACCTAGACAAGTAACTGCTTGAGAATACCAGGTGCTGTAAATTTGGATGTGCAGGTGGTGAATGGATAATGGCTCAGAATTGTTAATCGGAGAGCTGAATTCCAATTCCATTTGGGTTCATTATATTCACTTATGTGCAAATACTCTTGGAAAAAAGTATAAATCCATCTCATCTCCACCCAGCTATGGGTTAATTAGTAAGACATATATCACTAAAACCATTATTATCTCCAAAAAATAAATAAAATTGCGTATAAAATATTTTGATTTCAGCATTAAATAATCCATAGAGGTTGATCTGCTACTAAACAAAAACAACCAACCAACTAGATTTCATAAGCCTACAGGTTTTCTTCTGATGCCAATCTGCTTCTACACTGAATCTATGTATATTTTTGCACTACCTGAGGTGGGGATTGAACTCATTACTTATAGGGAACTGTATAAGCTTTAGCTGTCTCTCATCTTCTTCAGGGATGTTTCTCACATTTAATTTTCCTATGTTTTGATAAATGAATGGATCAGATATAGGGTTCTGTTCAACATTCTAAATGCAACAAACATCTCTGTAAGGTCAAACAGTGCAGTATCCAAAAGACTGTAATAAAAAAAAGAAAACAGACAGGGAAACTAATCTAAATTAATGTTGCATTTTCTTCTTCAAGTTCCATGTACCATTAGGACATGATTCTTTGCTACTTTCTTTTATGTTAATATCTGTTCTAGGGAAAAATAATGTAGCAATTTCTCATGTCTTTCTCTACAGTTTTGAGATCGAGTGGAAGAACAAAACCTCAATGGTTAAATTTTGATTTTACAACTTAGAGAAGATGCTCTGTAACATGAGAATTGAGTTTTCAGAGTTTTTTTTAATTTTATTTAAAATAAAGAATTTAATTTTTTAAAATCCTCACCCCATCTATTGTTTAAGGAAAGAGAATTATTTCTGTTTAAAATTTAATTACTGTGTCTTATGAGGTAATGTCAAAATTAACCTTTTATATATTATTGGAGATTAGTATAACTTATCATGATTACATTGCATGTAAATTATTGTTCAATAAATATAAAATTAAGTGGCTTGCTGGCCAATTATAATGTTATTTTGCTAATTTTTTTCTTTCTTTTCCTTATGAAGTATCCTGTAGTTTTTTCCAGTTGAGGTCAGTTTTCTAAGAAAATAATGACTAAAAATTATTTTTGTATAATTTATAAAAAATTTTTTAAAATCTAAAGATAATTTGAAATGTATGTTTTCATTGTGGTTGGACTATAAAATGCCAGATGAGTCACAGTATGTCATGTGCATTATGTGAACAGTTGTAGCTGATGGATGGCAGATAAGTCGATACCTGATCAGTATTGGATTGGTCACTGTGGAGAGTGGGTATGATGTTGAAAGTCCCAAAACCCCTAATGATCCTCAGCTAAGAATGTCACTGAGGATGTGTGCCAAAGGATTAAAACCAATGTATTTCACAAAATTTTAGGCTAAAAAATTGAATGGATGAAAGGGCAAGTTAATAAATGATTTATTGAAATATGTTACCATTTTTGCTACTGTTAAAACACACTGTTTTCTTCCCAAAAGTACCCACTATGCTGGAAGGCTAAACACTAAAACTTAAATGTACATTGTAACAAGTAGAAATAAGCATTCTGCATATATTTGTGTGCCCAAAAATGGTAATGGTAATATTAGCCATTTCTTTATAAGGAAACACTGGGTATTCATGGACCAAACAGTGCTATTATTGGTTGAAATTCTATTATCATTTTTTCTGACAATATGTTTCTCAAGTCCAGTAACTGTTATAGTTCTTTCCAGTATTGATAGAGGTTTCCTTCCTAGCCTTTTATACAAAGTAATGTGGAATGTCAACATCTTGATTATGTCATTATTTTCTCTTCAAGTTACACCTGATATCCACATTAGTTGTTGTTGTTGTTGAAAGTCTGCTAGTAATGTTTCTGTTATTTGGTACAGTACTTTGTGATTCTGTAGTAGCAGTCCACAAAGTTCAAAAAAGGATGATCTTCACTAAGATTTGCAGGATTCATTTACTTGAAGCTATTTTCAACCATGGTTCTGAGAAAATGGTGGCATACAGCTGATGTTTTAGATATTTTGAACAAATTTGACATGATCTATATAAGTCTTGATCTGATGAGGCTATTGAAGATCATGAATCGAGTGTTTAGGTTAATGTTTTGGTTTTGTAGTAATTTGCGGTGATGGACAAACCTACCCTCAGCACAACCTATTCCATATTCAATTTCCTTATCTGCTATATTAAATTTGTTATAACTGATCTATACACCAAAATATTTCAAGTGTTTATCATAGTTTCTTTTTTGGAAAGTTTATCTTGATTCCTCTTTCTTGGTAAAGGATGTTAACTATGAACTATATCATCATCAGTTCTACTTTATCTGGATGAGGAAAGCAAAAATGCCTGTTTTCTATTAAATCTGTTTGAGATGTGGTATGGAATTCTTAAATGATCAGTGCCCATCTTTTCACATCTGTGCTTGTATCTGCACAGAGGATAGTCCAGGAAGAGATTAAATAGATTATGGCTCTCATTTACTCAGTCTTGTATTCCTGATCAGGTCTGAAATTTGGGATTGGGGTTTTCACCAGACATATATAACTTTGTGGACCAATATAGTTCCACTATCAGATTTATACATTTAGTGGAGTTAAAGCTTGGAAGATGGTTTCTAATGGATGAGAGGAGTTGAATTTCATAGGATGATGAGAGGCTAGTTAATACAATGTTTGTTAGTACTTTCATCATAGTGGATCCAACTGAGATACCTCTGTATGTGTGAGGGTCTTGAGGTCTACCTTTTAGTTTTCAGAGTGCATTAATGTGCAATATACTCCAATGTTTTTAGATGTGCTTGCATTTTCAAACTTCCTTCAGGAAATTTGGCAATAGGATATGCTATTTTCAAAAGTTTAACCTCAATGTCAAGTGATGCTTTATTATTTAGTTTTATAGCTTTCTTCACTTCTTCATTACTAGGTTTGTTGTTGTTTATGTTTGGAAACACTTTGTAATGTTCAGATTTATACTAGTGTATATTTTATTTCTGTAAGCATCTCCAGCTTAGAGTGGTCCGAGTTAAAATGTGACTCAGTGTTTTTTGAAATTAGAACATTTCTTCTGCTTATGTTTCGATTGTATGATGTTATCTGGATTTTTGCTTTACAGCATATAATCTATGCTGTTCTGGTTTCCAATTTTCCAAAGATATTCATTTCTCAGAGAATTAATAGTTCTTTGTTTTTTACTTTTTTTCTTTGTTAATCATGTATTCTCCTTCCCCACCTTTTTTCCCCACCTCTTCTGTCTGTTTTTTTTTTCCTTCTATCAATTTTTCAATTGAGGAATTTTCACCCATAGCAGAATCTTTTTCTGTCTAGATATTCTTGGAATGGAATCTTTTTCCATCTACTCTTGCAGAGCATATATCAGACAGAAACTATATTTGGTAAATTACAATTGTATTCTTAATTTTTGCTGGTTATTTGATATTTCTGCCTTTCTTTTTTAACAGATCTCAATGCCAACCACCTGATACATGTGACGCTGCTACATGATGATTTCTCATTACAGTATTTCATGCCTGCTGTGGTATCTTAATGACAAAGTAGGGATTTTAAGGAGAGAGAGGTTACACTAAAAATGTTAATAGTCATCTTAGCAATTGTGATTTTTTCTCTGTGATAAATGCTCACCTGCCGCTAACATGACTCACAAATTATCTTTCTATGGAAGAGATTGTTCATGCAATCATTTTCCTGTCATCTCTCAGGATTACATGCTTGTTTTAAAAATTAAATGCATTTTTTTTTATGGGGTCTTTATAATTAAAATGAAAGAAAATAAAAATAAAAATGTCGCCTCTAAGTGTTGACTTCTATGTACACTTTATATTTACACACACTCTATCTCTGATATTGAGCACTTTATCCCATAAATATAGCATATCTTATGACTATATTTCTTCATATATATATATATATATATATATATATATATATATACACACACACACACACAGTCATTATACAAGTCAATATATTTTGCATCAAAATTTTATTATGCAACTTGAGGGTTGTTCATCCTTATGTGTTTGTGTGTGTGTGTACATTATATATATATATATATATCGCACAAATCATGCTGTTGTTAATAAAAACAGTGCTGGATGTGATACAACAGAGCTATTAAATATGTATTGATAAATATACATATTATTCCTCACTGCTAGCACAACTCAGTTTCTTGCACAACACAATCTTCTGGTGCTTAGTATGAGTTGACAGTTACATAATTTGAATTTTAATATATATGGTTATCAATGTAGGCATACTTATATATTATGCTGGGATTATAGTTTTTTTAATTTAAAAAATTATATTTGGCAATTAAACTAAGCGAACTGTGCTAGCAGTGAGGGATAATATGTATATTTGTGTGTGTGTGTGTATATATATATATATATATATATATATATATATATATGTGGATATTTAAGTCAACACTCAGTTGTGACAGTTTCATGCTTATATGCAATTGTCTGATCTGTTGATTGCATATAATCATGAAACAGACTGTTGACACTCAGTGTTGACTTCAATGTCCACTTTTATATTTACATATACTCTATCCTTGATATTGAACTCTTTAACCCTACATACATAAACATACTATAACATACATTAAAACTATATATATATATATATATATATATATTTTCTAAGGTAATGGATTATATTTTCAGTTAAACAGATTTTTTATCACTTGAAGTTAAAAATAATGTTTAAAGTGATAAAATATGTATAGTTTAATTTTAATTTCATATTGATAAAAATTGTCAAGCTGACAGAAAAGTGAAGATATTAAGCTATTTAGTGATGGGAAGCAACATTGAAAATTGTGGAAAAGTTTAAAAGATGATAATTAAAAAATTATAAATATTGACAAGATAAGAACAAGAAAAATCTGGTTTTAAGAATGCAATAAAAAGATGCTTGAGAAAAATTAAGAGTAATAAACAGAAAAAGATCAACTGGCAAGAAAATATTTGAAGACATTAGTGTTGCAAATGAAAATAGAAAAGATGCTGAATAGGAAGAACATTGTCTAAAGACATGAAAGCAAACAAACTATCACTTTTAATAAACATTGCAAAGAGAAATGTGTAAGTTGGGTGTACCAGTACATGAAAACTGATATCAACAGTAATTTTTAGCAATAAATGTAAGGCTCCATTGGATGAACCTGATGGCTAGAGGTTGGGTCCTTCATGGGAATAGTCAACCAACATGACAGGAAGAATGTCAGATAATGTTTTGGACTTGAAGGTAGTAAAATTCTAGATCCTGTTAAATTTGATTATACAGAAAATTCTTGACATTTTTTGTATATATCATTTTTAAGTGTTTCCTTTTACAACAAAGAAGCTTTATGCTTCTTCCTATTCTGCAAATCTATTGCCCACTTTGCTAAAAAAACAAATTTCAAAGATCCCAAATTAATGGAATTGCTCCCAGCCTCTTCAGATATTAATCCATATAAAAATTTGTGAATCATTAAGAGACGTAAATGAAAATGGAAAACCGTATTCATAGTTTGGATAATACTATTTAGTCCTGTTTTATTTTTCTGAAACCTTGGAGCCATTCTCCTATAGTTAATTGAATATCATAATTTGTTAGGTTTTGAGTCTCAGATTGATTGCCATTTTCTTTTCATATATTCACTATGGAATATCCTTATGTTAAGGAAGTCTAGCTAGTTTCTCTGCTATTTTATTGCCCACTATACTGACATGACTTCCCAATTCAGGCTAGGACAACTGATTTTATGCAAAATATATTGCTCATATATGTAAATCCTGAAAATATTACCATCATCAGTTGGTTATATCAATTTTTTGTGAAAACATAGACTTATATAAAATCTGATATTCTGTGTCCTGGTTGAATTTCGTAGCTTGTCCAGCAAGCATCTTGATTGGATCACACAAGTCAGTCAGACCTCGTTTGCCATGAACTGCTCTCTTCCTATCATGTATGACGTGTATCTATCCCTCATGCAGCACACGCCTTAATAGTGGACTTTACCACTTTGAGGTTCTTCAGTAATGGCCCTTAATGATTTAATGGAGGTCATAGATGATGATGTTCTGAACCTGCTAGATCAAGCCATCCTTGTTTGCTTAAAAAATCTTTTGTAAATTATTATGTATTTTCTTTATAAGAATAATAAAAGTTTTGTACTTAATCAAATAGTTTTGTTATATTAAGCCTATGATAGCAAGAGAAAGGAATAACGAGGATGAGAGTGAAACATTTATTTCCGGTAGATAATACAGGAATATGGTCAGGTGTACATGTGATGTCAGTGATTGAACCATTTCTTATGCTGGCATGGCCTAGGTCACAAGATACGGTTAGTGCACATTTGCTTGATTGTGGTCACAGTGGTAGGTTGTCTTGTCATGGTAGTTCTATTGTATGGAATGGATAGTCGCTGGAGTCAACTGTGAAGGTAGGCTGAGATGACAGCAGGTTTCAGGAGGCCAGCTCTGTGAAATGGAGGTCACTGTGTCAACTGCAAAGGGAGTGCCTCGTAAGTGAGTCGAGGTAGAGATGTGTGGAACGGTTGTCGCTGCATAGATTGAATAATATATCTTGTGAGCGAGTCGAGGTAGGTCAAAATAGGCCGAGGTGATGGTGGGTTTAGGGAGGCCAGTTCTGTGGAACAGAAGTAGCTGCATTGACTGTGATGGGTGCTTCATAAGTGAGTCGAGACAGATCTGTTCTGTGGAACGGAGAGTAGATGCGTCGACTTCGAAGGGAGTGCCTTGTAAACAAGTCAGGTGGGCTGAGGTCATGGCATGTGTTGGTATTGATGGAGACCTGTATCTGGGAGGAATAGAGGTAGAGATGTTGAGTCAAAAACTGGATAGCCGAGGTTGTAGGTCAAGCCAGGATTTGGTAACGGTCGTCGAAATGTGTGGTCATGTTGAGTGGTGGCAGTGAAGGTGGTGACTGTGGTGGTAGTAGTATTTTGCATGGTGGTCAGTTCATCATGGTGGTGGTAGTGACAGCAGCAGCCTACATGATGACTGTGCCAGCCACAACTGTCCCTTGTTTGTCCTCAGAGCCTGCTTTTAATCAGTTCTGGTAGTCCCAAGGGGTGTCTCTTTAACTGGCAGGAATGTTCACAATTGATCACTGCTGGAGTTCACTTTGTAGATCAGATGTTGCTGTGTGAGTGCCAATGTGCATAAACGACTTTTGTTATTCGGACTTCCACCCTCACAGAATTCACATCCAGTTAACATGTAGAATGAATCAGAATGAGATCTAAATGTGACGGAGTATAACGGTTTCCATTTCCTAATGCATAATTTGAATTATGTAATAGATGTGTGTATTTCATACATGTCATAGATTTTACAAGTTCATGGTTCATTCTGAAGATTTAAATTATTTTTTCTGATATGGTTTTGAAGAGATAGATATATATAAAGTTGAATCAATAAGTCTGTAGCGTAGCAAAAATATATCTGGATTTTGATCTGGAATTTTCACAGTATAATGTTTGTTCTATGTGATTAAAATTTACCACTAAATTAAGTGCATTAACAAGAAAAAGATTTTCTTGAAAAATATTTGTGTAAAATATTACGTTGGTGCAAAAATAATGTCGTTTTCTCACATATGTTACTATGTGAGAAAACATTATTTTTGCACCAACCTAATAAATACATTTTAGTTGAATAATATTCAATCTCTCTCTTTCGATCACCTCAGCTGATAATTATTGGCTATGTCTTGACACATGTAACTTGTTTGCAAAAAGGGAAAATCCAAAGTTTTTTATCATCTGCATTCTGAGCTCATTACAAAATTAAATACAGTATGCTTGTGAAATCTGCAATACATCATTGTTTAAAGTATCTAACCTTGTCTAAATCACAAGTAAAATGCATGAGTATCTGTTGATAAAGCATTATAAATTTTGTCCAGGCAGTACAAACAGATGTCAAATCATTGGTGACAACAGAAATACTGAATGTATTTTTCTCTCCTCCAATTGTAGAAGTGGACTCGGTCAGATAATAACGTATGTGACATGATAAAGTGGTAATATAATGGTAGCAACCATTGGATATAGACAAGATTTAACCCTACTTGGCTATGGAATAAATGTTGAAACCATAAAAATGGTTGCAACCTATCAGTTGGATGTGCAAGCTGGTGGTGGCTCTGTAATGGTATGAGTGCATTCTGTTGGAATTCAAAAGGTCTACTCGTGAAATGGATGTTTGTCTTGTCAGATGTGACTTATTACAGATCTTGTTGCAGAATATTTGGCACCTCTTTATGTTCACCATGTTTCTTAGTGATGAGCATTTTTCCTTATGTGCAAGGGACACTAAATTGATTCCTTCAGCTACTTCAGTGGCATCTACACTTGCCAGGTTTCAACCCACTGAGAATCTTTGGAACATGTTGATTTCACTAACAAAAAACACAACACACATCCCTAGAATGTGACTGATAGAGATACCATCACAATTTTCTGGTGTTTTTGTTTAATACCTTAAATTTTTGTCTGAACTTCTGGGATGAGGATTTATCATTATTTACAATCAAACTAATGTCCTCATCTTTGTTGTTATGGCAATATTTCAACCTTTGTACCCTGCAACTTTCTACAGTAACTGAATCTTTCATTTAATATACAAGGATAAATTGTTCACATTCTGTGTTCCATGTTTAGGGATATCTCATCTTGTCTTAAATTGTTTTCTATCTAACAGGAAAGTCCTGTATTTATATAATTTGAAACTTAAAAAAACAGTTCACAATTCCTTGGCATGTAAGTTATATAAACATAAACATTTTGTATATTGCTTTTACCTATACAATTTCTCCAAAACTTTGAACAGTATTAAAAATTAATACTAATTAGAAGGTACTGGGTGATTTTTTTTTTTATGTTCACGCTGTACAAGGTCCAAGAGCTACTTAAGGTAGAGGATTACAGAGTAAGAGGCACAATTTATGTGGATATGTAGGGAAGATAACAGTTAACCCTAGACTTGAACAGGTTAAGATTGAAGTGGAAAGCATCCTCTGGAATCCGTTCCACAAAGCAGTGATTTGTGGGAAGAAGAGTGGAACTTACATCTCACCAATGGAACCTGAAGGGAATGAGGGCAGTTTACTACAATGGGCTTGACTCATCTTAGCCTTGAAGGTTAGAACCAAGGTATGTAGTTTGCTGGAACACTTTCCATGGAAATAGAGTTGTAGGTTGGAAAATAATTGCATCACCCACAAGGACACAGACACTTCTAGACTCAATCGAAACGAGAAATTGGAGACAAGGCAGTTCCAGCTCATATATATGGCAGCAGTACTCCATTTTCGGCCTGATCTCTGGCTTGTTGCAAAGGTAGAGGATAGTAGCAGGAGTCAGGTACATGAATGTGTTAGAATAAGTTCTAATTCTGTTCACTTCACATTAATGTCCTTAGGAAAGGCATCAATCCATTTCTCTCTATGGTCTATCCCAATAGTAAATTATATATCTTGACACAATATCTCGTAAAGGAATACCACTTCTTAGACAAATCATTTGCCTTTCAACTGCAGCAAAAAAGAGCTGTTACTCTTATTGTCAACCATGACAATGGAGGTGGGACATAAAAATGATTAAAAGTTGTGTTATGACAAATGATTTATGAAAATTATTTTATTCAAAGACACTTTTAGGGTCAATGTTTTTGATGTTCATACTTCATTTACTTTTTAAATTATTACGTATTTTTTATTTGAATGCAATGCAAGTTTTGTTAACGAACCTGACCTTCAATGAATCAAAAAAATCGTAAATGTTTAGAAAAATAAGCAGACTGGAAATTAAAAAAAATTAAAAAAGGTGTATATTGTCTAGAATACAAAAGTTTATAATTTTTCTTTAGAAATTGCCAAGACATTTTTTGTATGATTTTTTTTTTTTTTTTTTTTTTATCACAAACGAACCATTCTGTTTACTTTTAGTTTTACAGTACACTTTACAGTCGGGGTAATCGATTGTTTTTGTTTTTAAATTATTTGCCGTTTGCATAATATTTATTTTTATTATTTTCTCTTTATCATTGTTATAGAAAATTTAATTTGCAAAGTTGATTTAATGAAAATTTTCAACAACTGACTTTTTTAAACCTCATTGAAAATTATTGCAAAATAACCCAACAAAATTTGTTTTTCGTGAGCTTAAACTTTAAAATAGTTTCGCTTGTAATTCTTGAGATGAAAATGAATTTAAAATTTTTTTATTCATTCAAATTAAGCTTCTATGAAGTAATTCGGCTGAAGAAAATAAAGGTTTGTTTAGACATCCGAAATTCAGTCGAGAAAGAAAGGACAATGTCGAATGTAAAAAAAAAAGTTGCGAAAGTTTCGAAAAATTTGACATGAATTTAAATTCGAGCAGAAAATATAATTTAATAGGAGAATTTAGTGAACACTTTTTGAACTAAAAAACAGAATTTAAGAAAAAAAAAATATTTGTAATGTAACATAATTTACCTTCATAGTATAAATAGATAAATTTAGTTAATATTCGCATATGACGAGGTGGCCGAGTGGTTAAGGCGATGGACTGCTAATCCATTGGGGTCTCCCCGCGTGAGTTCGAATCTCATCCTCGTCGATAAAAATTTTCTAATTTCACGTTAAAATTTTTAATAACTTACCTCGTTTTGTCAGTATGATCGGAAAATATTTTCGAAATGTAATCAATGTCATTAAAATTATGAAAAATTAATTTTTTCCGTAATTGAATGAATTCAAAACTAAAAATAATTTTTTAACACAGGCAAACAAACAAAAGAAAATTTAGGGAGAATAGTTTTTTAATATTTTCAACTTCTTTTTTAAATTTTGTTTTGATATTGTTTTAAACGTATTTTCAAAATCAAACTATATCAATTTATTTTTTATATTTTTTAAGTCGCGAGAAAATAAAAAAATACCGTTTGTAAACAAATTGAAGATACTATCCTATTCTATCCTATTTTTATTTTATTTTTTTTTTTACACATGTTCATTACTTTTCACTTTTTCAGTTTTCATTTCTTCAAGGTCAGTGTTCAAGCTTACATTAAAAAAAAATTACTATTTCTGAATGCTGATTTTCAAGATTGGCGTTGCACAATCTTCCTATTCCATTACTTAGGTCTTATGTTGCTAGCTTCGTTAACCCTTTTTAGGTTGTAAATACAAAAAAATAAAAAAAATAGCATTATTATTTTAAAAATACGTACACAAGACGATGATGGCAAGGAAGGTAACATCGATCAATTTTTTTTTTTTTGTGAAGGAGCCTCAATTTCTACTGAAAAAAGACAGAAAAGAAAGAATCGTTTATTTTTTTTACATTTTTGTTGTTTAAATAAATCTATTACATGATGCCTACAGGACATACAGTATATAGTTAAACAGAAACTTGATAAAATTGTATTTATTATTTATAACGCATTTTATCAGCTATAGTGTCGTAGAGCATCGTATAAGGATCGAACTCATTACGTATAATACAGACATTATCAACCTTAATTTTGATACATGAATAAATAGAATTAGTGTAGAAACGCTTGATAAGTTGACGAGGTGGCCGAGTGGTTAAGGCGATGGACTGCTAATCCATTGGGGTCTCCCCGCGTGAGTTCGAATCTCATCCTCGTCGATGTTGGTTTGTTTTACCAGTCAGAACTTTTACTATTTGATCATTAAAAAAAATCTTGTTACAAAATTAAAAACCTCGGTTAAAGATTCTTAACTTAAGAAGAGATGGAATCTATTGAATTTTTTAAACTAAAACATCTGTTACTTGCCGAAAACAAATGTTCGATATCAAAAAGAACAATGTTTTTTTGCACAGAATCTGAATGAAACATCTGGAAACTAAAAAAGAAATCTTACTAATTGATTATTTTTTAATTAAGCAATTAATTTCAACTGTGATATAGTCAAACACAGGTCTTGGTTATTTAAAAATAAAATTTTATAATTAAAATTAAAAACAAAATAAAACACTTTTCTTTAAAATTTAAATAAAATAAAATTGTATGTTCTACAAAGAAAAAAAGCATAGATAAAGAAAGAAAAAATAAATTCTGAATTATCTTTTGAAATTGTTCCGTGTATGAAGACATTCCATACATTGGTTGCATTATTAGTCAAAAAAGGTAAGCCAGAATGGGTTTGATGTCGGGTAGTACTTGCGTATATGCGGACAGAAGCAAACATTTCCCAGTTTTCGTGGTCTATGCTGCAAAGAAAGGAGGAGTCAGTGCAACCACCGATCCTTTCCTTTTAAATGTAAATGCGAAGGTGTTATTCCTGTGTTGGAATCCCCAGAACCAGGTTTATTTGGTTTAAACCGTGTTTCGTTCGAAGACCAAATATGGCTGATCGAATCGAAACGGCCAGGAAAATGGGTACTTGTAGCCATCATGGCCAAACTAATACAACTAACAAATGATAAACTCGCATATACAGTATAGAAAAGCGATAGCTAAGGTTTTTTTTAAGTTATGTGTGTGCCGTTGATAAAACTGGTAAAACATTGTACGGATTACTCCAGCTTATCTGCCAAGGTGACATTTATTCAGAGTTATAATAAAAGTAAGGGACATAAACAAACGTTCTCTTTTCGCTCGCAGACATCACTATCACAAGATGAGCTACGATCATTTCAAAATGCAAAAGGAAAAGATGCACTACAGAACTGTGCCAAACTAACTTAATTCATCGCAGAAAGCTAAACTTACATTAACAACAGATGCATCAGCCGACACAATTGGCGCTGTGTTGCACCAAATTACTGATGGCATCGAAACACCTTTGTCCTTTTTTCTCACTAAAGCTAAAAATGCTACACAAGAAATATAGCACTTTTTCAAGAGAATTACTTGCCGTTTATTTGGCGATACGGCATTATCAACACATTCTTGAGGGTAGAGACTTTATCGTTCTCACAGATCATAAGCCGTTAACTTATGCACTGCACGCGAAGTCCGATAATCTAAACCCGAGAGATATTCGCTACCTGGATTACATCAGTCAATTTACATAGGACATTCAATTCGTAAAAGGCCAGCATAATACCGTGGCAGATGCATTATCGAGACCTACACTGTGATACAGTCACCCTCACTCGAATTCGACACACTTGCTGAAGAACAGTTGAGTGACGACACACTCCCTTCAGTGCAGGCAGATACTTCTCTGAAATTAGAAAAACGTCCACTACCTTTCACCGACAAGCTTGTTTATTGCGATATCTCCAGGCAACCCTCGACCCTATCTGCCTCCGTCGATGAGAAAAACGGTTTTCGACCACTTTCATTCACCAGCTCACCCTGGAGCGAAGGCTACGCTGCGGACCATATCTGAGAGATTCGTCTGGCCCGGTATGGCTTCCGACATAAAACAGTGGTCCCGCACGTGCCAGTGTTGCCAGGCAACAAGGATAAGTCGTCATACAAAAGCACCATCGTCAACCTTTACGGCCCCTGACGGTCGTTTTACTCATATTCACGCCGACCTTGTGGGTCCTCTTGACAGGACCAATGGAAACGAATATATTCTGACTATCGTAGATCGCTTCACACGATGGCCTGTGGCCGTACCGCTATCAACGATAACAGTAGAAGCAGTGGCCAACGCTATCTTTCAGAATTGGATTTCAATATTTGGATGCCCTGCGATTATTACTACCGACAGAGGCCCTCAGTTCCAGTCAACTTTATTCGCTGAATTCGTCAATTTGCTCGGAATTAAACACATTTCTACTACGGCATATCATCCCTGCAGCAACGGATTAGTAGAACGTGTTCATTGGCCAGCTAGATTTCGCACATACATTACATATTAATGCCCATTGACATGGCCAATAATCTGCGGGGAGGTATTGTAGACTCGTCTTTTCCCTATCTATCACCCCTAGTAACAGAACAGTCTATATCTTACGCCTACGTACGGAAAACTTCAACCAATTAAAACCGTACTAGGCGAACCAACAAATCTCATTGGTCAACGACACCATAATCTGAAAGTTTCACGTGCAAAACGAAATTGCGCCAACACTTAAGTGAGCCGATTTCGGACTTTCAGAACTTATAAAAGAAAACGCCGACTGACCCAAGCAGTCAGTGACGAACACCCACAGAGAAATTGCCAACATACTCCACATCACTCGAAATCACGATTTTACCGCGCAAAGGTACATCAACGCTGACTCACTCACAATTTAAACTCAACCAACTCTGTGGACATCGATTCTCAAACATTGCTTATCCAAAGTGAATTATATTCACTACCTATTAAGTAAACATCAATGTGCGAACGACCTTAAAAACATTACAGTCAAAGGTAGATCACTCCTCAAGAACTCCTTTTAAAAAGACACTTAATATTGACAATTCTAATACCAACACAAATCTAAAACGGACTGCAAATGAACGAACGATTACAAAGAGAGACATTCTGAGGAATGTGTCCGAGTAACTGACGATTTTGCAGGACGTTTGCATCCAACGCCGCGGAGCCGATTTGGAGCATATTTTGGAAAAAAACAGGACTTTTATGCAAAGCGACCAATTTAATTAAAACTTCGGGGAATGGTTGTAAACAAACTGAAGTGTAAATCCATCAAGTTTCTTGAAATTAACTGAACCTTTGTAGGATTTATTATAATATTTATGGGTTCTGCTTTTTTGGGGTGGGGGTGGAGGTGGGGATGGGCGCATCCTGTACATAAATGTTTTATTTTCTTTTTGGGAACTATCTGTACACGTATAAAAATATATTCCTTTGATGTGTTATATATATATATAATAAAAATAAAGCTTTAAGGTATGCTATATTCATTGGTTAAAGTGCTCAATATCAGGGATAGAGCGTATGTAAATATAAAATATATAAGTTACATTCAGCCTAAGAAAAGATATCTATCAACCATACAGAAAACTTAATGACACGCCATTTTATACTTACATCTTCCAACCATCAGTAATCAAGCAAATCCCACAGTTTTTTTGATGATCGCCAAGAACGATTAGAAGCAGCTCCTGATTTTCGGCAGCACTCATACACACCATGAACAACTCCAACAGGAAAAGAAACATCATATGGTGCAACTGAACGCACAACAAAAATCTATGTCTTTTAAGCGGCAATTGCTTGTAGAATAATGTAATATACCAAACCACTGGAAAATCAGCAGACAGCGAAGAAAAATATACATAGGAGTAACTAAACGAACATGGAAACAAAAAAACTGCACACAAAACATCTTTTACAAATAGTAAATACGCGAACAGCACAATGCTTTCTCAACACATCTGGAAAATTAAAAACAAAAACCAAATTGCACCAAAGATTTCATGGAAAATAAGGAAAAGAGCATCAGCCTACAACAATTAATCCAAAAACAAACTCTGTCTGGAGGAGTAAATGGCTATAATTACCTTCCTAGACTAACACAAATTACTATTTAGTAATTTGTGTTAGTCTAGGAAGATAATTATAGCTATCAGAACTTATCTCAAAATGCAGACACGAAAATAAAAAAAATGTACTACGTTAGTTAGAAATCGAAAACTAAAAACGGACAAAAATAAATAAATAAAATAAATTAATCCAAATCAATAAACAAGAAAATAAATTAAGTAAATAATAAACAAATTAACAAACTACGAACGCACATATAAACACAATAATAACAACCAACAATAAAATAATAAATAATGAGTAAAAAAACTAACAAACAGCACTCTAAAATAGCCAGAAAACTGCATTTTGATTCGCAGTTATTTCTACTCAATAGTCCCTAGAATAATTCGTGACATAACCGTTACCGCCCACTCAAATAACTGTTAGAATAGTACAACAGACCTACCCGTAACGCATCACTGACCATCATATATAAATAGTCGAAAAAATACACAACGCATATGGTCTGGCGATTGCGTTTATGCCTGAAACAGACTGTCACCGCTGGGTGTTATCTTCAATGTGTGCTTTTATAAAACTCCACCACACATCAAATTTGTTTCTTTTGAAAATGTAGAATTTCTTTACTTTGAAAGTCTTTATCCTAATCAGCAACACTCTACAATCTCCCCTCTAGAAACTAGTGATCAACAGCAATCTCGTCCGTTACAATCCTGTAGCACTAATTGGCTACGACATAAAATAAAATAAAAAATATTTTTCAAAAAAATTGTCAATCAAACGCTTTTTCTCCTGAGCTAAATCTGCAGTCGCAAATTACCTACAAGCACTTTGTTTCATTATTTCTCTAGTTGGATATTTATAGGCTGTTATCTTTCTTTCTAGTCAAAATCTTTCAGCACACGGGATTTAATGTTTAGGACTTTAGTAGTGCGCAAAGCCCTAAACATTAATGGAGAAAAACTTTGGAAACTCCATTAAACGAAGAACAAAAATAGAGTGAACATAACAAATACATCAGACCACTTTCACGCAATTCATGCGAACATTTCTACATACATAGGATTATGGCATACATATACAATTTTCTCAAATATATTATCCTCTTTCGGTGAATAAATTTTCGTTGTTTCTTAAACCCTGTCATTGTCTTCATTTATTTCAGCGAAAAACCAAGCTTACGTTGTCGGTCGCCTTTTCTCGCTTTCTGATATAGATTTTCTCTCTTATAATTTCTTTCCTCCTGCTACTACAACAATCTCTGCTCCTACTACTACTACTACATTTGTCAGTTGCCGAATACCTAATTACGACCAGAATTGAAGTCACCGCCATCAACAAAAGTAATCACTAACATAATAGCAGCCATTTTCTCTAACTACGCTTAAAATAGTGACATTCACAACCTGCTTCATTATAAAGTTATTAGGCTGTTATCAACCAGTTTCCGAGCGCCAAAATGTGTTATACACATAAGTCTCTGCTGTTCTATACTCTGCTAGATGTGTTCGTAGCGATACTTCATAGCACTTGAGAACAAACACCGTAGTATAAACTTCAGCGACGACAATCTTCTATTGGAATTTTTCTTTTCAAAATTTGTTCACCTGACTTTGAATAATTCCATTTTATTCAGAAGAGAAAAGCTATTCTGATACTTTTGTTACAAAGTGTATCTATTACGCATATTGTAGACTGTCGTTGTGTCATTGATAACGGAAGGGCGACGAAATTATAGAAAGGGAGGATAAAGTAAAAGCAAAAGAGATTAATAGTTTTACTAATCACAACAGTATCGCGACGGGAAATGTTTTATTATAACTATTATAGGAATTAAATCCTATATATATTTTTCAACCAATAAACCCCACCACCACTAGTAGGCTTGTTTGATAAACAATCATTACAAGGGCAAATACCGCCAAAATACTTGTAGGACACAATTGTAGACCTACCACATGTTAGTTTTGGATGATTTATAAAATAACAATAATAACTTCATTCACTACTCCCACAAATTCGAGAAAAAGATTTTCATGAGCCAGTGTGAAATTATTTCCTAACTAATGAAAAGTTTGTATTCAAAAATTTCACACCTCTATGTCAAAATAGATTTTGGATCTCCATTACGGATATAAAAATAGAAGCATACTGCTTCTCGGGGTTCAAAACAATTTCGGAGGCAAGTTTGATCTACACACGCACACACATACGTACCCGCACATAATGAAGAGATGACAGCCAGCAGCTGCGGACTAAGGCTTTGTCTACGAACTCACAAACATATTAGTAAATCTGTCCACACATCTCACACAACTCCACGGACACGTAATTACTTGATAAAACAAACTTCACTGCAAGAAAAATTTAACATTTTATTGTATATTTCTGAAAAAATATATAAATCTACGTACCTCCAAAAATTCGGTATACCTAAGGTTTAAATGTATTTTCATAAATGAAAGATTTTCTTTTTACCCTCAATTGAAAGCTAAAGTATTAAATTTTCTAATTTCAGAAAACAAACTACTGTGGTGTATTTCACATAGAATGATTTTTAGTAGATTCTTATTTTTTTTCCAGAAAAAAACAATCGAAACGGCTGTGACAATATTTAGCTATGCTAATTGGCTAACTAATTAAGCGTGGAAATTAAAAGCGAGAAATACTTAAGGCGAGAAGAAGCTATCACGAAAGATATACTGAGCGATGTTATTTTTTTTAACAAAAGAAAACTTGGGTAAAGATTTTATTTTTCATCTGCGAAGAAAAGTATTTTTTTTCGAAGAAGATAGAAAATTCGTAAGATCTCGGATCTGTCAGAATTAATTTATGCCATGACGCGGCGAGGAACGGCAGAGTGCGAATAAAAGATAGCAATCTGTCCATGGCAATAATGAAATTTTCAAATTGGTCAAGAGGCTTACAAAGCGGAATGCTAGAAGATAATCGGAAATTGGGTCAAGCATGCGACCGAGAAAGAATTAGCTGAGACCACCCCAAAGAAAAAGGAAGGAAGAAGAGAAAAAGGAAAAGAATAAGCCATTAACTATCTTTCGGAGATATTATTTGGTTTTGGAAGGGAGCCACCTGTTTTATCTCCAGATCTGGCCATGATAAAAGTTTGTTACCTGGAGAGATTGTTGGCGACAGAGTGCGAAGATGTTGAGGAAGACAAAGAGATTCAGTTGACCACCCAGATAATAACTTGGCGGAAATCCCGTTGATGAATCCCAGATGACATCAAGTTGATAGAGATTTAATGACCACAGTACGATTCGTGGGGGTTCTAGTCGGTGGAAAAGAAAGAAAAAAAAAGAAAAGAAAAAGGAAGATAATTTTTTTTCTTTGAGCGATAATTGTAAACTGAGACCAGTCTAGCCACACCCACACTGCCGATCGTTCATTGGCTGAATGGTGGCGTGAGCGATGGGCGAAGGTAAACATATGAGAAAGAAGGGAAACCTGTTGACGCCTCTGAGGGGATTGGTGTGAGATACCAATATGAGAAAGAAGGGAAACCTGTTTACGCCCTCTGAGGGGATTGGTGTGAGATACCAATATGAGAAAGGAATAATTTAGGAGGACAATTCCCTTAAGAACCCCTCTAAAACAGAAAGAAATTGACTTCTAAAAATGGGAAGTGATAAATTTTCCTTCTCCGAAAACAAAGAAAATCCTTATTGCGGATTTGGAATTATCGAGGAACCCAAACCATGACAGGCCCCCGCCCGGTTTTGGTCGCCGTCTATATAAACGAACGTCCCCAGAGCAAAGACAGTAAGAAGCAGACAGACGCAGACGCAGGCAGAGTTGGAGTCACAGAGTTGAGCTGTGAACTCGGAGACCAGCCTCGCAGGAGCTGACTGAAAGATTCCAGGCATTCCGACTTAGACTTCTAACCAAAAACAATTTTTTTTTAAGAACGACTTACTCACACCACCAAAACAAGTTTTACGAATATCGCCTGAAGATACCAAAAACCAGTTTATTGAAAAACAACTTAAGATATTAAGACTCGCCTAAGAAACGCAAAGTGTCACGTATCCATAGAAGCGGTTTGGGAGAAAGACGCAGTCCTGTATTCAGCAACCACATCTAAAGATACTTGTTATTCTTTTTTTAACACATTTGAATCTTTCGAGTTGTTACTTTATTTTCTTTTTACATATAATTGTGCGGTATCACCTTTGCCCCGATTTCGGCTTGCACTACGGCCCGACGCCTGATTGATTTCGTCTACCTAAGATCAAATCACAACGTGGATAGGTTAGACTAGAAATCAAAGCAGTTACTTCGGTAACCAGACGTTGCAGGCTAGCTGGGAACGACAAAGGTGATGCCGAATCTAACCAGATTTCCATCCGAATCAGCCAAGTGTTAGATCGTCACAGGATAGCACGGGAAAGAACCAGGGTGACGTCACACGGCCATTTTTAATTTTTTTTGACAGATTGTAAACAAAACTTAATTCTCGGTTTTAAAAATCTTGCAAAAATAAAATATATATTTCAGAAACGTTATTTGCATAAAATTATCAAATTTAAAATTAATTTAATCTGTTCTGAAAGAAATATTACTTACTTATAGCATAATATTTTCTATACAAGCATTTCTTGTTATTCTCATGTTTCCATCGATAAATTGATGGCCGAAGGTGTTGACAGGTTAAATATGGTGC
Organism: Acanthosepion lycidas; assembly: GCA_963932145.1. Classification (NCBI taxonomy): domain Eukaryota; kingdom Metazoa; phylum Mollusca; class Cephalopoda; order Sepiida; family Sepiidae; genus Acanthosepion; species Acanthosepion lycidas. Next base: position 115,485,015 of record OZ010587.1, read on the forward strand.
ACCAGAATTCTGAATTTTTAATTTTTACACTACGTTATGAAAATATATTCACACACGCACACATACATGTACGTATGGAAACTTAATCACAAACATTACGAACATTACAGAACATTACAAGCATCAACATATTACGAATATTCAACTACAATTAAACAACGGAAACTAATTAAACATTACGGAACATTCACTTCTTTAACTCTTCTGAAGTTAAAAGTTTATCAACATATTTTCAGCCTTACAGAATTCTTTCAACTCTCTCACAATGAACATTTTGAGCGGCAAGTTCATTTCACTTTTTCTGAGCTCAGATAAAAAAAAATATTTCATTAGTAAAGACTTTAATTCCAGTCAAAGGGAAGTAACCTCTATGCTTGTACATCATTACATACTTAAATATAAATATGAATATTGTTCTTGTTATAAAAACAGTTTTTCATGTTGTTTCTCTTGTTTGCTTTTCGTTTGCCTACACATTTGTAAAGTAAAAAAAATGTACGGGTTGATTTAGATCGTCAATGAATACCGCTGCATACTTTTCCTTCAGAGAATAACTTTTTTATGTTTCATTTAAAAGATATGTTTTTGTTGAATGTTTGGAATCCCGACACTCAGATAAAAACAAACAAACAAACAAAAAAACCTCGGTAGACGGATCCCAACACTAAACTATAATTTACTTCAGAGTGGCGTGCGCAAGTGAAACCAATCATACTAGGTTACGTAAAAAAAGGCAGCATCTTTAGTTGGATAAGAAATAAACGATTATGAAAGCACTCAGGCAGTGAAGAAGGTTAAATGATTTTAAAATTATTTTTATATGTGAAAGCATTTGAAAAGATGTTGAAAAATGTGATATTTTGAACTGTTAGACTCAAAACATGTGTTTAAACAAAAAATAAATAATAATCCAGAATAATTGTTAAAAACATAAAAGCTATGACATAATGTATGCAACAAGTGTTATGTTAGACTTGAACGAAACTAAAGAATTAATTTATCAGATTGTGGAATCTTCCACATTAGCCTTTAACCCCCTTCAGAAAAATGTATAATTCTCTGAAAAGCCTTTAACCAATCATCATCTCGTTTTTGCAATCTTTTTATTGGTTAATAAGCACCAAAGTGTAGCAAAATTCCATACGAATCCTGTTTCCCGCCAAGCTCTTTTGAGCCGATTTCGCTACACGAAAAATCTATAAATTAAACGCAGCTGACTCAATTCAGACAGTCATCCACCCACAAACTCGTTTGTGCCCGCATGGCGTTAGATCATAGGCCTAGAATGGCTGGTTACTGGAAGTTCAGTCTGTCTTTACTTGACAAGCAAGACTTCCAGGAGCAGCTAACTAGCTTGGTGCAGTGGGAGCTAGTGGAGGCGGTTATCGGGAATAGGTGGTGGGACAGACTTAAAAAGTAGAATTAGGTCCTTCACCACTGATTTCAGCAAACGGCTCGCACTAGATAGAGCTGATAAGGTGAGGACGCTTAGAGCTCGTCTTTCCCGGGCGGTGGCTAGGGGTTCCCCCAGATATGGGCCAGGTAATTAGACATAGGTTAAGTAAGATGTCTTCCGAAGCTGTGAACATGGGTGCAGATCTGCGCAAGGAAGAGATTCGTCGAGATGGCGATCGTTACATTCGTAAAGTCAAAACGCCGGAGGGGCATACTCTTCGGCCCATAGACGACATGTGAGAGGCGTTTCGGTGGCATTTCGAGAGCCGCTTTACCAAAGAGCCTGGTCTTCGTGAGGACGAGATTCGCAGCTATTCGGTTGACTTTCCTCGGCTTTCGCCGACTGAAGCGGCTAGCTGCGAGGGAGAGATCACGGAGGGCAAGGTCTACCCGGCATTGAAGAAGGTCGGCAGAGGCAAGTCGCTCGGTCTGGATGGTTTGCCCTATGGATTGACCTGAGGCTGTCGGACATCTTTGTCCCGATTTTGACTGTGGTGTTCAACAACTGGTTCCGGTAGGGGTCTCTTCCCGACGGGTTCTCCAGGGGTGTGATCACGCTGTTGAAAAAGGGCAAGGGTGTTGGTGGTGGGGGGAACTAGATGATTACAGGCCCATAACTCTGCTAAACACAGAGTTAAAGATTTTGTTCAAGATCCTACAGGAGCGTTTGCAGTCAGTTGCCGACTGATCTACCGCAGAAAGAAATGGCAACAGTAGGTCCATCGTCAAGTGTTCAATATTTTGTCGATTAAGGGACATCTATGATATGCTGGATATTGTTTTATTTTCCTTTGTGATGACGTTTCTTGTTTGTTCTTGCTAAACCAGAGTATATATCAATATTCACTCTATCATTATTCAGTGACAACAGACAAGAAACGACAGCATCACAGGGACAATAATAACATAATAAGAAGAATAGAAGATATCCGCACTTAATCAAAATACTAAAAAGCTAATGATGACCAGAAGATACTTGGCTGAAACAACGTCCAGTACACAGATGAGAAGAATAAATCGAATAAGTTAACCTAGAACGTCTATTAACGATAAATCTATCGATGAGAGCAAAAGTTGTTGAGTTTTCCCAACCAATATCATTCTGTTTTAACTTAGAATGTATGAAAAATCTATAATACGCTTCTAATTTCTATCTGAATTTCTTGTTCGCATCTTTCGGTTGCTATGCTCTCCGATCATCATTAAGAGTTTATCAATCTGTGTAACATTCATGGAACTTCGAACTAAACGGTGTAGATTGTTCTCATTTCACTATGATTAATTGTTCAGTTATTGATAGTCCTGTTTCCACCGAATCTGAGTATATTTGTATTACCCATTTCAGGGATTGAACTTACAATTATTGTATCACCAAATTTTCTAAATGACGTTTCAATCATACAGAACATCTTAGGGTGCTTATAATGAATGCAATGGGATACTGAATGAGGCCATCTTGAAGGTAAAACTTGATAATGTTCTCATTGCCTCGCCTGCTGCAGCTACTGTTGCTGCTGTTGCTGTGCTGCAGTCTTTAATGGGGGTCCTTGGAAAAGGAGAAGAAATATTTTGGTTTTCTACACTCTCAAATGCCCACATTAGGCATTAGTACATTCGTGATATACTAACACCATAACATGAAGGAAGTAATTAATTACAAAAATGAGTTGTGCCCCTAAACATTTTGGAGGTTACAGCTTGTTCTGATCTTCAAGGCCGGCACAAGGTCTTGGTCAGGAGGTTTCAGCGAATGATGTGGATTCTAATAGAAGTAATTTGGGGACGCTTTACTTGTTATCCAAACCTCCAGCTTATATGGAGTCCTGCGTCTGGCAGGTGTTGGGTTGACCAGGGTCTTAGGTTCGGTTATCTCGCACCCTTAGCATCAACCTTTTCCAAATTTAGGTGTTGTCCAGTCCCCTTTTGAGAGGGATCAGAGAAATCAAGCTGCCCCTTAACTCAAATTCCCTTCATTTTATCATCCCTTTATCTTATCCAACCGTCTCAGCATTCAACCTTACCCCACTACAAGGGCTGGTACAACAGTCTTTGTGACGAATCTAAACTTTTAGAATGCGTAGGTGAAAAGGGGATTTCCAGTAATTAATCTTTCTTTATCAGTTCGTCTCACGCTGGTTGTTTTAGGTGATTTCCCAAAGCCAGGGACTTGACCATATCTAAGATAATCGGAGTCAACCTCAAGAATTGTTTTGTTCATTTTCAGTCATCATGGGTGGGAAACAAAATATTCCCAACACATTTGGTAATAGTAATAAGCATCTTTCTCTGTTTATGTTTCTCAGTCAACCAGGCCACACAGCCGGTCACCTATGGTCCCTCCATGGCTAGTAATTTTTCTTTATCAGATTGTCACCAAAAGAATCCAAAATAATATCGACCATAAAAAATTTGACGAATGTCACAGAAATTAAAATGAACGAACCCGTCCCCAATCTTAGTCGCTAATCTTTATTTTTGTAGGGTATTTTTCTTCTGGGTGGCTGATTCAAAACCAGATGTTTTTCAGGGCTCTTTGTCCAGAACAGTTTACGTGTTGGTGACCACCCGTTCTTATCGACAACATGTTTTATTTTCTATTTTCCGGTACCTATATCTTCGATGATACATTAATTGTCTCTTTCTTATTGGCGGGTGGAGGGGGGTGTTAGGGCAGGACTGGTAGTCTTGGTTTTGCTCAATCTTACTGAATTTCGTCAAGTTTGGGTTCGATTCTCCTTGGAACTATTCGTGATTTTATTTTATTTTGAAACATAATTTTTTCAACGCATTTTGTATTTAATTTTTTTCTCAATTTTTCCATACACTTTCTTGTGAATTTCAACAATTATTACCCAGTTAGTAGTTCCTTTCCTCTTCATTTTTTGTTTGATTAACTCCCTGAGGGCTCAGTATCACATTCCAACTATACTATCGATTCATCAGGACTATCTTTGCCTAATTTTTGCCTTAGAACGAAAGCTCTGCTTAGTGATATGCCCATAAATCCGTTAATGGTTTCTGCTATCATCTCCAAACTTGATCCCCACAAGGCACATGGACTTATCGATATCCCAGCAATTGTTCTAAAGAAAATAGACTTCTGAACTGGCCCCTGTTCTCTCCAAACTCTACAACAAATGCCTTGCTATTTCTTGCTTTCCAGCTTATTGGAAATCTCTTATGTAGTTCCTTTATTTAAGAATTCTGATGAAAGATATGATACTTCGAGTTATCGTCGAATTAGTCTTATATATATATATATTTTTGACAAATTACTAAAGGGTCTACTCAACTCAACTCCGAATTGCTTAAGCATTTAACTTCAAACGGCCTTCTTTCAGTTAAACAGTATAGCTTTCGTTTCTCTAGTTCAACTGCTGATATATTAACGATTATTACTGATGAAGCTTTAGATAAGAACAGCGCAGCTTCAGATATCTCGAAGGCGTTCAAACGCAGGGTTTGGCATGGTGGCCTTCTTCACAAGCTCAAGGGCTATTGCTCCTATATCTAGTTTTGATGCTCCTGCTATATATCTCGAGATTCTTCACAAAATCCAAAGAAGGGTTTGTAATATTATCGGTCCTGACCTGACATCTTGACTTCAGTGACGTTCCCACCATCATAACATGGCTTCCCTTTGTCTTTTCATGACAATTGTTCTAACGAGCTCTCCTACTTAGTACCTCGACTTTATGAATTTAAGCGCAGTACTAGATTGGCAACTAGGTCTCATCATTTTACTGTTGAAATGCAACCCTAAATTTTATTCTAATATTTTCTTTTCTCGCACCTCTCGCATGTGAGACTCTCTCCCTGCCATATACAATCTTTAAAAATGTAAATGCAAGACCCATCGTCATCTTCTGCCGTTTGGAAATTTGTTCTTTTATTGTCCTTTCTCTTCACTAAAGTCTTCTCATTCTTTTTCACTCTCGGTAACCCTTGTAGTAGCAGGGTCGCCTTGCTTAGAGTGAAATGATTAAAAAAAAAATAATGCTATAGATGGAGTTGCAGTATAACATTGCTGTTTAGTTGGGGATTATGGTGTTAGTTGGTCCAACGCGGCACCACCTGTAACACTTCTCCTAGTTGGGGGAGTGCTATTATTGGTCACAGTGCTATTTTATGATCCAACAAAGTTTGCCAGATTTCTGGAACAAGATGAAATCGACCGTATTATTACAATAGTATTATAACTAACTTCTGCTAATGAATATGAATATGTCAATGCTCTTCTCATAAACAATAACAAGTTGGTTTAATTTGATATCGGCAATATTCATTATTGTTGGTGGTGCGTATGCAAATACTAACTACAACAATATGGGGCCACTGGTTTGGGTAAGTTCTCTTTACTTTTCTCTTTTGGATAACTCTTCCTGCAAAACTTCTGATGACTGGCGATGACTATATGCAACTGACTGGCGACTTGCCCTTGACTTGCTACAACTTTGCAAATGACTTCTGAATAAATAGGGGTTTCTGCAAAATTTCTCCCTCTAACCATAATTCATTCTGATTCGTCAATTCCGACCACGCGATCCTTTGAAGGTGGCCTTAATTTACATATGGGACTCCCTAATTTCAACACCCACATAATTTTGGGGATTCTCCAATTTCCTGAACACACTCATGACCGTGACTTCAACGACGCCTCAGTCTTGACAATTTTCTCCTCTTGACCTCAAACATTTAGTCAAAAACCTATTGTTTCAAATCATGGTTACTGTTTTCTCCGAATTATCTAGACCGCACAGATGTGAGTGAACACACTGTTCTCGACGTAGGAATTTATATTTTCGTTCTAACCCTTTTCAATCCATTTAGCGTAGTTTTATCATTTTCCAAAATCTGCAATATGCTAAGGTCCCTTATTGTTACAGCAGGCTTAAATCATTTTTAGATATTTTGTGATAAACTGCTCCTCATGAATCTATTATGCATTAACTGCATGCGCTGTAACTCTTCACTGCTTATCTGTTAAAAATGGGTCGTGTTTTCAGTGTGAGATTGGTTGCTTCATTTTACGGAAATATAATGGTAATGGTAATATTAGCCGTTTCCTTATAAGGAAACTTTCGGTATTAATTGGTTGATCAGCCAATTCTATCGTCAGTTGAAATTTATTAAAGCTTACTCTAAAATTATTTTTTCCGAAAAATAGGTTTCTCAATTCCAGTAACTGTTATCGCTCTTTCCGATATTGAAGGGTGCTTCCTTCCTAACATTTTGTTTGAAATAGTGTGGAGTGTTAATATCTTGCGGTAATCCAGAAGTATTTCCTTTTTGAACTTCTGTACAAAAATAATCTAACATTTGCAGAAATGAAAAAAAAAAGAAGAAAAATTCTTTTAAAAAGTTATGATCCGAAAATAGAATATTTTTCCAGTTTTCAAGCTTTGCCTTTAATAAATAAGACATAAAAAAACTCTTGAAGTGTAATGGCTAAAAAGGAACTTTCTGGAGTGAGTGGGAAAAGGTGCACACAAAAACAAACAAGACTCGAAATTATTAAGTGAAAGGAACAAAAATCTATTACATGAGTGGCGTGGGGTTTAGGGGTTAAAATGGACAGTTGATTTACCCACGACAAGAAGATTAATGAAGGATGATAATAACGAGGAAACACACGGGTAAGGAATTTACGAATTTACACGTTTGAAGTTGTGTCAGTAGCTCGTTTCAGGAAAATAAATCAGGAACTTTTAAAGTTCGTAGTTTTAACGTATTGTCCTGAAGAGGAAATGTTCTTACAACAGATTAAATGATCTAACACAAAATAATATTCCAAAATGTTTAAAATAAAGGTAAGAGAGTTCGTTGCTCACCGAAGGGGTATATGGTTGCATACATACATTGTATACTAAGTAGACAATGAGAGATAGAAGTACTTACATTCTTTGACTGTTGAGAGAAAATGCTTTGAAGTGTCGCATGCTTGGTTAGAAGCCGATAATATAATTGGTGAATAATTTTACACTGACAAGAACTTCAACGCTGGTCGCGAGGAACTGAAATAAAACCTTTCACATGACTTCAGACACTCTTCTTTTCTTTGTTTAATTTTTCACATCTTTTTATATCAAAAATAATTTCGCATAGGCTTGCTACTTTCTGCGAAGAGAAGGTTTTCATTCGATCTCTACTATTCTTGTTTTGGCCAAATGTGTCAAGAAACAATAAAAAAAAAATGAAATAACAAATTCGACAAATTAATGCAATAACAAATATAGATTTTTCTTTTATCAGTTTAAAAAGTGATACAAATTGTGTTAATGTTTTGCATTGAAATTATTGTTGCATTTAAGTTTGAGTACAACTGTTTTGTTTTTTTGTTACGTAGAAATTTAAATTTAGTTCTAGTTTGTTTGAAATAGTAATTAAAGTTTTGTGGAAATAATGTGTGTTAAATAAATGGTTGGATGAAAATTTGTACAAGTTGAGAGAATATTAATAAGTGTATGTTCAATTTAAACAGTTTCTTGAGAGCTGAATTTTAAGTGTAAATTAGTTTCCAATTCACAGTTCATTCAAAAGTTGTCTCTCTTTGTTTTGAATATGATGTTGAAATGTTGATATTTATAAAGTTTCAATGAATTCACTGGCGAGAATGAATAATGATCGCTTTGCGAGTTAATGAGTGAGTATTTTTCTGCAGGCTGGAAATATGTTCAGAAGTAACTTAAATCCTTAAAATTGTGTGACGTGAATGCAGGAGGCGATTGATTGTCGGTCACTTGGTGTATCATATTTATTTACTTTTTAATCACGTGATAGGCTCGAGAATACGTTTTCATTTTTTTGGTTTGAACAGGTAAGTGCGTAGGCGAAAACATGACCTTGTGGAATCTTCCACGTTTGCCAGTCACCTCTGCGGGGAAATGTACTCTTCTCCTGTAGTAATTATTATCCCATACATACAAATCATGCGACAAGCATTCATTAGTTAATCTCCTCAAAACGCTGATTGCTGATTCCGTCAATTCCAACCAATCAGATCGCCTGCACGCGATGAATGATATTTCCCGCGTTTTCGATCGGATCCGATCACGTGATACCCACCCTTATATAAACAAAACACGTGTAAGCTCTCTCTCTCTCTCTCTCTCTCTCTTACGTCTCATTCTTGCTGCCAAAATATAACCTTCGAGCGCCCGTTTTAACCATGCGGTCAGACGTTAAAGATCATTACTAGCACTCACGCAAATACGAGCAGTCAGACTTTCACCCCTGGAGAGATGCCAAGCTAATCCACGCAAGTCAAAACCTTGACCAACTACACTTTTACCGCGCAAACTTTTCTGACTCAGCAAACAATAATCACGCTCTCTCTCAGGAACAATTTCTAGCAATTACTTACAATAGTTAAAAAGTGATATTTACTCACTACTAAATAAGTATTTGTAGACAATCAAACATCTAAACAACTAAAGGTACACAACTCATACCAATTCTGAACAATAACTTAAACAAACTTACGCACACACACACTATAGATTGAACTCGCACAAAGGACATTTTTTGTACATAACCAACTACTTAGTTTAATTTTACGAACAAATCTTAATAACACTTTCACACACGCTGAAACTTCACAAAAATACTCTACACAATCTAATTCAACCATCCCCATTTATCCAAAAATATTCAACTCAATTGTATATGTCAATTGTATATAAATTAATGTTATTGTTGCACTTTTAATTATGTTTGGCGTCACTCTGAATTTTCTTTCATGATTTGTTTTCAATGTTCCTTTTATCTCTTAATTTGTTGTGGATTAATGTTTAAGAACACCGACATCATAAATCCTTCTGATAACTAAAAATACATTCACTAGTCTTCAGCAACCTTGGTATTATTGGACCAATCAGAATATGTCAGTTGCTGAAAACTTGGTTTTTGGACCTATATGTGTCTAGCTGTGCAAGATTTTAGAACTTTGCACGTGAAGAGAAACAAAATACAATTTTCATATTTATTGTCCAATCAGGAAGTTGTTTAATGACAGCATTATAGAAACTTAGGTGTGGTCAACTGAAATGTAGAAGTTAGATTCTACAGTCCCAAAACAATTTCACATAGGCTCGCGAATTCCTTTCCATCTTTTCCTCAGCACACCCGAATATTAAGGGAGTTGGTAAAGGGAGTTATTATTATTTCGCACTTACTACAACATAAGCATTTAAAATAAAACAAAATAAATTTTTTACAAAAAAGCTTGCACAAAAATTTCCTTTTGTGCGCTTTTTTGCAAAGGCAAATATATCAAAATATATAAAGGCTCTTGAAAAGATTTGCGATACAATTTTCAAATAATGGCAAAACCTTGAGAATGTAATACAAAAACTGAATAAGGTTGAAAATACACTTTAAAAAGGTGCATCCACCTAATCGGAAGACTAAAAACAGGAGGGGGCTTTGTTTTGACAAATCCATTTGCGTCACTGCGTCGTGTCACTGGGATTTATAACAATTTTTACTTCTTTAGAACACACTTCTATTCACAGGTTTCACTTCTTTTCCAGGTTAAATTCTTCTGTGAGAAAGAGTCCAGGTCATCCACAGGTGACAGCCAAAAATAGCTTTTCTTTCTGGATCTTATTTTTTCTGTCTTCTGGACGAATTTATCTTGTTTCCTCGTCTTCTGACTTCTTCGAAATTTTCACTTCTTCCGGTCGAAAATTATTGCCTTCTGCTTGAAAAACATATTACCTTCTGAAGTTATCCACTGACTCGTCTTCAAAAGGCTCCAGATGGATCTTATTCTTAATAAATTTACGTAGGTAGAAGCCACCAACCTGATTAGAAAATAAAGAAAGGGTAACGTATCGGTATATATTTTTAAAATTAGAAAAATTAACTTTGAAACAGTCCGGCTTGACTGAATTATTTTCGGCTGTTCTTTTAGAGCCAATTTTAAATTTAGTAACTTTTACAGACAAAAATTGAACACATCAAATTTAAGCTTTTATAACTCCCGCCACGGCTTTCTGTTGAATAGAATACACTTCTCTCAAAAGTAAGTATCAAGACAAAGGAAAGCTATACTTTATGTTTTTCTTTTACACCTACTTTTATTCATAATAATTATCTACACTTAATCATTATTTTTAATTATTAGAAATAAACATACTTAGTAATAATAATTTTTTACGGAATGAATTTCAAAAGTCCACTGAGAAATTCCAAGCAACTTTAAAAAAATTCAATGGAAAATCTTTTTTCTGTCCAATCTGAAAGCAAGCACCAACTCTCAAAAATCGTTTTTTGAGTTTTGAATAATTTTTGGTAAGCTTCGGGAAGGATTTTCAGTCTGTTCATTGTTCATACTTGCTAATGCATATTATCTTTACTGAAATAACATCTCTAGCTATTTTTGTTAATTAAAAAAAGATTACGACTCCGTCACCAATTAAAAAGTACACGCGAGATATTGAAAAAAAAAGGGGGTGGGTGTGGATAGAACCGAGTCTCCCAAAATTTTTCACAAAGTTTTCTCATAAAAAATGACTTCACTTTTTATACATTGATAAATAAATACTGAAAATTTCGTTTTGGGATAAATTCTCAGGTTTGTGCAAGTTTTTAAAAACAGATGTTTGTTATCATTTTCGGAAAAAAAAAAAAACAAAACAAAAAAAAACGTATATTATTTTCGATTATTGCATTTTTTTGTTTAGACATTCAGAAATCAAATGTCTCTAGCTCTAGCACTTGTAAATATGCAACTAGACTGGCTTAGTCAAGCAAGAAGTTATAAAAAAACTGAACTCTAATTAATTACGATTACCAAACCAATATTTGTTATGCCAATCTTTTTTATTCTTTCTTTAGTTTATTTTACAATGTCGATATGGTCACTAAGTATAAGCTTGAAAATATTAAAAAAATTTAAAATATCATACATACATTACAAAGAAATTAGTTCCGATAATAATTGTATGAAGACAATGATAATCTTTCTCATAAATAGAAATAGTCAATATAGTTAGCTGAATGAATGCATTTAGCGTGGTTCTAAAGTCTTGTCACCCCCTACCAAAAAGTAAATGAAAACAATAGAACAAGAAGTAATCTGTACAAAGCACATGGACTGGATTCAGTTTATTCACTTTCATTGACGCTGTCACACGTCGAGAAGGTCTATATATGAACACCATCCTTTTCGTAGCAGCCATATGAAATAGAAAATTATACTATGTAGGGGTGACAAGATTTTCGGTCCATCCTGCAGATTTCCAATATGGATGTTGCACCCCTTTCACACTGCAGTCAGTTCATTTTATTGTGAAACAAACGGGAAGGTTCGCCGGCACATCGGGTAACAAACAATTGGCAAAGTGACTAACTGAAATTAGAAAAAGCTGGATATTGAATAACATTTTTTGACCCTAAACTTACTTCGGTCCGTCTTTTGAGCCGTATGTAAAAAAATAAAGATATTAAAATTCCAATTTGAATTCGAGTCGAGATTTAAGACAGCGTCATAAAATGGCTTCGTAAACTGTTGAGTGCTGACGTACTGTGTGAATTGTGTTTTTTACTTAACTTATTTATAGTTAAAAGTACAGCTTTAGAATTTCTACAAATTTTAAAAATATTTTCTAACGACAAACTAACAATGAGTATGAGAGTCTTCAAAATGAGGAGGAAAAAAAATTTCGCAATAATCTGACATGTTTTTTCGTGTTTGGTTTGAAGAAGGAAGAAACTGTTATTGCTCAGTCGTAAAATCTGTTCCATTTTTATCTATTTTTAAATGTTTAAATAATTAATATCTTTTAAGAATGAAAATAACTATAACTTCCTTTACGACATCTTAAGTAATTAAAAAGTAATAAAAAGAATTCCTAAAATATATATTATGCTTAAAATTCACTTAGTCTGTAAGCCGGTCCTCGGTAGTATAGTGGTAAGTATCCCCGCCTGTCACGCGGGAGACCGGGGTTCGATTCCCCGCCGGGGAGGCGTAAATCTTTTTATTTTCTAGACTAATTTTTTTAATTTACATCGAAAAAAATTATATAGTGTTTCATAAAAATTGTTTTTAATTATATAAATACTTTAATGTCATCAGTTTTTCTCATTATCAAATTAATATATATAATACGAATATAATACGAATATATAATACGAATATAATATCAAAAAAAGGAGAAAAAACCCCGTAAAACCGAAAACGTGAAATAAATTCAGGAAGCAAACACAAAGCAACGACAAATAATTTTATTTTTAATAATAATTATAATAAAAATAATAATAATTAATGCAATCCTTATCAATCAAGGAGATACTTGTGTCAATAAAATATTTCATTTTCAATCAAACCTCACTCATTGTTTTTACAGGGAAATTGGAAATCTCTGATGATAAAATGACAAGGTATCCAAATTTTGGCTCTGTCATCTTTCTTTCATCAATCTATAATAAAACCCTTTAATAATCCCTCGGTGATAGTAAATGTTCTTAAATATAGCATGGGATTGTGGAAAACTACATTGTACCTAAAAATCATACCAAAACACTGCCACTTCCAATCATTTGAATATCCAACGAGCAAATTTTCAAAGAGACTTCCTGTTACGTCACATGTCCCTATTCTCCTTTTGCATGAACAAATTAGCAATGATAACTATGGATACAGAATAAACAAAAAAATTTTTAACCACTTACTCTACATGGATGATCTCAAACTTTTTACAAAGATGACAATTAGTTGAAAGGTTTTATTTTCTTAATACTGTAAAATATTTCAATGGTGACATTGGTATTATGGACTTTGGATTAGATAAATGCAGATTCTGTGATGAATATCCAGAAACAATTGACCATTTTGTATCAGGTTGTATGGTATTAGTATCCATTGAATATAAATCTTGGCATGACAGGGTGGGTTAATATCTGTACAGGAAAATCTGCAACTTTTATGGGAAGGAAATTTTAAGAAATTGACCATCACCCAGACCTGGTTATAGAGATAGGGTCTGTAAAAATTTTATGGGACTTTACAATACATACAGACAGTACAATCAAAGCAAATCACCCAGATATCGTGATCAAAGACCAGACAGACATAAGGTGCTTTCTTACTGACATGGTAGTTCCTGCAAACTGTAATATCTTTGAAGATACTCAAAAAGGTATTAAGATACAAGGATCTTGAAGTGGAAATCTCAGAAATGTGGCACATAAAGACATCAATAATTGCAGTTGTGGTTGGAGTCCTTGGTTTGATTGCAAGAGGTTCTGATAGAGCGATTGAAGGGATCCCTCCTTGTACCATGCCTTAAAGAAATACAAAAAAATTGTTCTCACAAGTACAATTCCCATTTTACAAAGGGCTTTATCTTTGTAAAATATGTGGGATATGAGGTGGTTTTATTTTTAATTTTATTTTTTTAGGCCTTAGAACAGAAAAGAAATGAGTACACATTAGAAACCAAAAGAAAAAAAAAGAAAAAGTTCAAGAATGTTCCTGAACACCAGAAATTTATTTTCTGTTCTCTCAGCCTTTGCTCCAATGAAACACACTTCTATTTTAATATCTATTATGTATATTGTGTAAAGTAACAAGCAAGTTCTTGAGTTTCCCATTAATTAAATTACTTTATATTTACAACATAAAGAGGTAGATATTTGAACAAAGTGGCAATGAATGGATGTTCCTTCTGACATTTGGAACATGGAGGAAATGAGGTTGCTTTGACTTTGTGGAAGTGGCATGCCATATCGTAGTTTTAAATATCTGAACTGGTGGAACTAAAGAATGGAGCTCATCTGAAAATTTGACATGGAAATATTAAGTTGGTGTAAAAATAATGTTGTTTTCTCATATATGTTACTATGTGAGAAAACGACATTATTTTTGCACCAACCTAATAAGTAGTGACAAGCTTGCAATATTGCATATGTAGGGAAAAGGTTATAGAGTTAAACCCACAAAATTGGACTCATGCAAAAATAGATAAAAGAACAAAATGTTTTTTATAGAAGAGAGGTGGGAATGCACATCTTGTTCCTGACAAAAGGGGAAAATGCTGTGTTGGAATTGTGGGAAGGCAGTGATCTTGTGAAAAGTTGGTGGAATGAGCAGATAGAAGCCATTTTGGGTACCATGCAATGTAAAATTCTTGTTTGATATTAACTGATAAATAATATCCTCAAAAGAAATCTACATTTATTGTTTTTTCTCATGTGCTTGACATAAATATGACAGAACAGTTCTTTTGACACCAAAATTAGCCTTAATAAAGACTTGTGATGTACTAAACTAAGTTTACAAAAAATCAAATGATATCTTTTCAGACATGTCCAGTTACTTAAAAAAACATCAAGTTGTTTTAGAACCTTCTTAGATGGGGAAAACACTATGTTTTGAATATTTAATGCATCCCTTTGTTCCATTGCTTGGTCAGTTGCTAAGAAAATTGGTTCTCTGCGTCGTGTGAGACAAGTTTTCTCTCCAGAGTCTATCCTACATATCTATGTCTACCATTTGTCCATGCTTAGAATATTGATGCCACACATAGTTCACTGCTCCTTCTATTTACCTAGAGCTCCTTGATAAAATCCAAAGAAGAATCAGCAATATTATTTATCCTGATCTGGCATCTTGGCTTCAGTCACTTTTCCATCAATGTAAGTTTGCCTCCCTGTGTCTTTTCTATAAATATTTTCATGGTAATTGTTTGGATGAGCTCTTTACTATAGTACCAAGACTTTATGAATTTAAGCACAGTTCTAGACTGGCATTGAGATTTTATCAATTTACAGTTGAGTTGGCTAGATGTAACCATAAATTCTATGCTAACAATTTCTTTTCTCACAATGTCAATCGCTATCTGCAGTCCTCCTGATTACTCTTTTTGTTGTTGTCATTAGTAATGTTTCTGTTTCTAATTCTTCCATACCCAGTAACCTCTTGTGTGTTAGTGGCTTTACTGGCTTGCATGGGGTGATACCTGATATCAGTCACTAGTTCTCTATATCCATTAGATGAGATTCATATATTTTGCTTTGAAGACTTTTCCATAGCATCTTTACTTCAGCCATCCAAAATTAATGGATGACTTGCATAACTGAACAAGAATTAAGATCTAGTTTCATTGAACCAAATTCTAGGTCAGCTGCTAAAATGTTAGTTCATTATGTTGGGTGAGACAATTTTTCTCTCCAGAATCTATCTTACATATCTATAAGTCTACCATTCATCCATGCTTAGAATATTGTTGCCACATATGGTCCGGTGCCCCTGCTACTTACCTTGAGCTTCTTGATAAGATCCAAAGAAGTATCTGCAATATTATTGGTTCTGATCTGGTGGCTCAGCTCATATCACTTTCTCACTGCCATAAGGTTGCATCTCTATATCTTTTCTATAAATAATTGCCTGGTAATTGTTTGAATGAGCTCTTCACTGTGGTCCCTAGTCTTTATAAATTTAAGTGCAGTATTAGACTGGCATTGAGATCTCATCTATTTACAATTGAGCTGGCTACATGTAGCTGTAAGTTCTATGCTAAAAGTTTCTTCATTCACACTTCTCGCTTGTGGAACTCCCTTCTGGCTCCATGCTTTCCAGCCAATTTTAATCTGCAAAAATTTAAATGCAATGTTAATCGCTATTTACTGTGTACCTGATTACTCTCTTCTCTTTCTGTTCATCATTAATATTTCTGTTCCTAATTCTTCCACACTAATTGTGTTTTAGTGACATTACTGCCTTGCTTGAGGTGATTCTGATTTAAAAAAATGATCAGAGAGGATGTAAAAAAAATGAATGAGAAGGAAGAAAAGGAGCCCAAATCACAGAAAGATGACATTAAAGGAAAAGCAAAATTATGAATCAGCAAGAAAACATGCAGACAAAGTGAATTCATGAGGAATAAAACAAGCTTTCTGCTGATATGATAAACATATGACCTTATATCAGGATTGCCACATGTTGCTTGTCCATGTGTAAGTGTGTACATTTGTATGTTAATGGCTGTACTTGATGACCTCAACCCTCAGATGATAGTAAGAGAAGGTGAGGGCACTATTTCAAATTCTCTGTTATGTATACTGGAATGGCTGATTGAGAGAAATTGACCTAACCATCCTAATATAAGCATTATCATACCCAAGAAATAGTAATACTTTATTCATGTATATATGTTTAAGAGAAAACAATTTATATTTTTAGAGACATGAAGTAAACAGGTTTGTTCACACAAAGAATGAGATGTTCATTAGAAGATATAGAAAAGAGAAGTGAATTAAGGTCTTACTTAATATAGGACTTGGTCAATGAAGTCAAGTCACATCATTGGTCAATAAAAATCACATCACTGAAGTGACTAGGCCATGGATAGCGAGAGAACAATAAAGCTGGTGTAAATGGGTAGTTGTTTTGAGAGATTGGTATTAACTGGCCAAGCAACTTAAATTTTATGCCTTTTATCAGACTATCATAAGATGTATCTTTTACCCTTTGTTTATAAATTATAGCTGAATCAAGGGAAAATAATTACAATTACCAACACACAAAATGTGTAAACACTGCATTAAACAAGTAAACAAAAAGTGTCCATTCACAAGTAGTGAAGAAAGTAAAGTTCTTGGTAATTTTAATTTAGACACCAATAAGAGAACTAGTTTAATATACATAAAATGGAAATGAAAAAAAAAAAACATTAATGCAGTAGACATTAGAGTGATCTATCCTAACAAACCATATCACAGCTTGTTTTTAGCACATCTGGTAGTACATAGGATTGAAAATTCATTGGAGTATCTACATCAATCCATGTAGCATCTAAAATGGCAGGCTTTAACCTGTCTAAAGAGATATTCTGGTGTATATCTTTAACACACACACAGTAAAATACTTGAGATGTAGGGTGTGTGATGTAGTAGAATCACCTCAAAAGTGCAGCTGACACAAACAGGCTTTGTTATGAGATTTCTATGTATATAAAATGAAGGATTTTAATTTTTTTTTTTGCTTGACCCCTGGAAAAAGAGCAGCCAAAGGAAAATTTGTCCAGTTTACTTTTTTCATTTTTTTTACATTTTTTCAACCACTCTTGCATTTCCAACATTTTAGCCAGGATGTCTGGCTCAGAATCATGGATGCTTGACATAGAAAGTGTTCATGTTAGCCATAATCTCTGCCAATTTGTTCATGTGAGTCACTTTCCCAATGGAGGTTAAAACAGTTTGAAATTGTGCCAGATGTCATTGGGAAAATATGTAATGTGTAATTCTGTCATTATTCTGGCTATTAATGAGATGCTATAAACAGTAAAGTAACATTGCAAACTTACTCATTCTTATTATATCTTTAGTAGAAGCAATTTTATCCCATGAGAAGTGGATGTTCTGATAATGTATCCTTCAAGATTAAATAAATTAGTGAAGGGATTGTCTACTGGTGGAGCATAATGATATTTCTTACTTCTACAGTTATTTAATGTCATAATGCAGATACTGCTAATGTAAAATTATGAGTATGTGAAATAACACTTCTAATCTCATAATATGCCTCAATTTGTGCAAAGTACAAGGCTGGATCTAATTAAATAGGACACATTTATTTCACCTAAAGCCTTTATTTTATCCCCTACTGTCAAAGCTTCTGCTAAATGAGTAAAAGGTTTTGCTAGGCCTAAATATAATGTGTATTAAATGGTGTAGAGTAGATCATATGGGTGAGAAAAAGGAATTACTACTATGTAGCTTGTAGCTGCAACTGCAACCAACCTGACAATGATAAAAGGAACAGAGCTTAATTACAGTTGTAAGGTAAGGATGTTTGGGTAGCAGATTTGAGATGAAATAAGACAAAAGCAGCCATAGTGAATTTCAAGTAACAGCTGATTAACTGATATATACAAAATAAAACATATACTGGTTATAAAAGACATACTCCAAAGAGCTTCTTTATCAGAATTTTTCAAGACATATGACACACTGTGCCATATGTCTTCAAGGATAAAGGTGTTGGTTAGATTCAGTGACAGGACCCAAAGAGTGTGAGTTCAATATCCGGTTAAGGCAATGGAGAACTTTCAGAGGGAAATTAACAGGAGATAACTGACCTCCATTAAACATGGCACATGAAACTAGAACAGTCTACCCCAGTGAGTGAAATAAAGGGTTCAGTTTGACATTCCAACCACCTGAAGAAGGCCGGAGCATGCAACGGCTGAAACGTAATAAATATGGCGACAAAGATGAAGACAATAGTCCGAATAATGTAAATAATGTATATGATACGCTTGTTTTCAAACTCAATATGTATGTCTGCTTACAGAGAGAGGACTAGCATTTATGAAAAGTTATAGGTGTTATTTAGTACATGCAGAATAGCATCAATTATTAAATAAAGTTATTTCACTGATTAACTCTAGCATTCAATATAAACTTGTCAGAGAGAAAATGATAGAAATCTTACACAATCCAAAATGCTGTTGTTTGGGAAGTCACACAATATTAGAAAAACTTATCATGTCAGGGGCACAAATTATTGGAATGTCTGGTTGAGAGAAATTTGCCTCACCATCCCAACATAAACATGACTATATCTGCAATACAGTAACTCTTTGTTCCAAATTGTTTAAGAGAAAGCATTTCATTTATATATTTACAGACTTGAAGTATTCATTAATTTGTTCATGCAGTGAATCAAAAGCATAGCAAATAGGGAAAAGAGAAGTGAATTAAGGTCTTCCTTGATAGCTGACTTGGTCATACATCATGTCAGTGATGTGGCTAGGTCATGAACAGTGAAAGTACAAGAAAGGTTAGCATAGATATGCAGTCATTTGGTGCACATGGCACATCTCTTAACCTTTAACTTAAAAATTATAGTAGAGTAAAAAGCAGATAATAAAGCTTTATAAAGCTACAAGTATATATATATATATATATATATATATATATATATATATATATATATATATATATATATATATATATATAACATTATTGTTTATATATAACAAAAGTAGCAACTTTATTTAACCAAGTTTAATTTCTCAAATATTATGAGCTAAAAAGGAATACAATGCCCCAAAATTTATGCAATAATTGTTGAATCAATTGATTTATGTTTCTATCATTTGTCATTATGGTTGGATTCTCCTGTTGAGAACGATAGATGAGAGTTCAGTAACGAACAACCTGCACAAATGAATTGTTTAAAGTGGTCAATTACCTGTGTCCTGCAATGCCCATTCTCTCCATCATAGCACCAATGTCCTGGACTGGTGCATATGACAGACAATGCTACAATTCCAGGCTATTTGAATAAGAGCTTTCCATCTTTTTGTTGCATGTTGGCCATCTGTCTTTTGCCAACCCTCTCTAGGCAGGTTTGAATTCAGAAACTCTGAATATATATATATATATATATATATATATATATTGTGTACTATTTGCTATATTTATAGAGGAAACAGTAAGAATAGAGAATAGCATTTGCAGATATATATTTTTATTATTACAGATACTATTTTTAGTGGATCCTCATATTTGATTAGACACTTCATTCATTTCAAATAGAATTTATTTTGTCTACTGGCCTTCATACTCAAGATTTTTCAATGATTTTTTTTTCAATAATTTTTTTTTATTATCATACAGATCAATGCAAATGTTGATATTCATTTTGATGCTGATCAGAGAGAGAGAGAGAGAGAGAAAGAAAGAAACTATGGCATAGTTTGGCATAATTATCTTTGTTTTAGGAATTGCATATTTCTTCAGTCGGAACATGTAATGATATAAATTTAGAAATTGTATTAGGTTGGTGCAAAAATAATGACGTAATAATGTCGTTTTTTGACGTTAAAAATACGTCAAAAAACAACATTATTACGTCATTATTTTTGCACCAACCTAATAATATAAAACTGAAGGATTTGCATGTAATATTCTGAGATAACAGATGACCAAAAGCAAAAATAATCATAGCATTTCTGACTAGAAAGTATCTTGTTATTTCATATTAGAAAAAAATAGCCTGTCTAGGACAACAGCTCCTCAGTTAACTTCAGAATATTCCACTAGTGATCTTACAAATTGTAAAAAGTGAAAGGATCACTAGGACAAACATTTTGCAAAGTCCCCTTTCAGGATCACCATCAACTGCCTTATTTCTGCATTTCTTAAACCTATTCACAGGCTGAAGCCTCCTCACTTTCAATGGTAATTTTATATTTGGGAAAACCCAGGAATTGAAGAGATCCAAATCTGGACTCTAGGGGAAGCTAACAGACTTGGGTGAGGAGATGATTTGGTAAATAAAGCCTGAATAAAACATCATTGAGAATGTTCATTCAGTAGTGTTACACTCTCAACTGATTAATAAATTAAACCAAAGCCAAGCAATTGATTCTCGAGATATTTCAAATGGTTAAATGCTTTCTGGACTATCCAAGTATTTGTGGAAAGAAATTCTGGTGTCCAATTTGAATTTTACTTTTGTTGGAATTGTTGAAGGAGATGAGGCATCTAGAAATATTCTGTTCATCAATTTTGGATGTATAAATCACCCAAACCTGAAACTGAGAAAGTGGATCAACTATTTTTCATTTCATTGAGAAATATCAGTGAGTTGCGAGTTTTACTTCTATTTTTTCACTGATTATGTTTATCACAACTGATATTGTTGATATTTATGACTGAAGATACAATTAACTTAGTAAAGTCTTATTGATTTTGTGGGTTATTTATATTCAGATTTATATTCAGGCTATTGTCCTCATCTTTGTTGTTTTTAACACATCATTTATTGCTTGTCTATTTCTACTAGAGTCCAGTAGAAATGGGCAAGCAATAACGGAGAACAGTACTAACAATAAGAACCAGACATGGGCAGTAAAATGAGAACAGTCTACACTATTTACATTATTCGGACTATTGTCCTCATCTTTGTTGCCACATTTATCACAATGTTTTGGCTGTTGGTAGTTGGAATGTTGAACTGAACTCTTTATTTCACTTGCTGGGGTAGACTGTTATAGTTCTACGAGGCATGTCTAATGGATGTCAGTTATCAGTTATCTCCTGTTAATTCATCTCTCCAAGAAAAGTCTAACCCTGTAGATTAAATGGTCACAAGTGTCAGTGACATAAAACTTAACTCTTTAGTCTAAAATCTAAAAAAACTTATTTTCATTATAATGGATTCCTAAAAATGTAAATGATAAGGGATAGTAGACACATCAAAACTTTACCTATTTATTTGTGGGTTATACCACTCGGCTTTGCCAAAATGCCTGCTAGAGAGCACTCTGTAAATCTATAAAAAATCTCTCTTTATAGCCGTTACTTTCAGATGTAGTCAAATATAGAATAAGAATGCTGATGACAAGGTGTATTTGTTTCTTGGTCCTCTGTTGACTTTGAACTCTCTCATACATGCACATGTCTATCACACATGCTTGTTTTACACACACAAACAAGATGTACTTATTTCACTTTGGTAGAGATAAGTCATGTGGGTCATATGACAGCTGCTTAATGATGTCACTTCATACAGTGACAAAAGAACTGGTCATTTTTCAGTTCATGGCCAGCAAGCAAATGGTAAGGTTGCTTTTGTTTTAGCCTGGCCCAAAGGACCCAGGCTGAGGCCATGTCTGCCTCCTCAGCAGCTTACAAACACATGGTGCCATTTCCTTTTTGGACAGATGAATACAACCTGTTTGAACCTGGAGTCATAAAAATGACTTCTCCAGGTCAGGAATATCTCCATATTACATGTAAGATGTTTCCTTTTTGTCCCTCCTTACACTTTGCTTTAGATTTATCTGATATATTGTTCCCTGTGTGGGACATGTGTATATATGTATATAGTTTTGTGTGTCTTAGTATTATAAAAGTCTCTCTGAGAACAAAGCATGTTTGACATTCTTTTTCCTTTCAGCCATTCCATTCTGTCCCATCTGTGAACTATGGTGTTGTTATATCACAGATATGATAATGCCCATAATAAGAGAAATGTAAATGGGAGAATAAACCTTTCTATCATAGCTCACTCCTGTTACATCTACAACATTCAGCCTAATTCATAAACATGACTTGAATGACTTACGGCATGAATTGGCCAAATTCATAAAACACTCCTGAAGGAAAAATAATTAGCAAATGACCGACAAATTCTGGGTTGGTCGGAAAATAGGTTATCTTGTAAAATATCAACAATAATAGTATCCTTACTTTCCCCAAGGAAGGATGCTGAGAAGATTCAAAGAATTCTAGAAAGGGCAATTTAATGTTTGAGCAGCGATTAATAGCAAAAGGATGCCACTTAACTTCCCCTCATCAAAAAATTGTTTCTCCTCCAAAGGTAAAAAAAATAAAAAAAATTTAAAAAGTGCCAAAATAACATTGATTGTTTTATATTGATCCCTCATAATTAAATGCAGAGATGAATAAATTGCAGGAAGAAGAGAGATCATTGTAAAAGTGAATCTGCCCCAGCAGAAACCCGTGGTTAAATGTTGGCATATGTAACATTCCTAACTACTCAATGATCCATTTATACAGAATGACAATAATAAAAATACTAGTTTGGATAATTAATGAAATATTGTGACAAGTGTTGTGCCATTGAATGATATACATCTTCCATCTTGACTGAATAATCAATGTAGGCACAATGAGTTACCAGGTTTTGGGAATAGTGAAGTATTTGCTCTAAGAAAAACTATAAGAACATTGAAATACTGTACACATATTGCTAAATACAAGCCATTAATGAATCCATGAGTAGTAAAGTAACAATAGAGAAAATTTATTGTGTGAATGTAGAGAGTATTATTCACATTGTTAGCATTATATATATAAAATGTGTGTGTAAGTCTAAATCCTGCAAGTTGATTTTCTCAAACTGTTTTATTTATATTTATTATATCTGTAGTGTTAAGACATGGTAGCTATATAATAAGTGGATTAGAAATTTTTTTTGTTGTTATAACATATTCTAAACCTTAGATCCATTGAGTGATGACATTTGATAATCTAACCAAATGGTTAATCCAGCTGACAGTGTCACCATGGAGGCTGGACTGAAAGATTGGGATTGCATACAAACAAATTTTATCTGAATAAGTATTTTAAAATATTTAAAAATATATGCATGGCTATCTTATGGTAGGGATTTTACCAAACTCCTGTAGAGAAGGTAGAAAAGATAATGAAAAAAAAAAAAAAAAAAATTGAGGAAATTCAACAGAAGTAAAAAGATATGATCAAGATACAACAGCGAGTGTGTGTGTGTTGAGTTGTGGGTTCAAATATGACACACAGAAAACATAACAACATGTCAACTTACAAACTTTCTTTTTATTTCTTTAAAAAAATCTCCTTTGAAAATTCTTTTTGGCCTTGTTTTGTGTTTTCCTTTTCATTTGTAGCTCATCTTTGTTGTCTTTTTACAAATATTAAATTAAAAGAAAATAATGAGAAAAAACATAACAGAATCCAAATTGAAAAAAAAAATTTAGCACAGATTAATAGAAGAAATTTTCATTATTTTTATTGAATTTGTCAATCAGAATGTTTGGTCGGATAAAGACATGTTTGATTTTGGTTGGCTTTTCTGACAGTTAAGAAAAACACTTCCCCAAAAATCAAACATTTTCAGTTAATATCTGGAAATTGTGTTAAGTCAGATTTCTTGATTGTATCATAGTCATTTCTTGAAGAGAGCAGTTGCAAATGAATTGATATTAAATTGGTCCTCATTATTTATAAGTTCTACCAATGTGCCAGAGTTGAAAACCATAAAATGTTCCAGTGTCCATCTTGTTCTACTAAGAACTGACCAAGGAAACAGATTTCAAGACTTCTACTGAAACATTCAAAGGGAAAGGATTTCCTATTGAACTCTGACTTGAGTGTTTTTGATGTTTTGAGGAAAATGTCATCAATTCATTTTTAGAATTGAAAAAAGTAAAATCTTTGTTGCCAAACAATATGAATCAATGACATTGAACAGACATTATTGGTCTTTAGGGATCAACTTCTGTGAAGAAGTGAAAATAGATTATTTTAATATATGTTGTAGAGGTGTGTTCGCATATTAATGTTGTGTCTCTTGAAGGCTGTGGAGCATCAGAAACAGAAGTTATTATGAAGAAATTTATAATTTCATTGTCAATTCTTTTGTTGTGCTAGTATAACTAGCATTAGTTTCAGTCTTAAACGAGAAATGATAAACGCTTCCTCGATTATTTGTAGTTAAATGACTTGCACAACACCTCTACAGCAAATACAAAAAGATTTTTACAAAATAGAAGAAGGCTTTATTTTTCTTTATTTCTCTAATTTTACTTAAAAAATATTCTATTGTAATGAAAATTTTATTTTATTAATAATCTGTAAAAGCTAATATTTATAAGGGTTTTCTTGATGTAGTGAATTTCCTAAACTGATTAAAAAATTATTTAAGCATTTGAACATCTTTTATTTTCATTCCATATTAATGTATAACTTCATGAGAAAAGATGCATTTCAGAATCAAAATAGTGTAGCATGACTCCAAAAAAATTCAACTGAATTAATCTTTTACTGCCTCTCTTATAAACATACTTGAAACCATTTTTGTTCTTCAGTTCTGTAAAATTTAATTTGTTTACATTGATCAAATTCACTCCTATTAGGAGAGCATTTTATTTATTAGTTTCTCTGTCATGGGATTTATTTTCTTACTATCATCAACTTTTAAATGGGTTTGAGCCTTGGTGTGACCTCACAAAGACTTTAAGGGATAGAAAATAACAATATCAATAGAAAAGTTAACACTTGAAATGAAAGGGAGATAACTTAGTAGAAAAATATTAATTTTATTGTGATTAACATTTTGATTAAAAAGAGAAAGAACTTGCAAGTTTTATATGTACGGAATCAAAGAAAGGGTTAGAGTAGACTTTAAGAAAAACCTGTTATATCTCATGGCTTGGAATAAAAGCTATCTGGTTAGTGTCAGCAGTGAGAAGGGAGGGTGACAGTGAAGTGCTGTTTTATAATTAAAAAATGTAAACATTTTTATTTGAGTGTTGTGGGTGTGTGTATGGGGAAAAGACACTAACAAATTACAAACAAAAAAAAGGATATTAAATGAATAAAAAAAGAAGTTATTTTTCTGCAAAATTAAATATATTTAGATCATTTATAGAAATAAAAAACAATTTATATTGGTAGAGATAAAAAGTCAATAAAAAATAAAAATGTTAAGTAAAAATCTTTGCATTGTTAATTTATAATTTTTTCTAATATTGACAGTTAACATATTTTATTAATTAGAAATTGTTTCACAAAAGAAATGTCTGTGCTTGAATATCTGAATAATAAATAGCTTTGTAAACTTATAACCACTACAATTAATTACTTGTATCTTTTAATTACCATTTTTGAAAATTTCTTGACTGTTCATTGATTTAATTCTAATTTTATTGTCTTGAAAAAAAAATTAAAATAACTATTTTTAGTAATAAAAAATAAATCATTTGAGATTTGTTCAGAAAGAATTTGAAAAATCAAGAAGTTAAAAAATTCTTTTAAAATTGGTTGTTCAAACCGAACAGTTGACACTAAAAGTCACTACAAGTTAGTAGAGAAAATAGAGAAGAAACTGGACAGATTTTCACTCAATTTACCAATTGAACTATTAAAAGAAAGACGTGCAGTGAATCATTGTTTTTACAATGAGGACGGATTTGTTTAAACCAAATTCAACAGTAAATATCAAACTGAAATACAAAAACAAAGAATAAAGCATTGATGACAACTTCGTGCAACTCACAGTGAGTATGAGAAGAAAAACAATTAGTGAGTATGAGAAGAAAAACAATTTAGTCTGGCACAAGGCCAAATGGGGCTGAGGGATATTGTGTTAAGCAAATCTTTCAAGTGGAAAGACCCTACCTTGCCTATAAAATCAACATTCTAAATTTTGACTTTGACAGAGACTGGAACATTGACCTGTGGTACAAGTGATAAATAACCAACTACTTCTGTCACAAGAAAAGTAACAATTTCTTAAAAAAAATTCTATTTCATTTTCTCTTGCTTTTCCTTTTAAAAATTTTTTTTTTTTATTTAAAAAAACAAAACAAAAAAAATAATAGCTTTGCCAATTATCTTTAGAATGTATGCGGCAACCCTGTGTACAGTTAGGTCACCTTTGACAGAAAATTGTGATCATAAATGATTATTGTTACATTTGTTTCCACACAAAATTTTCTGTACATTACGTGCAAAAGAGCTATTACTCCACCATATAGATTTTTTTATTTTAGTCATATACAAGGGATATTACTATATAATTAAGATTTAATAGTTATCTCCCTTGAAAAATAGTTTCTCATGAATGTTGACATCACGAAAATAACATGGGTAAATATAGATAGTTATACAAATGTCAACCCAAAATAAAAATAATTCCAGCACCTAAAAATTGGTTCAGCATGAAACTCGAAGTTGTGCAATTAATGTAAGATAGCTATTTGCATGCATGCATATATATATATATATATATATATAAATATATATGCAATGTATGTAAATGTTATGTCACTTCATGATGAAAGCCTATCATAGAAGCAGAAAGAAAAATTACCTGCAAATTGGCATGATTTCCTGTTGCCTTTTTCATGGGTTTGAATTTAGAGATTTTCTCCCTTCTAGTAGGGCTGAGTACCATCCAAAGTAAGAGAGGCCCAGTCTATTTTAGCTGCAGCTGATATGGATTCTTGCACTTCTCCAAGTTATTAGTGCAAAGTGTTTGCAATAGACAAAGCTGCAACTTTAACTTGGTTTCCTGCTTTCAATTTCTGTAACAATAACCATGATGCTAATCAAACATCCACATACAAAAATCAACATTTTTACACTATATACATTAATTTTTTTTTAGATAATACTAAGTTATTAAAGCCTAAAATCTGAAATAAATGGTTTGTATCTTATATTATCCAAACTTATTTGGAAGTTGCAAACTAAAAAAAAAAAATTGGGGTTTTCTTAAACAAAGGAGTTAAGGCAAAATAAATTTTTTTTAAATCAGGAAAATTATTCTTTAGTTATATCTTATTTTAAAACAATTTTATAGTAAATTATTACATAATAAATTATCACTTAAACAATTTAAAAAGCATCGTTTTACTCAGCTTTTAAAAATCTCCTGTTTGACTGTGAATTGTATTGTAACCATAAATGATAGGTGAGGTTTACAGGACATTATTATTGTAGTAAGTTTAGTTTTCACTGGGTGCTCCGCATTTATAACCTTGTACCAGACTAAGCCATGATTATTAAGTATCAATGAACATGATAAAAGTCATGCATTTCTTAATTTTCTTATTGTAAATTAAGCAGCCAATAAATTAAACTCAAGCAAAAATATGGAGAGATTTCAGTCATTTTTAGACAATTTCACAAATTCATTATGTCATTTTAATTTTTTTTTTGTACAAACATTTTTAATTTGTTTTTATCTGTGAATAATTGATGAAAAAAACAAACTCATAAAACCTGTTTGGCAGGCTTAATACTATGTTCAATGGTGGTGCCAATCAACAAAACACTCCATGAAGAAAAGGAAAAACAGATTTTAATAAACAAAAAATTCTGTGCACAACCTTCAACTATTGATCGACATAAAAGTAAGCCTAACAAAGAAATTTTTATCAATCTACACACACACAAAAAAAAAAAAAAAAAAAAAAAACACACACAAAAAAAAGCAAACAACATTTTGCAGAAAATAGAATTCAATATGATTTATAGGAATTTCTTTTTTAAGTGAAGATTCAAAATTTTAAAGGGACAGAAATAAAGTTTTAGGTTCAGTAAGTTTGGACATTTTACAATTTGTTTGATCATAGAAATTTGTCAATTATTGTTGATATGGAATTTTCATCAGTTTCATATGAAGAGGTTTGAAATTATATAAAGTTACTCAGATATTAGCACATTGACTTCATTTTTTTTATTGTATAATAAAAAGTGCATAAAATGAGATATTTTACTTTTCTGTGAATGCACAAAATCTAAAAAAAAAAAAGGTATGTGCCTTAATGTTTTCCATAATTGATTGATCCATTTTGAGGAACTGATTTTTTGTCTGAATATTTTTAATAGAATTTCAGATGTACTAAAAATCCCCCAAAATCAGCATTTCATTAAAACTGTTTATTACTATGACTACTAGTAGTATTAGTAGTAGCAACAGTAACAATAATAATAGTAGTGGTGGTGATAAAAGATTCAACAACAAAAAGCAACCAAAGAAATTAAGTTTGTTTTCACAAAAAACTTTTTTGATTTGCTTTCATGATTTGTTAACTTGGAAGCTAAATTTTGAAAACTGAGAAAAGCCAGAATCAATTGAATGTAAAATAAATTGATATCAAAAATTCTCAGGTAAAAATAAATTCTCAGATGTGGCATTACCATTTTTACAGGAATTCTTCAGTGTAATATTCTCATCTTCATTGGTTTTTTTTTTATATTTGACCTTTAGCAGGTATTTAATCAAATGAATTAGGAAAAGTTCTTAGTGATTACTAATTCTATGCGTACCAGTGATTCGTGCAGGAAGTGAATTTTTTCAGAAAAAAAATCCCTGCACAAAAATATGACACTGAAATGCAGAATTATTAAAAACTTTGTTTGAATTATGCATGAGAAAGGTTGAAGAATTCATCAGCCGAAAGGAATGATGCCAGCAGTAAACGTGAGAGAAGATTACCATTAATCTTTGACTCATTTCTATTTAGTCTTAATTTTGTTGCTTTTTAATCACAATGCTTAGATTCTTTTTACATTTTATAAACATGACACAGAGAAGCATGGATTGGAATGAATAGAAATTAATGAAAGGTATGTTTTTATTTTAGAAGTTTGAATAACTGAATGAGAATATTAGTTTGAAACACTTATGGAATAATTATGTCATTGTCAAAACCAACTGTATTAAAAGTAAAATATATGTATAGATTTATTTCTTAATCATGATCTTATCAACACTGGCAGAGTTAAAACAAATTTGAGGGAGAAAACTTATCCTTATTGAAATTTGCTAAACAAAATAGAAAACAGTAAAATTTGAATTCCTTCTTTTTTTTTTTGAAAACTAATCTTTTGGGTTAATTTGAGTTTTTTTCTTCTTCATGCTTCCCTTTTAAGTGTGCTAAAAAATTGTTACTGAAACAAACCTAAGATGAAAAAAAAAGAGTTTGTAAAGAGTGCAATGAATATGTAAACCATGATTAATGGTAAAAAGAACCTCATAAAAACAAAATGTCTGTGTAATCGCACATCTTGTCTTGAGTATGTCAAGTGGGTGTGACATTCAGGCTATAGATTTTGGGGTAGAATAGGATAGTTAATAATACTGCCTTCAAATGGAGAGAGATGACAGAATTAAAGTGTGTGGTTGTGTGGCTGGATGTGCTGCCCAATGTTGCTTTTGTCTTTGTTATTAATTTAGAATTTCTTGACAATTTATTTTTTCTAATGAATACTTCAAACACCTGCAGACATTACAGAGACAGTCAATCTACAAATAAAATTTCTTGTATCAGGTTTCATCAAATTGTAGCAAACAGACACAGCAAAAACCTATAATTAAGCATTTTTTGTTTTTCAAATAACTGTTTCATGGAACTGCCAGTAAACATTCAAATACTTCTTCAGAATAAAATCTGAAAAATGTCAGTTTATGAGTTATTATTATAGAAGTTGATATTCATATAGAAATCTAGATTGCTTTTTTTTTTTTTTTTTAAAAATTAGAGAAAATTTATACTTATAATATATTAATAAATTTAAGAAAAAAAACCAAAACCCCTAATCATTTGGAAATTATATTTCACACAAACCAAAACATTCATTTGTATGAAGCAGATTTCTATAAATATTAGTGTCTTTGTTTCTTGTGGATATATTTTTTTTTTTATTAAATTTTACTTGTTGATTCCAAAACGTAATTCCTATCCTCCTTCCAAAAAGAAAATTTATTTAATTGCATATTTCATTTTTCATCATCATTTTTTAGAATTGTCCATTTCCTATGATTTTACAGAACCTGATGTCTCACTAACTGGCAATAAATTGTTTTTTTCCTTGAAAGGAAGTCACATATATGTTAATAGATATTTTTGCTATTGATGACATGAAACTAAAATGGTTTGGTGCTTGCCATTTTTAAAACAAGAAACTTGGAGAGAATATTTCAAGTCCTTTATTTTCTACTTCTTTTTGCTATGTTATCATTTGGTGTTGAGAGAGTTTTTCATTATAATAAAAATTCAACAATTTTAGATTTTTTTTTAAGAGTAATTTAGCTACATATTAGAGGACACAGTATAACACATTGATGTTAATTCAATTGTTCATTATTTTTTGGCTATATATCAATTCTTTTTAATTATAAAAGATCGATGTTCTTAGACAAAGTGTTTTAATCATTGTATGTGATTTACTTTGAACTAATCTTTCTTTTGCACAATGTTTTGGGGCTGTACCTTCAAGCCTGCTTTGGATGGTGAAATTTATTTTGTGGGCAGATAATCTTGAAACATATAGATTAAAAAAGAAATTAGCCCCCAAAAACACAAAAACAAAAAAAAACACACATACAAAGAGTTGACATTGCTATACTCATGAGATGTTTAACTCACAGAATAAACTTATATTTTAAATTCTCTATTTGAACTGTAAACCAAATAATGACAAAGGAAAACTGATTATGCCTCTAAAAGGTAAAAAAATTATAAGAGATTTTAATAAAAAAAACTTGTAGATATTTAAAATTAGCTCAATACAGTACAAGATTAAACAGAGGGAAATGGTAAGATTATGTTGTGCCATAGTTGCAAATGGGAAGCGGAAATTTATACATTATATGAGGGGAGAGAGAGAGAGTGTTGGTAAGAGAAATTATATATTCCAACAATAAGTGGAAAAAATTTCCACCTGTTAGAATAAAATTTTACCTGCTTTAGACAAATAACTCTTGAACTGATCCATTTTTAAATTAAGCATCTTGGACCTTACTTTAGTTAATTATCAATCATGAAAATTCTGGAATGATTAAGAGTTCACTTGTTTGTTTTTTTTGTGTACTCATATCCAATAGGTCAAACAGTCCACAGCAAAATGTTCCTTCAAAACTTTTATTCAAATTTTAATCTCAAATCTTTTTTGGGAAACAAATTCCATAATGATGTAAAGATGGTGGTGACTGGAAATCATGCTAACTTGTCATTTTTAGAATTTTTTTTTTTTCTAAACTTGAACTGAAGCACCTTCCTTATCAACTGTGAGTGACAGGGCTTAACAAAAGAATGCACACAAAAATAGTCGAATCAAATGACTAATGTTGTGTGCTGTTCAACCAACCACCGCAGAGCATCATGAAGTTGCATGGTTATCACATGGCATTTAGTATGATAACCTTGAAATCCATTGCCTGGTCACATCATGAATTGAATGGTTATCATATGCCATCTCTGGGGCTATAAGAACCATGCAAACATAACAATGACCCATCAGTACATCAGAATTGACATCATCATCATACACTGTTCTATGGATGAGACAATCCAGGTGTAAACCTTGTAACAGTGAAATCATTATTTAAATTTTATTTTTAATTTTTTTCACTTTTCTCTGATCTTCCTTAACTTTCTTTTTCTTTTTAAATACATATTTCTACCTTTTCTGTTTCAGTTCTTCATCTTCCTTACACTGCCTGTTTCCATCTTGTATTACCACACAGAATTTACGGATAGACATCTCAACCTAAAACTCAGGAAACTAATTCATAATAATAATAATAATAATGATGATGAAATGAGAACATTCAAAAACAATTTAGTGTTGGTTTTCTTAGCATGACAGTCAGTTCTTAGGCTTCTTGGCATTTTTGGATTAAAAAGAACAAAATAAATTAAGTTCAGTCCTAGAAGGCTTCCCTTCCATTTACCTAAAGGCAGGGGTGAGGGTTCAATCTCTGATGACCAGATTATCTTTAAAAAAGAAATGTCTAGGGAATTGGATAAATTATGACACTACCCACATGTAGGACTCCATATTAGTTGTGACCTTGAGTCAAACTTACTATTGTAGGAAGGTAGGGAAGCAGGTAAATCTCAATTCTCAGTCAAAAGTATTTTAAATATGTTTACCTAAATGAGGTCTGTTAGTCAGAATGTCTTAAGCCAACAAATATTAACCAATGGAAATTGAAAAGATATTTCACATACCACACTATCCATCTACTGTTTTTTTTTTTCATTTGAGACAAAAAAGAAACTGGAGTTAAAGATGAGCAGATTAAAAATACAAATCCATTGTTTAGAGAACTAATCTCAAATAATCTTACCATTTAATATACCAAGTGTTTTTTTTATTTGTAATGTTATTTACTAAGCTTAGTTTTGACACAAGGTCACATTTATCAGTCGCCTAATGAGGATCGAAGTTACTATGAATGATTTGCAAGTCCAGCTTGCTAACCATCACATCACAGGTGTTCATTTTGTTTGTAACTTCTTGTAATCATTATCTTCCTTGCACTTGTGAATTATTGACATATTCCAAGATTTGCATGAAAGGAATTAACAAAATATAGTTATTTATGGGATGGGTAAACTATTGTGTTGTGCAGGTGTATATATTTTATATACACACACACACTTTTCAAAGTGCATGGATACTACATTCCAATTTTATGCAGAAGTGCTTATCAATATGTACATAATAGATTCATTTTTTATGGGTACTATGCTAGTTCATTATTAAAGTTAAGGAGAGATAAGCAGGTTATGTAATTTTAATTTATATAATAAAGTCAGTATAGAGCTATTGTTAACAAGTTAATCTCACAATCAATTATGAGTTATGTTCTCTTCTTATTGGCTTTACAACTAATTCATGTTGGAGTGATTTAAAGAAAAAAAATTATCATCAGTCTCTTCGATATAGGATGAAAGATTAATCTACACAAATTAAATGTCTGATATTCAAAGCAATTAATTCAGAAACAATTGTTAAAGAAAAGACATGGTTTCTGAATAAAGAAACTAAGATTTTAAGAATCAAACTTCAAAGTTAAACTAAGCCTTCATGGAAACATTAAAATTAAAATCTGAATTACTGTCAATAAATTTTACAATATACAGTTGTCATTAATTATGAATAAATTATGTTTATTTTGAACCCTGAAGTAGTACATTTTTGTGGTGTCAACTCCAACAAATATAAAATCTAAGAACAATTAACTTTAGCAATATTTATGTTGAGCATGGAGGAGGAAGTCTTCAATTAATGGAACTGGTCTTTATATTAATTAAGAACCATTGTTTCAACATTAAAGTGATTTTTATACACGAGTTACCAAAAAGATTTTTTTAACAAATGTCCAGAATATTTAGATGTTTTGGCTACTTTGGCATTCAAGTGGAAAAACTAAAACTTTTTCATAACCTTTGTGACTAAAAGAGTTGCTTGCTTAAAGACATTTAATTTTCTTGTTGTTTAAAAAGTAAAGAAAAGAGTCTATAATGATTGTGCATAGAAGTCATTTGGGTGATGTGGCATTCTGGCTTTCAATCTGTGCAGGCTTTTGTTGTAGTGAGAATTTCTTCAGGAATAAACATAAGAAAATCAAGTGTTGTCACGTTTGCATAGAACCTCTTATGAAAAAAAAAAAATAGTGCACTGAATTCTTTTTAATATTTCATCATCATGAACAAATGTTATCTAAGAAAAAAAAAGAAAAAGTTATTTTTGACTAAAATATAACAATATTTTCTTTTTTTTCTTGAAAGATTTTCCAATTTTTTTTTAGTCATTTTTGTTTTTTTAAAGTGGAAGAACATTTTTCCAATTTTTTATTTTTTTTGTATTTTTCCCAATTTTTTTTCTGTTTTTGTCTTTGGGAGTATACATTTAACTTTTTTTTAATAGATAATTTATTTGATTTTTGCATTTTTTTTCTTTTTGAATAATTTTTTTGCCTTTTCTTATTTATATAAAATACTTTCTTCTATTTAAGGAGAGATCAAGAAACTCAAGAGAAAAATGATTCTTAAAAGATTCAGAAGAATCTTTTAAAGAAATAGCTTTCTTAAATACATGATTTTTAATATTTTATCTAAGAAAACATTAAAATTAAACAATTTATAGCAATGAAATATTTGAGTACATATTAAAATTTATTAATGAATATCTTGACACAAAGAGAAAAATACTTTTTTTATATTTTTATCTGAATGCAACATATAGAATAGCAATTTTGTTCTTTACAAAAGTTAACTTTTTTAAAGATTTACTTTATTCTTTTACTATGTTAAAAAAAATATCAAAATTTCAAATTTTG
The DNA here is from genome assembly GCA_963932145.1 of Acanthosepion lycidas. Lineage (NCBI taxonomy): Eukaryota > Metazoa > Mollusca > Cephalopoda > Sepiida > Sepiidae > Acanthosepion > Acanthosepion lycidas. The sequence continues at coordinate 115,519,858 of OZ010587.1, forward strand.
CCTAAAAGAACAAACTTTTTCAATCAGCCTTATAAAATGTTTCTCTATATACCTTTAAGATTTCCCTTTTGTTGAGAGAAAGATCAGTGTGTCTGTGTGTGTGTTCTGAAAAACGTCTATTCAGTGGGACTGAACAATCATTTGATCTTAACAACTGGAGCAGCATGCCAACCAAACAGAATCCACAGACTTTAGGTTTTTGAAATAAAACATCTTCATTAGTGAAAAACATGCTAACATTCTAAAGACAACCAATTTAAGAGAAAGACACAAGAATATTAATGTGTATATATTAATTCATTCACACATACACACAAATACAAATTTGTCTTAGAAATTTCTATTAGGAAAACACTTTACAAGTTGTATGCATTGTGGCAACATTAACAGCAGTTTTCATTTGACAAAGATTTTTTGTTTATAATTACAAATTTTTACAATTTGAAAATAATTTTCTCTTGAAAGGTTGCATACATGTATTGCATGAAACTCCTGCTGAAAGTGCTGCCATCCCAGAAGTGACATCAAGTCATACCCACCTCCATACACCTTGTGCTTGTATATGCTGGGGAGAGAAATTGTCTGTAATACAGTACACTGAGAGAGAGAGAAAAAAAAATAGAAGTCTGTATCTTAAAGTGTTTCTATGTTTTAATGTTATTTCTTGACCAGAATTTGGTGTACAAATATAGAGTTTGAGTTTAAACAATCAATCTAGAAGAATTGAAAACAAAATAAATAGTTTAGAAAATAGTTAAAAAAAAAAAAAAAAAAAAAAAAAATATGAAAGGACACTTTGTTATTTTCTTTTTTTTTTTTTTAAATTTTTCTTTTATCTTTCAATCTGAAATTCATAACTTATTGGACAAAAAGAAAAAAAAAAAAATGGAAAAAACGAAAAAAAAAAAAAAAAAAAAAAAAAAAAGTGGAAATGGAAATTTTATCACTTCCAGGATTTTGTTTTCTGCTTAGCATAAAACTTGCAAGCTGAACATTTCCTATTAAAAGTGTTCACTGCATGTTTGGGCCTTGTGGGGGCAGCCCCACCATAATTTATGTTTGTATTTTTTATTTTTTGAGCAAAAGTTACTTGACTGAAAATATCATCACATTGAACATTGGTTGTCCTGGACAGGTAGCAAGGGTCACTGTTAGAGTGACTAAGTCATATGCTTATTTTGTTAGCATGTACCAAGTTAGTGTGTGTGTGTGTGTGTGTGTGTGACTATTTGAGAAGGGAAGCAGCAGGAGACCATCGCAATAAATAATAAGAGTCACAAATCCGTGGCAGGATGGCAGATTGTAATTGTCACAATAAGAAATGGTAAGAATAGTGAAAGACAAGGTAAGACTGTCAAATGGACAAGTCAAAAGGCAGACAGAGGCAAGCCAAGCAAATGCGCAAGGCACATATGCATATGTCCCTGCTACTGCCACAGCTGCACAATTTGTCTGTTTATGGGCGGATCTTTGCAGTTAACATGCATGTGACTGCAGTGCAGAGGCGGATTCAGCACTGGAGTAAAAACTGCAATAACTTCAAACTTCTTCCTGATAAGCAGCAATGGTTTCAAGCTCTTCCAAGTCCAGGCCTCCCTTCAGTGTTCGACGCACTGGAAGAAAACAAAGAGAAAGAGGCATTGGTATGAATTGTTAAAATTGGTAATGATAAATGACAACTATCTAGCAGGTTACATAGACAATAAAAGGAAATACAGAAATTAGGTAATCGTTTATACAATGACAATCATAAAAATAATCTTCCCTATTGTCAGGCATATGCTGAGAGTATGAAGGGAGAGAGAGAGAGAAAGAAATGGTTTTAATAAAAAGTAAATAGTAAAGATGGTATGGAAGGATCAAGACAAGAAGAAAGGCAAGAGGAATGAGTCAGCTGGGAACTAAAAAAAAAAATTATTTTAGTCTTCCTGGGCCAATAGTCAAAATTGTAAGGACACTTTACGTTTCTGACATTTTTTCTTGCTTTTGGAAAGGAAAGAAAACATCTGTTCCAACGTTTTTCTGAGGGCTGATAGAACTATGAATGTGCTTTTGTAGACGAGGCCAACTGTATGACACCAGGAAGAAAAAGTTTAAACACACAATTTTAATTTCTTGAGTGAATCGAATTACTTCCCTTTGATTTATTTTTATTGTAAGAATTATATTGATATTTATAAAAGTTGGTTAATTTCACCCAAAACGAAAAGAGGAAGAAGAACGCATTACACTGATGTCCTAATTGACAAAAGCTTGCTTTCCTTGAATATGAGTTTGTGAAATTCAACTTTTTACCTATAAATATGTAATTACATTACTTTACCTACTATGAAAAATTAGGATTTTATTAGTAATTTTGTTAATTACTGCTAATTTTTTTAGATTAAGCCTTTCTTAAAACTAGTCTTACTCCCACTTATTATTGACATGTTTTATAGTTTCATTTTTGACTGGTTAGATTTTGAGAACAAAATAGTGTGAAAGTGAGTATAAAAACTGAACTTGCTGCCTACATCTTGGATGTCTATCTTTTATGAATGTCATCCGAAATACTTTGGCTACTGAAATATTTAGGATTAAACATAAGGAAATAGAAATCAACAATAAAAATGAGTAAAAAATAATATGAAAATATTTAATCTAAAAACATCAAAATAACTTCAGTCCTAACTATTTACAAATGTTTGCTTTGAATGTATTTTCTAGAGACTTAAAAGCAATTTTTTTTCCTAAATGCCAGGTCATCAAAATGCAGAAATTATATAGAATAGAATCAGTATAAAATATGCTAACACTGAGAAATAGTCTCAAGTAAAGGACATTGCAGTCTTATAAAAAGTTTATTTTTCAACAATTAACAATGAACAGGAATGAGTAAAAAAAAAAAAAAAAAAAAAAAAAAAAAAAAATCTTGGCAAATTAAAAAAAAAAAAAAAAAAAAAAAAAAAAAAAATATGAAAAAGTCTTCCTAGCAAAATGAAGAATTCACTTGATTACGGTAAAAAAAATAAAAAACAGGTGCCATTGAAAAAAAAAATATGTGAAGGTTAGTAGGAAGCCAATAATTTGTATACAAACAGAATCAGATACCAAAATTTGTTCAGAAATGAGAAGGAAAGTAAGACAATGAAAGGATGAAAACGTGCTTGACACATCTGATCTTTGGTAATGGGCCAAAGGTTTTTCATGCACAGATAGATGTTTGGTAGAGAAACAGCTGACTCCAATATGTAGTGGGAGGGGGAGTGTGTGGAATAGACAAACAACAACAATGACAAAGGCAACAGCTGTAGCTCAAACACTGAAAATGAAAGTAAAGAGAAATTAAGAGATCAAAAGAAGTATTTGGAAAAGTCCTTCAGTGCAAATTTTGTTTCTTATGAAAAATCAGCTTTTAAAGCTCTCACAGCATCTTGCAACTTTATTCAAATTGACAGCAGAAATATTTTTGTTAAATGATTCCTATTTTCAATCACGTTGATATTACATCAACTGGTCATTGGTTCTACGGTTTTTTACTTTCTGTTCTGTAATTCAAAGCTACCAACAACTGAACGACCACAAATTTTATAAATGTTTCTGCTTGTTTATTTTAACACGATACTATTTTGGAATTCAGTAAAATTTATACACTGTTGCTGCTGCTACAGAAATGAAAATAAATTTTACAAACAATTTTTGTTAATCTGAGCAGAACTGTTCAAATAAGACTTTATATTTTATGATCTAAAAATGTCATATTTTATACATTGAAGGAAACAAGTTGATGTGATCAGAGAAAAACAACTTGAAGTAATTTTCTTCTTTATTCTAGTAGCAGTAGTTTTTAGTAGCCTAAAAAACCCCTATAAAACAAGATTGGAAGCATTATTTCTTCTTGCTATAATTAGGTCAGGTAAATCATTACAAAAGTGAAAAAGATTGAAGCTTTATTATTGCACACATGTAATAGGAAGTTAAAAAACAAAACTAGTCATAAACATGATAAATTGAATAAATTGTTTGTCCAAAGTAATCAACATATAACCAAATTTGTATTTCTTTAAAGCATCTATAGAAAGTATGATATTTACAATATTGTCTTATTAGCAGCTAGAGAATAATCATCACCAAGAAAGATGCATGAAGATTTTTTTTGCTTTTTATCAAAACAGGTAATATTTAATTATATTCCCAGATGATAGTGTTTTTAGTTTTAGTTTTTAATGTGATCTTTTAAAAAAGTTCAGGATATAATGATATTAATTGAAATAATCATGTCTTTTTTGAATACAATGTTCATAGTGCTGATGAAAATCTTTGTGACTCTTGCCAGTAACTTTGTTGAATGGCCCACTTTATTGAAAAGATTTAATGTAGAAAAATAAAAGAAAATAATACTTATATCTGAATGCTCTTTTCTTTAATCAGGTATTGTTTAAAAGTTATACTTAATGTGATTGTTGTTTATTTACGATAATTAATAACTGCCAGCAAGTGAGTTTGTTTAAGAGAATTATTTAATGTTGAAATTAGTTAAAATCAGGAAATTGATATGCACTAACTCGTGCACACAAAGAAAATTTTCATATATGTAAATAAACTGCTATATGCTAAATAACAGATGAGGCATTTGGAACATTTTAGAGCCATAAAACATGTGCTATGCATATTTTTAATATAAACAAAATCTTTATCTACTATATTTCAATATTTTAACTATTATATATACAGTGTAACCCGGATATAAGAGAAATCCGGATATAAAAGAGATTTCCTCTGGTCCCAAATTAGAGCCATACTTACCTAAACAAAATAGACCAAACCCGGATATAAGAGATTTCTTCTCTGGTCCTGACAACTATCTTATATCCGAGTTACACTGGACTTAAATATTCCCTCCACCTTCCTCCAAAGAGTTTATATATATATATATATATATATATATATATATATATATATATATATATATATATACACACACACACACACACACACACACACACACACACACACACACAATCTATGATATTCAGCACCTGTAAATATATTATACCTTAAAACTATATTTTATCATTCACACACACACACAATATATATATATATATATATATATATATATATATATATTTATATTTACACTTTTGGTTAATTATTTATTTATTTTTTTTTTAAGAAAAGTGATAATATTTTTTAAAACAAAAATTGCCAACAGCAAATACATGGAGTCTGATGTATGTCTGATTAAACACTTTGAAATTTACAAAGAATTTTATTCTTACAATCCTAGCAAATTTATTTTATACTCTTTACCAATTGACTAATAGTTGATAATGAGCAGCTGAATAATCATTGAAATATTCAGGGAGAACTTAAGATTTTAAACTTCAGATTTTGATGTTCTAAGCTTAAAGTTTTATCTTGAGATTTTAACAATCAAATAGTTTATTACAAAAATTTAATTGAAAATTATCCCAAACAATTTCACTCATTATTCACTGAGAAAATTTTTCCTGATAGCAAATTCATCAACCCCCACCCTCTGCAAACATTCATTTAACACAAATTCTTTTTGCTCTTTGTGACACCTAAGGAGAAATGAGTTAACAGTTATAGCACACAACACACCATGCAATAAAATCCCTCTTCTGTTGACAAAATACTTTGTTCTGATCTCTTTTTAGATAGTTTTCATTTTGTCTTATTTATTAATTCTTTATATCAATATTTAATGAGATCTCTGGATAGAAAACTAATCATTATAATTACGGCTGTGACAAAAATGATGAAACCAAAATCTGAACAATAGTCAGAATTTATATTTTTGTAGTCAAGAGTATTTTCAAGAACATGGAATTGCACAATTTACAGATATTAAAGAAAAGGAAGCTGTAGAGAGTCATGATCACCTATGTCTTGAAGTTGAAGAGAGTTAAGACTCGATCTTGTAGTTTGATATCTAGTTTTATAAATAGCCACATTAAGAAAACTGGACTTATAAGAATCTTAGCAATCATCTTAGCAAGCTGTAAAATATTTTAAGAATATTTTGCCAATGCCTTTTTTCAGATTTTTGCACCTAATACTTGGCTATCTGAATCTATCTAGTAATGAACAGGCAAAAGGTTGCTTAAATCCAGTGAGTAGAGAGCACTAAGTTGAGGGGTCAGGTGGGTGAAGAGATCAGATTCCATCTAAATTTAGTAAATAATATTTTGAAATTAGTCCGACTTGGCAAACAAGGTTCTAGAGTGGATAGTTCCTGAAGGTCATCTTGTTTATATGCCGTGTCTCTTCAGGATGTAAGGTGATCATGGCTTTCCACAATATCCTGCACTTTGTAGTTATTAATAAATTGTCTTTTTGTCCTTTCTCCTCAACCTTGTTCCACCATCCATTTACTCAAGTATATTGTGCATTGTTTTCCTGTCCCTCTTGCCTTCATTCTATTCTGTGAGTATCAGATTTTCCAAGCCTTCATTCCTCATTATGTGATCTAGAAACCACAACTGACTCTTCCTGATGTTAAGTATAAGTTTCCTTTTTGTTTCCATTTTCTCTAAGACTTCACTGCTCCCATGTTCAATTCATGGTATCCTCAGCATCCTTTTGTGGAACCATATTTCTGTTGCTTCAAGTATCTTCTTCATCTCTGAGGAGATTGAAGAGCATTAAGTGTCATATAGGGGGACAGATATTATGTAACAGTTCAATACACTTTACTTTATTTTTAATGAAATTCTGTTTCTTAATACTCTGCTTAGCTTTTGGAAACCATCTTTGCTTATCCCAATGTGCCTTTCGATTTCAGTGTTGTACTTTCCATCCTCTGTTAAAACACTGAACTTAAGTGCATATATTCCATCAGTTATTTGAGGTCTAATGATTATAATAGTACATTGGTAATCTATTGGTTTGATTATTTTCCAAGTGCTTTATACAGAGTGAAGTGCAAAGTTGTATATTAAGCAAGAAGATTAAAATTCCATTTCAAATCAGAACAAGTGCTTTTTATCAAATGGTCAAATTAAAAAAAACTAAGCAAAAATAAATTTTACTTCAAGATTTAGGTTTGTAAAATTTGAAAATCTGTTGAATAATGATGGAAGTTAAAATAATGAAGTGAATTCAAAATGGAAAACAGTCACAAAGGATGATTACTCAGAGCACAGAGAAACACTGAGGTTGAAAAAAAAAGGTGAGATCTGTGTCTAAGGGAAGAAGAATGGAGATAATATGTAAGTTAAACATGAGAATATGTAGCCAAGTAAATGATAAGGTTCATGAATAATTGAATTTTTTCTTAGAAAAAAATATGCAAAATAAAGGTGAAGAGTTATGAAAAACATGACTCTCTTCCAGAGTGAAAGGTTTTTAATAATAATAATAATAAGAAGAATAACAGGTAATTGTTAAACCAAATAATAAAATATTAAATTTAAATTATCAGATTGTTACTTATTCAATTAAAGATCCTTAAGTTTAAGGTACAGGATATTGGTTTGATTAAAGCAATTTTACCAAATTTAATTGATACATTTGTTCTTGGAAGGAAAGCCATATTTTATTTTCCTGATCACCTTTGGCTAAAAAACAAAATCCAAAGTTAGTGTGAAGCAATAAAATTAGCAGACAATATTTGCATCTGGAAATATCTGAATGGCAAGCAGGCAGGCAGGCAGATAAAGAGTCAGACAGACAAATGAATCTGTCTGTTATTTGGGTGTTACAGCCATCAATAATCAGGTGCTGACCAACCATACAGACCAACCATACTGAGCATGGTCAACAAACATTAACATAACCAGCATTCAACACCAAACAGTTTGCATGGTTACCACAGACAACACATTACCTAGAAATCACTGTCCCAGGGGTCTGAAAAGTTTTAATAGTAACCAGATTAATAATTGAATCAGAGAGAAAAAGAAAGAGAGAGACAACATATAAAGACAGGATAATGAAGACATGTTGACATAAAAAAAAAGATTTTTGATATCATTGGATATGGGAAAATTTATTGTGAAAAAAATGACACTTTAACATATTTAATCACATAAATCATTTAGTATTTAAAGATCAGATATATAATGAGAAACTCATAAAATTCATTTTCCATTAAAAAAAAAAAAAAAAAAAAAGTTATTTAACAATATGAAAGTAACTCAAATTTTAAAGAAAGGAAACCCAAAATGTAATAAAATTTCCAATTACAACCTTTCAATAATCTACAGATGTAGAATTTTCAAACAGCAATAAAAGGTAACCAAATCAAACAAGTTGTACTCATCAATCAAGATGTACAACACTAACCTTTCTATCTTACTGAAAATGAAGACACACAATTGTTTAGTTGCAAAATATGTCTGACGACTTTATGTGAATCACATCTTAATTACTGAAGCGATTATAAAGAATTCTTTGAAAAATATCACTTGATTAAAAATTCTTTTAAAATCAAATGAGACTGTAATCATGATAGAAAAAATCTTCTGTATTTGTATGTTTGAGTGCTGAAAAACTAGCACAAGAGGAGGACATCTAGCAGACAAATGTTAAATTGATCTACAAAATGTGCAAAAGAGTGTAGAAATCTCCTAAACAAGTCCTTGCATATTTATATAAAGAGGAATTTAACACATGTAGGAAAAAATGTGTATAAGTGCATTTGCAGAGAAGAAACCCAAAGCTACAAACAAAGATTGGGTGGAAGACGAATGTGTTTTTGTATCCAAGGTAGTAAATGGAAATATACATATCTCGATACATGCAAAAACATCCTGAAAAAGGGAAACAAGTTAATCATTAGAGTTTCTAGAGAAATATTAGAAAATATTACATATGTATGGACAATCAACATAGGTGTTGAAAATACGGTTGATAGTAATCAGGGCCTTGATGGTGTTCCAAATAGTCTTGAAAAATAGGCCTTTGTTTTTATACAGCCTCCATGATTGTCACCCTAGGCCATATACATTAGTTACCCTAGATATTATATACATCTCAAATAAAATAACAGATAAAAAGTTTAAGTGAGGAACTGCATCATCACATTTGAGGTTTGATGGAAAAGATTAATTGGACATGAAGTATTGATGTAAGGTAAAAAGAAAATCAAATGAACAAATTGAATTTGAAGTATAGTTGAGGCTTCCTTTGTTCTTAGGGAAAGCATGAATCCACTTTTCCTTGTGCTTGAAATTGGCAAACTTAGTTTCAATGTTGGCTGAGGCTTCTTATGTTTGTTTAATGCTAGTGTGTTTGAGAAAGGCAGGATTTCATGAGAAAATTTGGTAATCACAACTCATTTCAAAACTTCAGTGATAAAGTCTTCAGCGTTCAGCCTCTTATATATAATACAAATATACTCGATGCAATCTAGTTGTTGCCCGTGTTTTGTATTTTAAGAGCATTTTATAAACTGGAAAATACTTTTTTGTTTTTAATGAACAACATCTAAAACATTCCAAATATTCAATCATTTCAATCAAAAGTTACCCCTAAAGACCTTACTTGTAACTAATCGATCTGGTGCTTTTTAAAAATAAAAACTTGATTTGGTATTGATTAGTTCCAAATTTTTAAGATGTAACTTACTAACAGGGTCTCTGAGAAAAATTTTATCAAGTACAAAATTTCTTTCCTGCTCCATTCACTTCACAATTAGTCACCCAACAATATGTAATATAATGAAAGAATCAAAATTTCTACTGGGTCATGGTTACCAGCACAGAAAACAAATTTCAGTTGAGGCTGCTTGTGTACATTTTTCCATAATGACCTTCAAAAAGGCACGAATTCTCTCCCTACACTCTGTACCATTCTAAGAAATCTTGACAAAATGTAATTATCAATATGCTATCAAGATAAAAGTTTAACTTTTGAGTTATTGAAAATAGTGATTATTGAAGTTCTGCATATATTTATCAAGATTGGTAAAAACTGAAAGAATTGGATTTTAAGGGATCAACACTGATTCATCCAGGAAGAACAAAATCTCTGCAGAACTTTCAGTCCCAACAACTTCAAATACAATATTTGGATCCCAAAAGTGAGAGAATGTAGATATTTGAACCTTTTAAAAATATGTTGAAAAAAAAAAAAAAAAAAAAAAAAAAAAACTTACGTGATTTTCGAGGCCCAGCTCGTGACCGTTTTCTATCTTTTGGGGGTCTTTTTAAAGGTGCAGCAGCTGTTCGTACACAGGCTTCAAGTATTTCATCATCACCAGTATCACACATTTCAGAATCTGTTGTCATGCAGCCTCGTCCTGATAAGAGAAAAACAAAATGCAATCATTTTCTACAGAATAAAGAGACCTATTAAAAAAAGGTTTTTGCTAAATTAAAAAAAAAAAAAAAAAAGAAAAAAAAAAGAACTATTGTTAAATATTCAAGATGGTGGTGAGAAGCAGTTTTGGTTTCCATTTCACCACTTCAAACTGGCTGATGAATTATTTTACAAAAAAAATTCCTTCATTCTGGAAATATTTTATTGATGTTATACAATTACACTGACAGTACATAAGGGGAGGGGGAATTAAATTTTTCACTAAAAATTTCATCTGTGATACTCAGCCTCCTGAGATATAGGGAAACAAATTCATGTCTACTTATTTAAATTAAACCCCATATCGATTATGAAATGAACCATTGTGCTTAAATAAAAAAAAATGATAATCAGATCTTCATTAATAAAAAGCATATTTTAGAGAAATTAATATCAGCCTCTTTTTTAATTTGCTGGACAAGGTTTTTAGATTAATCAGATTTTGGAATTGGCATTTTGAAATAAATTCTTTGAAAGAATTCTTCATTAGTTCTTACCATATTGGATAGCACATAACAAAGACCTCCCCACCCCAAACAAAAATGACAAAGATATCTCCCAGGCATTATATGTGGAGTTGAAGTATCTGTCTGACTAATGTTTATCCAATACTTATTTAGACTAACACCATATTACTGTAATATTAAATGTAAATAATTAGATGGGGTCATTATATGTCATCAAATATGGTTAAGTGGCACTTATTAATAGGTTTTCTTTCTCATTCAATATTGTTTGTCTTGGAGTAACTTACCAACTTTCTTTCTCATCAGCTGACCAGGCAAACCTCGTTCATCTGCACTTGTGTAACCATTTGCCAATAATTTTTGCAGAGCATCATCAGTGGTATTGTCTTTGGCTTTGGGGGAAAATTTCTCAGTCTGCAAATGCAAAAAGTTACCTCAATTCAACTGGGTAGACAACTAAATTCATTAAGAATTTATTTAGATCAAAAGGAGAAAGTCTCAGTTTAAAGTGATTTTTATAAATAAATGAAAGCAGAAAGTAAAAATGAAAAAGTGGAGAATGCTTTTGAAATGGTAAGGCAAAGAAAAAGAAAAAAAAAAAACCTCAAACTCACCCCCAAAATCATTTTCCCTCGTGTCTTCTTGCGCTCTCTCTGGTTTTGTTTCTTCTGGAGTTGTTGCATGACTTTGTCTCGGGTTGTTCGATACTCTAAAGCAAATTCACTGATCACCTTACAGAACTGAGAAATTTTCTGTTCTTTGGCTATATTCACAGGAAGACCCATATAAAGTAATAACTTTTGATATCTGGAAATACATAAAGCAATAGTGAAGTTTGGTGGGAGCTATTATCTTTTTACTTTTTAAATAAAAATAAAAAAATGTAAAAATACAACTAAAAACAAGAGCATCCCACATATACACAACTTATATGTAGATATACATACATGCTTAGCTATAATAATATAAAAACATTCCATGTTTAAAAATATAAAAATTGAAAAGATTTCATGTGTTTCACATTTCTCTCATGTTATACACACAATATCAGGTTGACACAATCACCCAACATTTCAAAAAGAAAGCTTGAAAGAAGTTTGTTACAACAAGACATTGAAATAGATCAGTAAAGATTTTTATATGGAATCTGACACTTGACTTTGTTCTTATTTTATCATCTATTAACATGGCACTGGCCAGTGAGATATTATCGTCCAGATTCTGGGGAAAAAGCTAATCAGAAAATATCTAGTTAAAAATGGAAACAAATTTTCCATAAAAGACAAACTTAGGTGCAGTGGTTGTGGAATTCTGGGTATAAATGAGGTTAATTGTCAAGGGATCAGAAGTGAAGATTTTGGTCGAAGAATTTCATAGAGATGACAGCCAAGACTGTTGCCAAGTAAACCCTTCACAAAGCAGTCTTCAATGGCTGATATATTTATTATGTTTCAGTCATTTCCTTACCTTTACCCCACAAAGGAAACATTTCTGGTAAAATTTTCATGAAAGAAAATATTTTCTGAATGTACCATACTTACTTGAGTATAGTGAAAATTTTTATGATTAGTTTTTTTTTTTTTTTTTGTGTGTGTGTGTGTGTGTGTGTGTGTGTGTGTGTGAAAAAAGAAAAAAAAGAAAAAGGAGTTGCACTATATATGGTTAATTTTTGAATAGGTTAAAATTTGGGGAATTTTCGTTGACTGGTTGCACCTTAAAAAGAACTATTTTTGAGATCAACATTAATAGATATAATATTTACACTACTTGAAAGCCTTTTTGGGCATTCAAAAATAGCATATTTGTGACAAAATAAATTTTCATCAAAGCTAAATTCAGAATCTTTGCTTACATAAAAACTTAAACAGGGATTAAACAGGTTTAACTGCAAATTATAATGATTGAACACAGGGGGATGCTGAAAAGTTTCCAGCCCAACCTATCTGATGAAATGAGTAAACATCAGAATTGGAAGGGGTTTTTTGTTGGACCAAGAACTTTATTGCATGTCCAAACATTCAGGATAATTCTTTAACTCACAAATCATTACATAAATAAAAGAGATTTGGTGGCCATGGTTTTGTTCTCAATAATTATTTCCTGTTTTTAATCAGCCATGAAGTTGCAGTAGTTGGACATTCAACATATAATGGTATCAATGTATTTGATTGTAGCAAAGCTGGAATCTGTTTTAAGGTGAACACAGGTTACATTTTCATTTCTGACTGTATACTAACATTTTTAGGCTTCTCATACTTTTCTTCTAATAACTGCCACTGATTGTAAGATGGATATAGCTTCAATAATATTTTGTTTCCACATTGATGTATCATCCAAGACACAGACATAGTAAATGCATACCTTCAATAATATGATAGGAATAATTCATTCTTTTGTGATGCAAACCATTGTATATTTAATATGAGAAGACAGATTAGAGTCAAGTAAAGGCTAAAAATGGAAGTCTACCTGGTAAGGATTCTTCGGTGAATGATTTTTAGGATCATGATCCTCTCAGCAGCATCTTTCAGAAATTCATACATTCTGAAAAAGAATATTTTGTAGAATGAAAAGAACTGAAGCAGATACGGAAAACAACCTGGTGAATACATACACATATTGGCAAACATGCAAACACAGATATCTACCAGTGTCTTGTACATATTTGTGAAGAACTGTAATTCCATTGGGTACAAAGATAGAGTTTATTGAATAAGAGAAGAATTAGACAGCTGGATAAGTTTCAGTGCATTTTTAATGGAATCTCCTCTGTAGAGTCATTTTATGACAACTGATTTATTTTGGTTTATATTTAAGGAAAATGGACAATCTTTGTTTGTTTTTTTTTTTTTTTTTATATATTTATATTTTCTGATATAATCCAACTAATTTCAGGAATATTATAATTCTATTTATTTTAATATTTTTGAATATTTTTGGTAGTGGTGGTTCTTGTTTCAGTTAGAGTGAATGTGTAATTTTAGAGTGATCTATTTGTAGTAGTGTTATAGTAACCTTTCCCTTCGGGATTTTCCATAATGATAGAATTTTTTTCCTGAGGGTTGGTAAGATTGTATTTTGTTTATTTTAAATTTTTCTGCTTCATTGTTCTTGCCATTGATTTTTCATGTGTTTCTTAATTAATGGTTTTAGGTCAGTATATGGTATTTGGTAATTTTCAGGAACTTGTCTTAATGTCTGTTTAGTACTTTTGTCTGCTTTATCATTGTCCTTAATTCCTACATGGCTAAGAATTCAGATGAACAGAATTTTTTTGAAAGTAGAGATGGTATGGATTTTTTCCAATAATTTATTATGAAAGGGTTTTCCAGGCAGCTGGATAAAAATAGATGACTGTGTAGATACATAGAATGGTGTGTGACCCACTTCCCTAAACATTAGATTCTTTTTTGAATTCCTTCTTAGGCCAAGAACCTTTCAACATACACACTGAGAGAAAATAAAAGTGAAAATTCAATAAGTTTAAAAGTTAGCTAGCAAAGAACAAAAGAATCCAGCCATAATTGAGCTGCATTTACTGCTCTCTTATGTAGTGAATTAAAAGAAAAAAGAAAATAATTTTATCTCTAGATTCAAAATCGAATTTATCATCATCTGAATTCCTATTGCAATGTAAAAAGCCAACTTACTTGGTCTTAAGTACAGAGTTGCCATCATGCTTAACAACTGCTTTTAGGTGTTCCCAAGAACTTTTGCAGTCCCATTCCATTCTTTCCAATTTATCAGCCAGTTCTTCCCAGTCAATCTGAAAAACAAAGAATTTTTTCTTTTACAATATATAAAAAGGTAAGCTATAGAAATAAATAATAAAAAATAAAACCTACTAATGAAAGAAAAAATCCCTTTTTTTATATGAGAAATTTAGACATGATTTCATTATACATTAATTTATTCAAACTGTTGTTTCCTTCTTGTTTGTTATAGACACAAAGTTTTGGCTGTTGGATCCTCCATTGTCTGATTGACCAACTGGACAATGGCCTCATACATAAAAAGCAGTAGTTAGGTAAATAAAATTACTAGTGGTCTGTGAGTTCAATTCCTAGTTTAGGCAGTGAAGGTTTTATATCTTGATTTGGTAGAAAAACAAAAGTGATATATAAAGGACATTAAAAAAATGAAAAATATTTATTTGGACAAGGATTTACCTAAGTGGTTTAACAATCTGGCCATCTTGTTTTCTCATAATAATCAGAGAAAGATCATACAGCTGAAGAAAATTCTTTTTTTTTCACTATTTGAGGATTTCTCCATGTCTAACTTTATTAGAATCTGCTCAATGCCACCCTGGGCATGTCTCTTACATTAGGTTATGTCACTGTCTCTCTGTGCATATATATTATATATAAAATGCATTTGTAATTTCATTGGGCTGTTCATGTTGTGTGCATGAATGATGAAAGTACACTGAAAATCTTCACACAGAGCTAACTGCACAATGGTTCTCATAAAGTGGGTAGACACCTGTTGAAGTATAAGTATAATAAACTTAAACAAAATCTAAATTGTATTAACATCCCTTTGTTATCATCTGAAGAAGTGGCTTCTGATTATATAATGTGTATGTGGGGGGAACATAAAATGTATTACAACTTTTGAGAGATCATGCATTGAACATTTATGTATTAGAACACCGAACACCACTCTAACATTCCTGCAGCCTTGTCCTGTATGTGGGATGTTGTGTGGGTCTCAAGTTGGCCTTAAAAGTCATTGAAGACTTTAAGGGTGGAACATGCTGTTGAACCGTCATCTGTTGGAAAATGACGGGAGAGCCCATCATCAAATATAACATGCACTGTGTGTGCACGAGGACGGCTCCAATGAGGCATCAGAAGTAATTGCATGCTTGGCTCAGTTGGATCATGTTAATATTGGTCATCCTCTCCATGATGGTGGCCTCCAATGAGTTCTTGGTATTGTGGGGACACTGGTTGAGTTCCCTCTTAATGACATTCCAGATGTGATAATTCAAGGAATTCAAATCAGGAGGGATAGAAATCCATGTATTGGGGTCATATGATTATGAAAATTCTCAGCCAACCACCCCTGAGCTATCAGGAAGGGAGCAGAATTCTGCTGGAAGAAATATAGCACTCCCCTGATCCAAAACTTGATTACTGTATCCAGCACTCTGATATAGTCAGTAGCAATGACATGCCATTGAGGTTGATGTTCTAGACAAATTCTGACTCTTCATGATGCCTGACTGTTTAGAAAGTTTATTTCTCTTGGCCATGGATGAGAAGCACCCCTTCTCCCACACAAGTAATGAGCTCATTCCTGATCTTGAACACATAGCACTTTGTTATGTCTGAATTATTGTTAATGTTCTTGATACATCTGAAAGTGCAATAAGAAATGTTAAAATTTGGCACATAATATTTTCTTCTATTTATGATTCACTAAAGATGTTTACAAACATACACACTACTTTATATAACTTAGTGACAGCTAGAGAATCTTTGATTGATCCTACCTTTGCACACCGGTTTATGGCCCCAATTTCAGAGTAGAGGTCAGTAGCATCAGAGAACTGTTCAATGATGATTGTACATAAATGATGCAGCAGTGAGTGTTTGTGGACAGTGTCCTTTACTTCTGGGACTTTGGCTAAATAGTCAAAGGTAAAACCTTGGACCTGAAACAAATCAGACAAAATATTAGAAAGCTGAAAATTCATTTATCATTGCACAACTTTCTATTAGGAGATTTGAGAAAGTTATTTAGAAGAAAAATATTTTATTGCTGTAATTTAAATATGTATATAAAATAAAGGTCAGTCTAAAATGCAACTTTATTTTTCTAAGAGTATTTTTTCAATCTTCATTTTAGTTATTTTTTATTGCCATTCTTAAACTGTTTTTGGAAATTAAAAAAAAAAGAAAAGAAAAAACGAAAAAAAAGACCTGCAGTGAAATTTAAGTTTGTTATCTCTTTAATTTGGGAAGCTGTTTAAGCATGATAGTTGCCATACTGGTTATGGCCAGGAAGATGTTTGGGCTGCAGGCATTCAAATGTAACAAAAAAGACATTCCTTCAAGTCTTATTTTCAATTTCTCATATAAATTGAGAATGACGATCTGCAGGTTGTAATTAAAAAGCAACAGGAAAAATAAGCTAATTAAAAATGACAAATACATTTTTAGTTTTGTTTATGGTATTATATATTCATCTCATCTCCAGAAATGAGTTTAATCATTAAAAAAAAAAAATCCCTCTATAATATTTTTTGGCTTCATAATTATGCATTAGGAACTGATCACCTTATTTTGGATTGTACATTTATTTTTTGTCCCAAGTGCCATTTATTTTATTTGTTTAAATAGAAAATGGAGTAAAAAGCCTCATCAAGCCTGTTACATCATGAAATTCCAAATTCTTTTAATCTTAATTGTTTTTTTACCTTTATTCACACACTTGTAAATAAGGAGTGTGAAAGATGGTCTGAAGCTTTCATATTTGTTCCATGACTGAACCCTAACCAACTGTTAAATTGTCAGAAACAAATTAGAGATATTAAATGAATGGAATCTACATATATAAAACATGCAGTGTATCTATACAAAATGCCATATAGTGCATTGGCAGAAAGCACAGGCACCGTCATTTTTGATGGGTACTATGCAAGACTGTAAACAATTACTTATATAATGATGATCAGCCACTAAAATTTAGTGATGGACTTTTAATCATTTATCAGAAAATAAAAAAGAAATCTAAAACTGAAAATCTTAACTTGACCAATATTTTTTATAAGACAGGCATATACAGGGCATTTTTCCATTAACCATGTCCTTTAAAATGTTTGCAAAAGCAAAAAACATTACTAAAGAAATCCTTTCTTTTCTCACCTGTGTTCCATTCAAAAAGCTTCCAATTGCTAGCACAGCAGACAAAATATACTTGAATGTTTTATTGACCAGTAATTCTTCAATTCCTTTCTTCAGATCCATCAGAGGTTCTGCAATTTCCTGAAAGAGAAACCACATACAATTGGCATAAATGTTGCATCAATTCTTTCTTTAAATATCTAGAGCCATTCGTTTAGGTTAGGAATATATCATTTTATTTATACCACATTTCCTCACACTACATAATAATAAAGACTTCATACCATATAACTCTAATATTCTTGGTATCTTACTTTGGATTGCAAGCATTTCATCGCACCTCTGTCACACTTACTGAAGCAGGGAATATGTCTTTTCTGCATGATCTGACCAATGGATTGAACTTATGACTGCCAGGAAACCACATATACTTTAACCAATACTTTAAATAATGAGGCTTTGTCAATCTTGCAGAATACAGTGGTATCATTTTTTAACCTGAAATCTATGTGGGATGAAGTCAAGATTATAAAGAAAATCACCAGAGAATCAAAATCACTGAAAGAATCAGCAGATGAAGCATAGAGAGAAATACAATTCTGAAAATAAGAAAAGAACAGTCTACCATGTGGAGTGATTTGACTAAAATTTCTGAGAAACTTATGGAGTATGAGAGAAACCTAAAGGTGGCCAGGGGATAACATGGTTGAACTGTTATGAGCAGAGCAACCAAGATGAGCGTAGTAGCCTGAATTGAAATGCATATAACATCACAAAGTGCTAGTTACTTTTGGATTGAGAATATAGCAAACAAGAGCATCTGTTTATCATCACTTATTGGTAGAAAGAAAACAGAAGGTACAGAGCTAACCACTTACTGTGACCACTTTGGGACAACAGGTTCTTTTAGATTACAATAAAAGACTAATAACATTAAGCAAAGGTTAGAAAAAGAGAACAATTTACATTCATTGTTATAAGTTTTTGGGATGATAGATTTTGAAAATATTTTCTGTGATTAGGAATAAAAATGAAGCTTCCTTTGTATTAATTTTAATATTTAGAGGCTTTTTTCCTAAAGGAAATGATAACTAGATCATCTTTACTGACAAAAGTAAAGCGTTATCCTTTTGAATCTTTTCTAAAAGTAAAGAACATGAAATATTACTTACCTGTTCTAATGTTTCATAGTCTAATTTGAACAACCATAAACGAAGCCGTGCCTGCAGCTCACTAATTGATGATAAAATAAGCAGGAACTGCTCAGCAGTCCCTAAGGGTGTGTCAGGATACATCATTTGCGCATCTAAAATTTGGGTCTTCTCTTCCTCTGCTGGAATCATTGTATACAAAATTTTCTGAAAGCAAATAGTTTAGACAAATTTAGCAACAATCTTCAATATAAACTGGTGCAAAAGTTTGCAGCATTTTTTGACAAGATCTTTTATACATTCATTTTATCATTATTCAGTCATTTTTGTTTTTTATCACTTTATGCAATCTTTCAGATTATCATAAAACAATGATTTTTTGTGAAATTTTTAAGCATCATAAACTTGTTGAAATTGCTGACCAAATGACATTGAGTGGAACAGACGATCATTTAAAAGGTGTCATGTCAAGAGAATAGGGTGCACTTATAAGATTTTTTCCACTCCAGGTCCAGGTTTGTCTACTGGATTACATTTGCAACATAAGGAGAGAGGTTGTCTTGCAGCAAAACATCTGACATTTGGACAATTGTCTCTTATCATTCAGAGTAAAACTTAATACAAAATATTTGGTGAGTTGTACAAGAGGTCCTGTGATTTGTTAAAATGTAAAACAATAAAAATATTTTTTGAAATTCCTAATCTGGATATTTTTTTTCATATATCATTATTGATTAAGCACCAGATTATGAATTTCAAAAATCATTTTTATATTTTTACATTTTAAGAATGTCTTATGAGCATATTTATTTTGCACCGAGGGATCAATTAACAATGAATTTACATGGCAAACTAGATCCTTTATTAATTTTTATAAAATTTAAAAAATTTTTTTTTTCATATTTATGCTCTGTAGTGCTTCATCTATAGTAATATGCAAAACAATTTTTAAAAAAAAGCAATGATTATTTCTTGTGGCATTATCTCTTGTAAAAGTCACACATATTTATATGTCAGTTTTAGCGTATGTTTATAGCTTTGCCAACTCAATAACATTTAAATCAATTTGGTTGTAGCATCCTTTGTTGTTTTACTGGTATCATTATGTCACCAAAGCAAAGTCAAGTTTTGTGAAGAGATTAATCTTCTCACAGAACTTGATAAAATGCTGATTTTATTTAACTAATTGCAGTTGTGGAAATACCATGGGTGTTGAATAAAGAATATATTTTATTTTATGCTATCTCTTCATAAAGAATTCTCAATTTCTTTTTCTTTAACTTTCTTAATTCTTATTGTTACTTCTTCCAATTCTTCCTTGTTTAACGCCCCTCCCTCCTCAATGCCTAATATTATTATGCAGCTTTCTCAATCAGGAAGCATAATTGATTCAAGCTAAAGAGTTTCAGATCTGGTAGATACAACACACTGGTCCTAGAAAAGCAAAATGGAGTTACGAACAAGCAGAATATTAATAAAGATTATGAGGATATCCTAAGAGAATATTTTTGCAGGATCAAATGATTTGCAGCACTTTCGTTAAACTAAAACAAAGTTTACAACTGTTGTTACCAGATTGACAATTGGTAACAGATTTCATAAGAACATAATATCAAAGTTGTTCATTGATTGATTTATTTTTTGCAGGTTATTTAAAGCCAGAAAATATTTTTAGATTGTAAGGATTTTTTGTTTTTTTCAGATAACAATGATTAATGGTACAAGTACTACTAATTAACCCATAGCAGAGAGGACAAGATTTGGATTTATACCTTTTTCAAGAGTATTTGCATTTGGAAGTGAAAACAAAGCCAATTGGAATCCAAGCTTACAACTTGTATTCCATAAGTGGACACCCATCTAGATAATGACCAGATGATCTTGCTTAACTTCAGTGGTCATACGAGAACCAATGTTTCAATGTGATATGGACATAAGCCTATCAATGTTGTAAATCATATCTTTGTTTTCCTACAGTGTAGTAAACTAACAGCTGGCCTTTCAAAACCAATAAGAAAGATGTAGCAATATAGAAAAGAAAAATAGCTTGAAAAACAAAATCATTAAATAAAGAAATCTGTAGTATTGAAGATTATATAAAGTAGGAATTCACCTCTATTCCCTCCTTGTTCATGACTGAACTGTCCATCTTAAGAATAGCTGCTTTTATTGTTCGTGGAGGGGGTAGCACCTTGAGACCAATATTAATGGCATTAGATCTCTTTGGATCAAGGACCGTGATCTCCTTTTTGGTTGATGTGTCAGCTTTCTGCTAGAAAAATGCAAAATAGTATTAAATATTGTTCATTAACGATAAAAGTCAGGACTTTTAATATTAACTTTTGACTGACAGAAAAAGAAAAAAAAAATCATCACCATAGTCGGTTATTAAGGCAATGTTTGAATTCATTGCTCAGGATGGCAAAAGTAAAAAACACATCAAACATCTAGAGAGGAAGATTAACTTTTTTGTAATATAACAATTATGATAAAATATGTTAGAGGATGATATAATAACAATTACATTTTCTTATAATTATATAAAATATAATAGCTCTATTCCATCTGTATAGCCTATAAACTTTGAGAAGAGTCATTAACATTACAAATTTTGTTCAAATGAAGCCCAGATATTGTTAGAGAGTTAGGAAGTTGAAAGAGCTAGCATGGATTTTAAAAGTGATTTTCTTTGCTTGGCAAAGAAGGTGTTGAGGACTTGCACCTCATTAAATATAGTTTGGAATCACTGCAGTACATGGGTGGTGAAAAGTTACATTTATTTACTATATGCAGTTGAAATGGACAAATCTGATTGGTATATTAAGGACCATCACTTTTCAATCACCAGTTTTCAAAAGGAAAAATCTTTATAGTTGAGGAAGAGACTGGATGAAACCTTAACAACATAAAGAAGTTTAAGTGCTTCAACAAAATGTGGAATGCTTGCCTTGATGTTAAAGAATTAAAGGCAAAAATTTTCTTCATGTACTAAAAAGATGGCACTCACCAAGAGTAGGCTATAACAAATTCTTGTGTGAAGTGGATAGGGTCACAATGTAGCCTTTCTAGGTATGCCACTGAAGTTAGTATATTTAATATTAAATTACAGCCATTCACATGCTAAATATATAAAAAAAATCTTTTGTTTTTGAAATTAGTGTGTATATATATATATATATAATGAGAAATACTAATTTCAAAAACAAATGTGTATATATATATATATATATATACACACACACACACAGAGACAGTCTTGTGGTTAAAATGTTTGCTTTCTGGTCATAATATCCAGGCTGCAATCTGACCATGGTTGATTTGTCAGGGACTTTGGAAAGTGCCTGAAAACCATACTTGGATATATTCAATAAATTAAATCTGGTTAGTTGACTCAAGAGTTGGCTATGAAGATAAGTCACTTGAACTTTTCTTAATTTATTGAATATTATAGCCCTAGATACGTATTCAACTAATTTTAAAAGACATGTAAGATTCTCAAAATGACAAATAATAGGAGACTACCAAGCTGGCATCTTCCTAGTAATGGACATGGTGATATGGCTGTCAGCCAAAAGTTACTTCATCAAAGGGAAATGGGGAAGGTGGGGAAAGAAAAAGGTGACAAAAGATTTAAAGGAGGGAGAGAAGAGAGTTCAAAACAAGAAATAATTGAGGAAAAGAAATGAGAAAACAAAACAGAAAAGGAAATTAAAACTCAAAATAATAAAAAGGATGAAATAAAATCAATAAGAAATAAAAGGATTAGAATGATGATGAAGATAATGAGTAACTAAATAGAATTAGCCATGCACAAAAGAAAAAGAAAAAAAGATGTACAAAAAATAAAAAATCATAAAGAAGCAGTAGTGAATTGGAGCGATACGTTTTGATATAACATGCAATGATAATAGGGAAGCTGCAAAGAGCTGATGTTAATGACCACAAGGTCATCAGACACACATACATGTGATTAAGGTGTTATTAAAACTATTTAAGATAATAAGATATTAAGACCTTTAGAGGCAGATTGAAAAATAGATTCACTTTTTAGGTTTTGGGCTGTAATCTTAAATGATTTCAAACTTTGCATCACACAAGATTAAAATCAATTGAACAAACTGATTTTATTTATAAATTATTAATTTGGTTAGAAAATTTTATATTTTTCAAGATGTGTTAATCAACTTAACAAAATGCCTTAAACTCAAATGCAAGGTTTATTTCTACTTTACCGTAAACTGCAATAACTAAAAGCTCTTTTTGAAACGTCTTCAAAGTAAACTTGGTAGAAAAAGAAAATGTTCTAGACAAAATTTGATATTTCCTATTAATTTTATTCTTTATGCTTTTTGCGAAATTTAATCAATATTCTGGTTGATACTATTATCTCTTTTATCAAAGACAGACTCATAGGGTAACTGCTGTCCACCTGCAATTGGAGAACATCAATTGCCAGTTAAAAGTCAGTGGAGGCATATAATGTTGGAAATGATTAAAAAAAAAAAAAAAAAAATCTTAAGATATCAGAATTGATCAGAAAGACCATGAAACAAAATTTGAGATTGAAAACCTTTCAACCATTTTGTGTCAAATGCCTGTTAGAAAGAGCAAAGTTGCTTAATTTTTTTTATTTGCCAATGTCAGGCTTTATGTTCACCATCTATATTTCAAGTTTCTCATGTTTTCTTTTTCTCAGATTTAATTAATGTTATGGTTGATACTTGTTGATACTAAAGAAGTATGGCTTATATTTAGTGTCTGGTTTATTCGAGAACAATTTTACAAGATATACAAGGAAAACTTTTGAGGGTATGTGTTTCTTAAGTATATTACCATCTATGAGAAATTGTTTTTTTCAACTGGAAGTGCATGAGAGCTAAATTGTTCTTGCCATTCAGCATCAAAGATCATCATGAGAATTTTGAAGATCAAAAATTCACAACAATATTGTTTTTCTTGATTGTATATCTCTTTCAGAAATGCAAACTTTGATCTTATATTTCCAATTATAAGTTAGGATTGTAGGTAAGAAATCAAAAGAAGTAAATGTATTTAAGTTGCTAGCATTAAAAAAAAAACAAACCTTTTCATGTTTTCTGAAATTGACTGAACATTTTGAGATTTCATTCCAGAGACTTATTCAAATTCATTCAGTTTTTTATGCATTTGAAGATTGTTTTTAATTTTAATAAATTTTTTAAATGATTCTTTGCTTGAAATATAGATAATTGCTTTGATTAGTGAGTAGATGACTATTTTTGAATATTCAATTTATTTGCAGGTCAGTACAGTATAGAAAACATATTAAGTTCTAATGTACCATACAAAGAACTAAAGAAATGCAAATTATCATCATTTTATGTTTAAGTAGTCAAGGCCTAAATTGTTTGTAGGTACAATTCTTTTTGTTAATCACTACCAGTTGAACTTTTTCTAGCAGCAAAAGATTCAGACAGAAATAAAATTTTAAAAAATGACATAAAATGAAGAAAATATATTTTTTTAAAATAAAAGAAATGAGATGAAAGTGATAAAACAAGGAAAAACACTGAATAGCATAAATGAAATAAAATTTGAAAAAAAGAAAAGAAAAATGAATCCAGAAAAATAAATGCAAATTTCATTTGTCTATAATAAAAGAGCAAGAAAAGCCAGTGTAGCAGAGAATTGGTTCTTGCTTTGAGCAATGAAACATCAATATGGCTTTTTTTGTATGGAAGGATTCTTGGGTGTAGAATATACTCAAGCAAATTCAAACATTGGCTCCTAAATCAAGTGATTGAGTATGGCCTGTGCTTGCAGAGGTAATAATTTTATTGGAAATAAGGTGCTGGAAGCTTAAAGTGTTCAAAGCCTAGCAAAGATTCAGAGATGATAGCAAGAAAGGAGCTTGTAATTCCTCAGAGGGGAAAAAAGCAGGTTTAAATACTTGATTCTTCTGCAAGAATTTATAAGCTTTTTTTAATAGTTCAAAATAAAAATTAAGGAATTAAATTTTCTTTCTATACTTGTTTTTTTGCATGCCTTCAGGCAATGTGTCAGCATGATCAAACTTTTCTATTTAGCCTTCTTGTAAATGGGTGACAAATAAAATACTTTTTATGGAGCCAAATGTAAATCTTTTTCTCTATAGAAAAAAAAATTAAATTCTTTTTGTGGCATGAGGATTTTGAGAGTCAGCTGATGACTTTAATTATATGAAAATTAGCATGTCTTTTAAAAGAAAATTTAAAGCATTTTTAAAAAGAAGCTCACACATACACAAACACAATATGTATATACATTTTTGTCTGTAACACTTTTCTCAGAGTGCACAGATACTACACTGTAATCCTAGGTAGAGTATGGAACTACTTTAATCTTAAGTATCAATCCATACATAAATAACCTTGTCAGTAATTAGGGGCACTATACACACACTTACATATTAGTCAAATATACTTTAAATGATCTTTTGCCTGGTTATCTGCTACAAAGCAAATATGAGTGAAAAAATTCAGGAAATGCAAAATGCATAAGCCTGCTTTTTAAATGTACAGGAAGAAGGCAAAAAAAACAAAAAAAACAAAACCAGAAAATCTTGGCCAATTCAATGACATCTGATTGTACGTGAATTTTCTTGGACCTATGACATGTCACTAACATCTATGTACAGAAATTTCATTGGGTGCTATTGAGAATAAATTGCTCCAAGTGCAACCATCTAAGCCAATGTAATTTTGCTGATAATTAGAATTTGTCAGTAGAAATTCATTGATATAGAGAGAATTTCTGTCTTTCTTGCAACTTTTATATAGTTGGTGCTAAAATAAAAAAAAGTAAAAGGGGTGTTGAAAGGGAAGATGACAGAAAATGTTTTGTGAATTGGAAGCAAGAAAAATTGTCAACTTAAGAAAGGGTTAGGGTTGCAATCAGAGAAAGATTTGATGAGGAAAGAAGAAAAGGAAGAAAATTAAGTTGAAGGTCATTTGAAGAATGAAAACATGAAAAGAAATAAAACCATTTTCTATTTCAGAAAATTTGTGGGCTTATAACTTGAGAAGTTTGAATTTTTTAAGATACAAGGTTTCTTTATTGATATAAAACATTAAAATTAGGAAAAATTAAAAATGCTTAATGTAAAGTGCATTGAAATGTTAACTTTTCTCCAATTAGAATTTCATGAATTTCTAATAAATGTACCGAAAAGAAAACTGTTTTGAAACTGAGCCAAATAGAAAACATGAATTATGAATGATTTAAATTTTTTTTTATTTTTATTTTTTTTTTATTATTCTCTGCTGATAGATATTGTGGCTTTTATGTCATCAAATACATATATTTTGTTTTATAGATCAAGTAGGTTTCAAAATCAATAAACAATGAATGAGAAAATACATTGTACCTACAAAACAATGATTTTATATTTGTAAATTTATTTATGCTTCTATAGAGTATGAAAAACACTCCACAAAAGATATGGTAATTAAAGAGCCAAATTGTTGTTTAATGCTGCCAGAAAATATAATCAGTTAAACCATTTTTCTCTTTTGTTCTGGAAGATTACCTACTTTTACTAAATTTGGATAAAAATAAAAATTGTCTTTTATCAATGTGTAAAAACAATTTGAATAAAAGTTTAAATAAAGTATATTATATATTGTTTTTAGAATTATAATACATACAATAAGAAAATACTAATAAATTATGATGATCTGCAGCAAGTAGAAAAGTATCAAAGGCAGTTTAAACAAAATTTTGTTTCATCTGAAACAAATTAACTTTGTTAACAAATTTATGTCTCTTCAATTTTCAAACTTACTTTCATAATAAACACACATCAAATATAGTATTATGTTGAAAAGCTAAATTTTTTTTAAACAAAGGTATAAACAAAAAAAAAAAAAAAAAAAAAAAAAAAGGTAAAATGAAAATCACCACAGGAGAGCAAGTGTGTGTGTGTATATATATATATATATATATATATATATATATATATATATTATATATATATATATATATATATGTGCGTGCGCACACACACACTTGTACAATAATTATTAAGGAAAAAAAAAAAACCACTTTTTTATTTGGAAAACCAACCAGAAAATTTGTAACAATATTATTTATGGACTGTAAGGTTTAAGAAAGATTTAATTTTGTGGTTAAAACCAGCAGAGAATATACACAAATTTTGAATGGAATGATGTCTTCACATGCAACTGAAGACTTTTGGAGAGTCAGGAATCATCTCAAGAGGAGCACCACAGAAAGCTTTCCCTTATATTGCCTAAGAACAATAACATCAGTTTAATAACCTGCCATCGAGACAAGGTATGAAAATGGGGTAGAATTTTAATGTGTGATGAAAATTGAGGGCATTCGCCTAAAGCAAATCAGGAAACTTAATGAATGCAACAAAAAAGAATATAAGCAATAGTCCTAACATCTTCTGATATACTTGTTTCAGAATTAGAGAATTTGCCTTCTTTTATTACTTAAGGATTTTGACCAAATAGTTAATAGCAAAATGTTCAAAGTCCTTATTTACTTTAATTCTAAAACCATATCATGTACATTTTCCCTACCCACATTAAAAAAAAGGCTTGAAGGAAAAAAAAATCCTGTTTTATATTATGAATGTCAAATTTTACAGTAGGCTAAAGGTTTTCTTTTTAGGTGATGTGTATCAAAGCACCCATCAATAGATTATGTTTTGTAGATGACCTCAGAATGAAACAGAATCATGTCCATTATATGTTGGGGAATCAGTATATCACTTTTTAAACGTTGAATTATAAATAGTTCTTTAGAAAGTGTTACTGCTTGGAATATCAACATGGTAATATTATTAAATACATGTCTCAAAAACATGTGCATTTTCCATGGGCCCAGTTCATATGTAATCAACAAACTGAAAGTTAGGAAAATTTGTGCATGTAAATTTTGTTCACATAAAACTCAACTTCATCTTGAATAAGTCGAACTGAAACTACCCGAGAATTGATCTCAATGTCAGTATGAAGAATATGTTCATAAAAACAGATTAAAATATTGAAACAAAATTTAAGTGGAAAGAAAAAAAAAAAGACCAAAGAAAATAATAGTGAGCTTTACATAAATGCATATGTTTAATTTTGGAGTAAATATGCCAACAGATTAAAATTTTAGTGGAGAAAAAAAAAAATGCTTATTGTTAATTTTGTGCCATATTGAGACATGATGGTACAAAACAAAAACTATATTCTTTTTGCCCTCTTTCCAGTGTGATTGTCTATATTACAAGTTTTTTGGCAAGCATTTTAATAAAAAGTAAAAAAAAAAAAAAAAAAAAAAAAAAAGATAGCAAGAGGGACTTGAAAATGACAAGAGTGAACTGTGAAACCATCACAGAATTGTATTTTGAATAAACATATATAAATAAATATAGATATATAATGAATGTATGTTGGTCAGAGTAAGGATGAGAAAAGGTGGGGCTGAAAATGGTTAATGTGTGGCTGATCCCCAAATTTTTTGTTTATTTTATGTGAGAAGAAGAGATGGCAAAAGATGGTAGGTAGAAAGAAGGAGGAGTATTTTGATTGATTCATTGTTAGGTAAGTGGATGGATGAGCAGATATAGGTATAAGTAATATATATATATATATATATATATATATATATATATATATATATATATATATGAATGTTGCCACCAATCAGAATGGTCAGAGCCTTACCACGACTTCCTGTTAGTTGGCAGCGTACATGCAATCATGCGTCACATCCAGCAATGTGCATGAAAAGAGAAAATAAGCGTGTGTGATTAATAAAAACATTGACGTGAAATGTGCCAAAAGCCGTTCCTGAAAGATAAGTGGAGAAAAACAAAAAAAAATTGATTATTGTCATTAATAACTGTCAATACATAAATGTTTGGGCCCCCAAATACCATAACAACCTCTGTTTAGTGAGAGAGGGAGTGTAGGGATGAAAATTCTGACCCACATCCTTTTATTTATGCCATTCCCAAAATGTAGATGCCCAAATATTTTAAGATAGCAACATTCTGCTTCTGGTTGGTTACCTTGAAATAAAAACAAAACTTTCTTGGAAAATTCTTAAACAAATGCCCAATGGAACCACTTTAAATGCAAGTCAGTTTTGAAACTTTAGATTTCTGCCTCCAAAACAAACTGAGCTACTTTGTGGCTGAAAGAGTTAAGTATTTCTTTGCAGCACCAGAAGAGGTCAGTGTTTGTGTCAACATAAAACACACACAGCCTCAAATGCCGATTTTTTTTTTTTTTAGGCAAGTGGACTACCATGTTTGCAAAATTGTTATAACACAATCTTGCTTTTCTCTTTGTCTAAGAGATGTATTAAATGTAGTAAAAAGTAAAGAAAAAAACAGATTTTGTGTCTAAGAAATAAATAAAAAAGGTTTGGGTCAAAATAAAGAATGGTTTTGTTAAGTGATTTTCTTCTGGAATGTTTAATAATTACTAGGGAAGATCTTTTTGAAACATCGTTGAGTGTTTTTCAGGGCAAACTGCAACAGTAAAAACACATTTGATCAGCAAAAATTGCTTTTAACTTTTTTTTTTATTGTGTTTCAAAGATACAAATGCTGTATTTCTATTAAAAAATTAAAAAACAAAAACTATTTACAATTAATTGCAAAATACTCTGCTATTTTCTTTTATACAACAATATATTAAAATATGAATTATTTAATGATTATTTAAAAGCTAATGATTCTGGTTGAAGAGACAATTCTTTCATTTTTGTTACTGATTTTTATTGTTGTCACCTTTTAACATATTGTTTAATGAAATTAATGATACAAGAGAAAACTCTTTGTATTAAAAGTTTTAATAGCTGGAAGTGAGTGGCTTAATGGTTATCATCATGGAAAATGGAATCAACAAGCAGAATTCAAATTTTAGATGAGAGTTTTTATATATTTTGCACTCACATCCTTAGGGAAACTATACATTTGTCTCTTTTTCCATGTCTGGGTAAATAGTAGACTGGGCTCTTTAACCTAGGTTGGCAGCCAATCAACGAGAAAGGCAACACTAAATTCAAAATCAGGAGTGCAATCCATTTTTGCTGCTAGCTATGGGTGAAATAGCAAGAAGTAGCAGGTGTGGTTTGTAATTTCACCTGTTAAAAAAGACCTGAGATCTATTTGCATTACAAGTACATATTACCAATTAATATTCTTATAAATACATTAAATGTAAAAACTAATCCTGTTCCCCTAGAATTTTTTGTTCAAGGAGAAATTTTTAAATTAATAGATGTAACAGAAATTCAGATATTGATGGAAAACAAATTTTGTCCATCATTTTAGCCAGAAGTCTCTGTGTTGGGTTAATGCTATGATATCAAAGTTTGAAGACAAACAAATTGATGACATTTCCTCATTTGTTCAACCAACACACAGGTTTGGAAGATAGATTAAAAAAAACAAATGAATCCATAAAATAATTTCAGATCATTACTGATTAAACATACATAATGAGAACTAACATTATTGTTAAATTGCTCAAGGAGCTTCAGTAATCTTAACAATAATGGGAAATATATTTTCTAAGTAAATGTCTTGAAACTGGTCAGAAAAGTTGGCCAGATAGTGAAACTATGTGAAAAATGGCTAGCTTGCTTGGAGGTATCTGTCTACTTCATTGCTATATTTGTTTATTTCACACATGTAATAACTGACTGAAAAAACAAATTGCATTTAAATGCTACATTTATTGCTCACTTGTGGCAAGGAGAAAATAACACACAGAGAATGAATCATATCAGATGAACTCTGAACCACATGAATCATTTTAAGGTTAAAGTCCAAAAGAGAAATTAGTCATAGTCAAGTTAATCCAGATTTCGAAACTCCTTGAAAGTATCCTTTGTCTATTTTGGCTTTGGTTATTCTATATGTAGGTCTTCAAGTCCTTCAGTGAGGTTGTCTTTCTAATTATCAGGTCTGGAATTTGTTGAATTGCATGCCCAAGAAATGACTGGTGGATGAGTGGAAAAGCATCGGGCAAATGTGGCTGGAAGGGAGTGGGTTAAGTGGTGGAGACAGCAGGTGTCAGCAATGGTAACATTTAATGTCTGATGATGAGGAACTCACTCAAAGCAAAATTATGCACGCACACATATTCACACACAAAATATAAAGAGGAGGACAGGAAGGAACACCCAAGAATTTTATTTTCTTTTTTTAATCAAATGTCACACATTTTGTTCATGAAAACTGAAAAGTGAAGAATTATTAGCAATATAAACATTAAATTATTAAAAAAAATAAGAAAAAATATCAAGAAAAATAGAAATTTATTAATAATTTTGATTAAATAAAATGATTAAAATTTAACACTGAAAAGATGTATTGTATGTATATATATATATATATATATATATATATATGTATATGTGTGTGTGTGTGTGTGTGAGGGGGGGGCATAATATTGACTTCAATTGATGTCTTTGAAAAGTGATTGTTAACAGTATTGAAAAAGTAGCCAAAACTGACATTTGTAGAAGACCTGAAAAACAGATGGAAATTATACTGTACAGTTTCTAAGGGAATCAGTAAAGCATTGAAAAGTATTGAAGGATCACAGATTTGCTCCCTTTGTTTGCTTGGACTTAGGAATGAAACAAAAATTATGTTAATAAATAAAGGAACTTGATTTCAAGAAATGACAGATTTATTTTCGTCTATAATGAAAAGTTAATCATAAAGATGTACAGTTCAGCTTTGAATTTGGGTTGAGCATACCTTGTTGGGTGAGAACAAGTATAAGGGTGGGAGAGTAAGCTGGAGAAAGAGAGAGTGTGACCTGACTAGAGAGAGAGAGAGAGTTAGAGATGGAACTAGAGCTGAGGAGAGAAATAGAGTGAGAGAGAGCTGAGGAGGGTTGGAGAGAATTATATGAAGTTGAGCAAAATGTTTTCATCCAGAATTCTTCTTCAAGGGTCATATTGAATATGATAACCCACAATGGATGAACAACCCAAATTAGCAAAGATTTGAAGTGATAAAAACTAAAAATAAATTTACTAAAATCTATTTCAAATATATTCAACAAATGAAAATTATTTAAAATCAAACATTCTGAAATTAGAAACAGGTCTCTTTAGGCAGAAAAAGAAAGGCAGAAAAAGAAAAAAAAAAATTCCTCTCCCAACTAAACAAATTTCTTGCATGCCTAAATGATTTGATGGAAGTTTTTACAACCAATTTCACCCAAATAATTTTGTTCTACTGATAAAAAATCGAATTTCTAAAATAGATAATGCACAAGAGAAAATGTGTCAAAAGAATAAATTAAAAGCGCCAGCAATGTGCTATCCTCAAATGAGGATTTCTGTAAGAGAAAAATCAAGTTTTGGTTAAACACTATCTTCAGCCAGAATATTAACTCTGCAAAGTGAGGAAGTCAACCCTAACAGAAGACACAAAATTCATTTAGAGCAGCCTCCCTATGCTTCTGAAAGTGTTGGCTAAAAATACTGATGTTTAATCATTTTTAATGAATCTAGAGACAGGATAATACATTGTTTTTAAAAAAAATATTTTTGTGAATGTTATTTGGTTTGTTTTAGTATAAGTGACATTTACTACGACCAAAACAGATTGTTTTTCCCTCCCACATTCATCTCCTTTTAGAGAGATTTTTTTTCTCAGAACTATTGAAGTCTTTGAAAACTGAATCTGTATTCCTCCAATTTGTCAAACAAAAAAAGTATGAATGATGCCAAGTTATTCCAGAATCAATTTTGAAGAGTGCTGATGATTGATGAGCAGAGCGAGAAAAAGGAGTAGATTGGTTGAAGACATCCAAATGGCACTGTGATGTGTTTATTAATCTGATTGGAGCACCAAGATAACTTCAAAGACAAAGAAGATGTCATTATTTCAATAAAACTTAAAATGAGACTGAACAAGAAAAACAAATTTGTTCAGTAGAAACAAAGTAACAATAAATGTAAATTAAGAAGGAAAGAAATCTCAACATGTTAAATAAACAAGTAAACATAAGTCTTTGCCAGAGAATGAGACAAACTGCGCAAGGGTAAAGGAAGGAGAAAATTAAAAAAAAAAAAAAAAAAAAAAGCACAAAGAAATTCACACAAGCAGAGCAAAAGCCAGTTTGTTACTCTGGTTGTCAAATTAACTTGTAAATGGCAGAAAAGTAGCTTGAAGCAAACTTTGCATTTACAGCTTATTCATCAATTGCAAGAAGAAACAGTCAAAGCTTGACTGCTGTTGCAATGATAGCCATTCAAGAATAAGCTGCAGTTGTTAGTCAGCAGGAAATAAACATTGATTAGTTTAAATGGGTTATAATGGAATAATTGAATTCTTTCAAATGAGATCTTCCAGGGTTAAATCTGGAAGTCCATGGTTCTGGTATATGAAATCAATGCAAAAATATGATGGATTTAGATAGAAAGCCACAGAGAATAACTATGGCAGATAAGAATGAATCAATAAATAATTAAACATTTATTTTGTACATATACACAAAATGTATATTCAAAAAGAGAAACAGAATTTTTCTTCTTTCACCGAGAAAAATGGATAAATATAATAAAACTGAACATTATCAAACAAGAAAGAAAAAAAAAGAAACATTAAACATTGTTATTGAATTTGAAGACAATCTATTGAATAAAACACAAATGCCATTTCAGTCAGTAATTCACAGAACATGAGCAGGAAATCAAATGAGAATTAATTGATTAGTTCTTTGAGTTTTTATCAGTATGCCATGTTTGACTTGTGTCCTGATACTTCAGAGAGACTTACTTGACAGTACCTATTTTTCTCCTATCTTGTGATAGGAAGTACAAGGTTATAGTATATCTCTTTCTTTCTCATCAACCATTGCCAAGATATTTTGTTCAGGAGACAAATTATAGAGAGATTTGGATTCATGACTTTACTTCAAGATTATTAATATGAACACAGACTCAGGCAGAATCTGAGTTTAGTTTTTTTCTCTTTTTCATATTGATAATCATTACTTCATTTATGTTCTGGTTTTATTTAAATGAAGCTTATAGCCTAACCTGGAACAAAAGGATGTCCAAGAAAGCACATTATATTATCAATGATTTATGAGAATAGCTTACTAATGTTTGCTTTCAGGCAAATTCCATCTCGGAATATATTTAAAGGTTTCAGAGTACGAATCAAGACTGGCACATCACTCTTTTATATCCCTTGATACCTTATAGTCTTGAATTGTTATTTTACTTAAGTCAATCTATTATCTTGTTACATCCTAACTAGATGGAATGATGTCCTCATCTTTTTTCTTGAAACTTTAAAAATGATATAAATTTCAAAGGAATCAATAATTGTCTATATTGTATTGATCTGATTTCCATAAGTTTGTGTATTTGGTACAACAACATAGTAAAATATCACATTGCAGTGCAATACCCTTTAAAATGCTTAGACTTGCAGAATAAAGCAATTTTAAGACCACTTTGGCCACTACCTTCCAAGTAATATTGATTTTATATTGACAGAAACAAATCTGTCTAAAAAGAGAATTCCACATTCATGATTATTTACATACAGACTATTGTCCTCATCTTTGTTGTTGCTTTTACAACATTTTGGCTGTTGAACTCTCTTACCTTCATCAAGTATATGTTGTGCTACGTAAACTACAGGTAATTGGAGGTTGTTCTTGTTCTTGATATCTAGAGATATCTTATCTAGTTCTTATTATAATACTTTTCATTTATTGGCTGTCCAGTTTCCAGAGCCCAAGTACACTGGATAATAACTCCCCAACCCAGAAATTTGCACAGAAATCATTCTTTATTAACTGTTAATTACAAAGTGGTTTCCTTTAAGAAGAGGAATAAACAAGAAACAATCATTCACTTATCTGCATTCTACTCCATCAGCCACAGTGGCATCAAGCAAGTACAAAATAACCATTTTTTTAATGACTTATCATATTTTTAGGTAAGGGACTTAAAATGTTCAAACCACTTCTTTTAAGCAGAATATTTAAAGTATCAAAAGTTAATTAGATTTCCTGCTGTTGTTGGTAGAACAACTGATGAAACTATTTCCAACCTTAATAGCAATTAACAAAAATTTTCTACAGGATTTGAAAAACTCATGCAAGGAATTTTATTTTACAAATTACTTTTTAAAACCAAACCATAATTGCACACACACACACAAAAGAAACAGGAAAGGAAATTGTTCTGAGAAATCCATGCAAAATAAATTGGAATCTCATTAATTCATCAGCTGTAGATGTTGGGTGGAAAAGAGAGAAAGAATTACAATCATTTAACATACTACAAAGTTGCTAATTATTACAGAATTATTAGCCTCTGCTAATAAAGATATTTCAATTATGAAACATAAAATAAATATTTAACCAGAAAATAAATATTTGTAGTCTATCCCAAAAGGAATTTTAAAAAAATGGTTACAGTTACAATAAAAGCCATTGTTTCTTTAGTTATTTTAGACATGGCCATACTTATGTTGGGAAGAGATTAATATATATATTTTTTTAAAAAGTAGAAATATCAATGTCTTGGTTTTGCAATAATAATGTTAACATTAATAGAAATACAAAATAAACCCCTCCTCCTAGGAAAATATGACAGTTATAAATAAAGTGAATCTACAAAACAGGTAAAAAAAACAAATTAAGTATCATTTGATATAACCAGATTAACAAAATTTCTTAAATGAAAGAAAAAAATATTGTTAATTAAAATCTGATTAGCAAATTTAGAAGATAAAAACTAAGTAGGCAAAGATTAATGTCAAATAATTAAATTCATATTTACATGCACATAGATCTATATGATAAGTTGGCAGGGTTAGGAAAATGAGTAAAGTAGTAAGTCAGTAAATATATAAGTGTATAGTGACTTACACCTAGTTCAGCATCCTAAGAGTTGGTGGGGGCACATGCAATCATGCAGTAAAATCCAACAATTGAGCAGGACATATATACACAAAAGAAAAAAAATAATGTGTAAATAAAGCACATTAGGATTTGATAGGAAAACATGGGTTGAAAAAAGAAAAAAAAATAAGAAAAAAATAATAAGAAAAAAAAAAAAAAAGGAAAAAAAAAGAAAAAAAGGAAAAAAAAAGGAAAAAAAAAGAAAAGAAAAAAAAAGAAAAAAAAGAAAAAAAAAGGAAAAAAAAGAAAAAAAAAAGAAAAGAAAAAAAGAAAAGAAAAAAAAAGGAAAAAAAGAAAAAAAAAGGAAAAAAAGAAAAAAAAAGGAAAAAAAGAAAAAAAAAGAAAAAAAGAAAAAAAAAGAAAAAAAGAAAAAAAAAGAAAAAAAGAAAAAAAAAGAAAAAAAGAAAAAAAAAGAATGAAAATGAAAGCAAAAACTTGTCACTAATGCCAATCAAATGAATGCAGGTTCTCATTGAAATTTCTGTTGCATTTGAAGATAAAACAATCATAAGCAAGATTGCTTAACTTGCAAATCAACAATACATATTCCAGATTGTCTTTGAATAATTTTGACAGGGAACGTGAAATTCAATTTATCTTGTTTTCCTGGTACAATAGATCATTAAAGTGATGTTTGTGTAGAACAGAATTGGAAATAGTAGTTAATAGCATCAGTGATATACTTAACTTTTGCCTATGTAATAACATTTTCTTTTGTGCTGGAAAAGTTTGGTGAAATAAAGGCTATCTTTCCATGGACCATTGGTTATCAAGTTAGTCATGCAAACCATTGCAATTTCAGTAAGTTCATTGAGCACTCCATAAATGTGGCCTTATGACAAATTATACTAAGCTGAGTAATAATATGGGCATCTCACCATGGAGAAGTGGTTAACAGACTAGTTTCAAAAATAATTACTGCTGCAGTGAAGCCTTTATACTAGACAAGGTGTAGTAAATAAACAAACATATACACTTAAAAAATAACTTTTTGTTCATTACTTCTTATGGGATAATTAAACAAATTTACTCTTACATCATCTACAATTATTTTCCATCCATTTATTCAGTTAGTGTATTTTGTGCTGCTGTGGTCACCTCTTCCCCTATTTCTTTTTTCCTTATGGATGTACTGGTCAAAACATTGTAGTAACAATAAAAGCAACACTGAAATGAATCTGATGATCTGAAAATCTCTTGGAATTCATTGGATACTTAAGAAACAGGAAATTATGTTTAATATATTGATACCAATGGGAATTGTATTACACTAAATATATGCTTTGATAAGTGAACAGGAGTTTCCTTTTTTCATTCTTATAAGACAGCTTGAATGAATATGCTTAAAAAAGCCCAAAGAAAAAAGTCACTTGTTTAGAAAGAAAAGATTTGGTAAGCAAAAGTTTTGTTGGAAGTAATTAAAACAGGAATTTTGGTAGGTGACCACTCACAAGGATAAAACAGTTGAGTCAAGAGCCCATTTCTCCACACCTTCATATGTATACAGAATTTTATTAGTGAACATTATGCTTACAGCCAATCACTAATTTATCCAGAGCGCCCACTGTTGAATAAAGTTACCATCAGTGGTTTGAGATGGAGATTCAGCAAAGTAGATGCAACTATTATACAGAATTTGTTTTTTTTCTTTTTTCCTTTTTGAAAAGGATTCATGGTCAAAAAGGAAAATCAATTATCAACTCAAATGTTGATTTCTTGGTCAAATGTCTTAGAGGAACAATCTCAGCATGATTTGGACAAAAGTAGGAAAACAAAATAAATAACAATGCATTGTGACAGAAAGTAGGTTTTTCTTTTAGTAGTTATTGTTGCTGTTACTTATAGACAAAACGGAGTAAGTAGCATGAGAATTTTGGACTGCTGCATTAAGGGAACCAAAAAAACAAATATTCATGAAAACTTGTTATGGGCAACAAAAATAGAAGAAAAGTGGGACTGAAAACAGAAATCAAAGTGCAGATTAATAAAACACAACAAAAACATCACAAAAATGTTGGGGTGTTATGGAAGATAATGGGATATTTACACACTTGACTAACAAAGGGATCTCAAAATTGTCCATAATGGAGTGTTAGCAGATATCAAGCTTCTAAAAAGGGAAACATGGAATATTTCATGATGTAAAAATTTCTTAGTTATTTTCATTTAATCATTTTGGCTCTTCTTTATGTAAACAGCCAAAATCTAGCTGATCATTTCTAGGTTCAAACTATAAACACAGCCAGGGCCTTAACATAAAGGCCAACAAAAGTTCAAGAAGTCATTTCAAGTGTCTTCTTGAAACAAAATCATATAGGCACCCAATATTTTGGGCTTTGTTAACATAATATTCAATGGAAGAAAATAATGATAACTTTAAAAAATACATGCTTCTTGGTAATTAATATTTAATAAACCCTTTCCATAATCTTTGAATCTTCATTAACTTCAACTTCAGGACATTATGATTTATAAAAAGAATAAAATGGAACAAAGGTATTGAAATTTGGAAGCATTGTTTAAATAAATTCTAAACATATAAATGGTTAATGTAGAAGGCAGAAATAAAAATCTAGTCTGTATCTTGATGTCAGAGTCAATTGGAACATTTGATGAAAGACAAGTTTCAGTTAGGATTAACCTGGTTTTCATATGCCCTGAAGAAGTCCAATTCCACAGGTTTTAGAATGAATTCTTTGAAATTTATAATTAACTTGTCATTTATATTGTGGAAAGGGAAAGTGAAACGTCTTGGTTAAAATACTTTGGATTGTAAATTAAATTTTTTTAAATCATTAATCAAGTGTTGAGTGCCTACCAATTGATTTTTTAAAGCTACTTTCAATGTTTGCATTTTAAAATTGTCTGCTGGACAAGGCATTCTGAGATGAATTTCCTCCTATAATAATTAGTGTAAAGTACTCCTTGATTAGTGTGACATTATTCATAATAAATGACTACAATAGCAAATGTCTGAAAAAGTCACAGCAAATATAACCATCAACCCAACAGTCAAAGGTTGTAATGTAATATTGAGCTATATTAGTAAATTTTAGGCATAAAAAACAATATTTTTCAAGTTAAAAGCACAAAACAAAAACAATAAAATGAATGGATCTTGAGGTAGTAAGAGTAAATTAATCTTAAATAAAAAATCAAATAATTTCACCTTTTGCTTGAGTTCACTGGTTCTGGATTCAAACAAATGTTCAAGTTTCTGAGTGTCAATTTTAATTGGTGCAAGCTTATTCCAGATGGTTTCACCTTTTGTGACAGGGTGAGGGATATGATTTTGTAATGGTTTCCAATGAAGCTTGAGGGTCTTTTTGTTTTTCTTAATGGTGGTAAGGGGTGGAGATGGAGGGATTCCCATGGGTGGTGGAGGGGGTGGAGGCATACCACCTGCCATCATAGGTGGAGGTGGAGGAGGCATGCCAGGAGGTGGTGGTGGTGGTGGCATGCCTCCCGGAGGAGGAGGTGGTGGTGGAGGCATGCCACCTGGGGGTGGTGGTGGTGGAGGTGGCACTCCAGCAGGGGCTGGTGGAGTTGCAAAAATGTCCATATCTTCATCAGGTTTCAGATCTGAGAAGTCCATGTTCTTAATCCGAAGTGGCCGGCAGAGGCGCTTGTGGATTTTCTCCCACTCAATGTCTCCTTCTGTCTTTTTTGGCTCAACCTTTGGGATCTCTGGTAACTTAGGTGGGGCTGGTACAGGGGCTGGAGCTGGAGCTGGAGCTGGAGCTGGTACTACCACTGCTTTCTGGCTAGTGTCCTCCATTTTCTTGCTGAAAACTCCTGGCTTATCAACTTGTGCAGAGCTTGGCTCAGGAGTAACTGGTGTCTCCTCAGGTTTTGGCTTGAACCGTTGTCGGATGCTGTTGATAGCTTTTTCCTCCATTAGATCTGCCTGTTCTTGCTCTCTGCGTTGTTGAATCAGCTGCTGCTGTTTTTGTAGGTAAATTTTCTGCTGTTGCTGCAGCTGTTGTTGTTGCAAGTGTTGCTGCTGCTGCAACTTTTGTTGCTGTTGCAACTGCTGCTGCTGCAACTGTTGTTTTTCTTGTTGCTGCTGCAGCTTCAATAGTTCTTGTTGTTCTTGCAATTGTTGTTGCAGCTGCTGTTGTTGTTGAGATCTATAGCCAACCATTCGAGGTTTATTTGGACTTGCTTCAACAGACAGTGCTTCTATCTCACCCTTGCCTTGAATGTTCAGATTGTTCCTCCAGATCTCATCATCAATTCCTTCCTCCCTGTTAATCAAGCTATCATACACTCCAGTACCCATTTTGGCCTCCCGCCATTTCTGGATTGGAGACAAGTTCTCTTTCTTGTCTTGTTCCACAAGATTGTCAACTGTAAAGAATGAGGGTTTAAAAAAAATAAGAAAAAAAGAAAAAAGATTAGCATCTTTTTAAGACAATGTATTCTTTGAAGGAAATATAATTAGAATATTATTGTTATTTCTTCAAGTGTAAGGTTGACATAAATATTAAAACTGACTACCACCATTTTGTACAATTTTTTGTTTGATAACACAAAAACAGAATTTATTATTTCTGTTGCAAAAAGAAAACTTGAGATAATTGTTCCAAAGTAACAATCTTTTGGTTCTTGGCTGTATCTTGAAACTTGTAACTTGTGTTCAGTTAGAAGAAAGAAAAAATTTTAAATTTATTCTTTTCTACAGATTTTATCCTTTTGAAACCTTTTCTATAATAATTTTCTGCTTACATGCAGATTATTGTTTTTTTTTTTTTTTTTTTTTTGTTTTTTTAAATATCTTTTGTTATGTATGCCTACTTTTATTTAGGAATGATAAATACTTATTTATGCTGCAATTCTTGTTCAAAGTTTTACTGAGTAGATAATTGTTTCATTTTAAAACATTTATTAAAGGAAATTTCCTCACAATATTTTAATCAATAACCCTCCCCACACCAAAAAAGACACCTTTAATTTAAAAAGAGAATGTAAATCTAATAATTAGAAAGAAATTACAATTAGAAATACATTATGGATTTCATTGATGAATAAAAATCACTGTCATCACTTCTGTGATTCAACTGTCTTTTCATATTTATGACTACATTCTATAAAAGAAACAGATGGCTGTAAGTAAAAGAATTATTTTGTTCACAAATATAAACTGGATTATTGTGAATTGAAAATAATAAGTATGAATGCAACAATGAACATAGTTTTATGCAATGATTTGAAATTTCTATTGAAAATTACAAAAAAGTTAGAACTTCTAAAAAGTGACAAGAAATAAATTTTTATAATATTGAGAAGGATAAAATTAACAAAGAGGATAAAAAAAAGAGAATGAGAAAAAATAATGAAATATAATCATAAAATAAACAACTGGAATCCTAATAACAAAAACACAATACTTAAATGCGTTTAATAATAAATGATATTCTAACAATAAAAAGACAATAGTTCAAGTAAAAGTGAATACAAGAACCTGTTGTTAAATAATATTACAAGACAGAAGAAACTTTTCAGGCATAAAAATATTTTTTCTCTGCAGCAAATGAGAAAAATAATTTGATAACAGGTCAGAAACAACTTCATGCAACAAATCTGATCAATATTACTTATAGTCTTGTTTTATTTTCCATGCAAAAAGCATTTGTGCTGTGTCCGAAGAGAAAGTGTTGAGCAAGTTGCATTTGCATGCTTGAATGCAAATATGCATGATAGAGAAGTATTCAAGAATCTGGGTTTCCAACATTCAAACCTGCTAGGTATGTTGGAAAAAATAGAAAGAAAAAAAAGAAAAAAAGACAGTCCAAGTCAGATTTATTA
Organism: Acanthosepion lycidas; assembly: GCA_963932145.1. Classification (NCBI taxonomy): domain Eukaryota; kingdom Metazoa; phylum Mollusca; class Cephalopoda; order Sepiida; family Sepiidae; genus Acanthosepion; species Acanthosepion lycidas. The sequence continues at coordinate 115,561,383 of OZ010587.1, forward strand.
TTGCTTTTCATGACATTTATATAAGATTAGTCAAACAAGAGAAAAACAACTTGTATTGCTCACTTATAAAGAATAGGTCTTTAACATTTTTTTTTTAGAATTACATACTTCATGATGCTTTTCTCCCTATTTCTGTATCTTTTGACCCAATCTAAAAGGGAAAATGCTTTTTACTGAAGAGAAATAACATTATTGAAATTTGAATGCTATTGAACTAATTTGAAAACAACAGCAGACTGATAAAATGGAGAAAAAAAAGAAAGAAAAAGAGTGAAGTATTTTATTGTAGAATATATTCTTTCATGAAGAGATTTTTAAATTTAAGTTCTGCAAAAAATATCCAGACAAGAATTGTAAGATGAACAACTATTTTGATTTTCAATCAATATACAAATTAAATATTATCAATGTGAAATTTTTAAAGATAGGAGAAAAATGTCTAACTAAATATCAGTAACAAGCAAAAGCTTTATACATTTCCATAACATAACATATATATAACATTTCCATAATAGATGCAGCGAACAAAAAGTTGGGAGACTTTATTTCAAGAATTTCATTATGACTTAATTGAGAATGATAAAACAAAAACTTGTTTTCTCATGATTTGAATTTTTGCATGCATATCAATATTCAGGAATTAATGAGCAAAGAGATAAATATATGTCTAAGTGCACATACAGATATTTGTATGAATATGTAAGTATGCAAAACCATAGAGGCATGCCAGTTTATGGGTAAAGGGTTCTGTGTAGATATGTGGGTTCATAATCATCAGAACCCCAATTGAGGTTAAAAATAGTATAAATCTGTTCAGTTCCAGGGAGCTGGCCTCACCCAAGCAGCATTTCCCATATTTTATTAAAAGTAGGACTAATGTATGATATTAAATATAAAAGTGGACACTGAAGTCAACATCCAGAGGTGACAGTCTGTTTCATGCTAAACACAATTTTGTTATTACAGCATTTTCCAGTGTTTATCTGTGTGTATGTGGTTTGTGAATTTGTTTATTATTTATTTAGTTTATTTACTTATTTATTTGTTTGCATTATTTTACTTGTTTTTGGTTATTTATTTTTGTTTATTCTTGTTTGTTTTCAGTTTTTAAGTAACATAGCAAAAGACTGTTTTTGTGACTGCATTTTGGGATGAGTTCTGATCTGTTTATTTAGTAGTTTGTATTCATCTGGGAAGGTAATTAGAACTATTTCCTACACCAGGCAGAGTTTACAGTTTTTGGATCGATTGTTGACGGCTGATCTTTTTTACCTTATTTCCCATGATTTTTGGTGTGATTTGTTTTTAATCTCCCAGATATATTTAGAAAGCATTGTGCTGTTTGTGTATTTACTATTTGTAAAGGATGTTTTGCATGCATTGTTTCCAGGGTCCTTCAGTTACTCCTGTGTGTGTGTGTATACATATATATATGAAATCCTTATTAAAAATATTGATAGCAGTGTTAGCTTTTGTAATGCAAGCAATCTAAGTGCAACTTAAATGTTCATTTATAAATAAATCCAGAAGATATAAACCTCATTAATACAATATATCATATTCTTTAATATTATTTGACATGTTAATATAGGTTCCTGACATTTTCAAATCTTCATCAGTATTTTATCCATTGATTTTGTTCACTTTTCTGTTTAAACTTTAATATTTTTTTAAAATCATCTCACCTCAAACAAAACAATAAAACCACTAAGACACAAGGTGTTAGGGAGTCTGAGAGAATATAAGAAGAAAAAAAAGCAGAGAGAACAATAAAAGAACAGGAATTAATATTACATGTCAGTTTTTATTGATGGTTAAAAATCTTTTGAGGTTATATCTTTCTTATAACTCAAGGCAAGCTTTATATAAACATAACAAAAATAAATATCTATAATTTTACTATCATATATATTTATTTACAATATAATGAACAATCTTGAAATTGCATAAAATCTCATAGCATCAAAGAAGCTATTTTAAATACTTTTAATAATAAAAAAAAAAGTTCTAAGATGAAATTCGCATTCTATATTTATCATCTATCCTGAAAATGTTAAAAATATCTGTTGGTTAATACCAATTTTTATTGTGAAAACAGACTTATATAATAAAGGATTGGACAGTATGTGTGCATGTGTTAGTCTTTGGCTCTGAATGTTGAAGGAATATGCATTTGTCAAATGAAATTCAAGCAAAGAGAAAAGTAGTATGCTCTACAAGTCATAATTATAGTTCACCAGGGCAAAGAAAACAATTTTTATTTAAAATATCTTCTCATAATGTCTCTAAGAGGATGAAGAAGAAGGAAGGGCAAAATTCAACATTTTCAGTTTCAGGAAACCAGTTGAACACACAAAATGTGTTTGGCCAAAAACTGCCTATCATTTTTCTCAACAATCTTTACTCACTTGCAGAATATTTTCTCAAGTACTAACTTCCAAGCACTCGACACAAGATCAGAGTCAGATAAAGAGAAAAGCCATTTTATTTATAGAAAAAGGATGTTGCAAAAAGAAAGTTATAGATAAAATTGTGTTAAAAAAGAAAAAAGTATCCACTACAAACCATATCAGATATATTCTACTTCCATAGTATTATTTGAAACTTTTCATCAGGTGGGGTCTAAAAGAGATGAATTAGTGGAATAATATTTTGTTAAAGTCTTAACCATACAGATAAAACTGTGCTTTTTGTTTTGTTGTTAGCATGCCATAGCCCTTCAGTGAAAGCTTTGTCTTTCATGATGGCCTTTCTTCCAGCTATTGTTTATTCTATTACTTTACCTTTTCCACAATTTTTGTTCCTTCATAAAGACTTTGCCCTTAGTTTCCAATAACTGTATATTCTTAGTTTCTTTTAATCCTCACCAAAAATCCTTGCCACTGTGGTTTGTGTCCCCAAACCTTCTCTACAACCACTACTCAATAATGTTAACCATCTTTACATCCTTCTATCTTAAGCTCCACCTTTCACAGCTGTATGATGTAATACTCCAAACCAAAGACTTTCTAAGTTTCACTTTGAACTTCAAAGTAAGTCTTTCTGTTTTCATGATTCCACAAGATTTGTTGTCTCTTGTTCTTTCCAATCTATCTTCTTTTGCTATCGCCTTCTCATCTGCAATGTTAAAGTGGATAGGAGAGACAAGACAGCTTTTTTCAGATGTTGCATCATAAGGTCATTATAAATAAAAGTTTTTAACATTTTTTGCACTTCACTGCTTTACCTGAGGAATTTAGCTTTATTGTAAAACATTTAATTCCACATAAGTGCACACACTTTAATTGCTCTTTGTAGTTGATTTTGGGGAAACAAGTTCAACAGGAAATATACATAGTTCTTTTTTGTGCAAGAAAAGCATTAAGGAAGGTTACTGCATTTCAACCAAACAGGATTCAGTGAAGCTAAGAGAAAGCAAATTTGATCTCTTTGTATGTCTTGTTGATTCTACACAATCAACTTAATAAAATTCCTTCTTTTATGAATTGAATTCAATTTCAAAAGTGCAACAAAGGCTCTTTCAGAGATATGAACACTTTCTGTTAAGAATTATTGAAACAGACTATCAATTTTTGATGATCCCCAACATTATTTAAAGGTTTTGTCCTTCACATTAAAGAAACATTGCAGATGTTTTATTTGACCAATTCTTTCATGTATTGATTATGGTGCTTTACAACCAAATAATTCAAATTCTTGAATGATTTTCAGTTGTGTGTGTGGCTGGGTGAAGCAGATCATATTAATCCTTATTGTTGGTTATGCAAAAATTTTTCAATGTGCAGGCCTTCCGTTTAAGGTCCCAATTTGCATAGATTAAGAGGTAAAGATGACATGACTAAAGACCATTCTTATTGACAGGCCTTCTGATAAAATAAAAAGTCATTTCAGATTTGTGCAAAAGAGAAGTGGAAATGAAAGATGAATTAACATTCCCATTATGAATTGGTGCTGTTTTAAAAAAAAAAAAAAAAAAAAAAAAAAAGAAATCAGGCAGATATGCAAATCTAATGCAAAGAAGTGATAGTTGCACTAAGGTGGAAATAATGAAAGTTTACTTAAAGAAAATTACAAGAATAAAAGTAACAAAGACCTTAAATATCATCATTATTATTATTAGTAGTAGTAATAGTAAATGTAGTAATAACAGGAGTCTCAGTTAGTTACTAATAGCTTACCAGCCAAACTCTCTGGTTTACTAAGGTTATTTGGGAGCTTTGACCAATCAGTGGTCTTCTCCTCCTCAATAGGAGTGGTGGTGATGGTGGTGTCTGTAGGTGTAGAGGGAGTAGTAGTTGGAGGTGGAGGAGCAGAGAATCTACGAATTATTGTATTAAGCCAGCCACCAGGGCCTGAAGCTCCATCTCCTTTTGCCTCCTGCTCTTTTATTAAAGAACGCTGACGTTGCCGTCGTTCCTGTCGCTTTTGCAGTGCACTGATATCTGCAGGGGTCAAACATGAGGTAGTAAAATGGTTAAACAAAGAAAAGCACACAGCAGACACATACACAAATAACAAAGATGTTAACTTGGTTGGGCAATGAAGGCCACAAGCAGCAGTAGTTTTACCCTTGGAGAGACTCACTGAGTCTGAGGCACAGAAAAAGATCAACAATGAAAGCTAGGCAAGCAGGTGACATTCAAGAGAAGTATAACATTTAATTTAGTTTATTCTGATTATAAATTTGGTTTCATCTTTAACTTTTCCTTTATTAAAAATAGGTAATTAAAAATATTACAGTAGAAAACTAAATACAAAAACTGAATTTTGACAGGAACTAAAAAAGTAATGCTTTAACCCTTTATAATGATCATTTTTAAAGCAATAAAACATTGAATAAAAAGGAGGAGGTTGCTCAAATCAAGGTGTGTGTATGTGTGTAAAGACTTGGGGGGGGGGCAAGATGTGATTAACTTATTGAATCATATTTAAACTGTTTTTTGCAATGACTGAGATTTGTGCTTAAATTATTTGTAATAACCTCAAAAGGAATATTAATGCTGTCAAAAACTCATGAAAAGTACATATGTAATTTTAGTAAAAATCTTTACTGATATTTAAAAGATACTTAAGGAAATACTGAGGTTTCAAAGTTTGTTGTATAAGTGATACCAACAACTTGCAAAAAAAAAAAAAAAAAAAGACCCAAAATATCCTTTCTTGAAGTCATTTATGCCATACAGACCCTGACAGATTTGGCAATCACAAAACTTATTGTTAGAATCAGGGTATTTTTTGTGAGAGAAATAATGAAAATTACCAGCCAAATATTAGTGCTTTATTTTACCAGTGAGCTATTAATCTAATGTCTAGATTTTGTTAATGTCATTATTGACAAAAGCAGCTAACATATTTCTAAGTCTTTCTGAACAAAGCCTAAATATCTGCTTTTGCAAAGTGGAGTTGCACAATTTTGAACAGTTTGGAATTTTTCATAGACAAAGACCTTCCCTTGAATGTCATTGGCAAAAATACGAGAAGGCAAATTCACAAAAAGGTACACAAAAGCAATTTGAATCGAAAGTTCCAGGCTGTATTACAACAAGCAAGTTACCATTAATTTTTGTGTTTAATGGCAAAGGATAAGTTAGATTCTTATATGAAGAGGAGCCAAATATTAGGTGCCATTGAAAAAGAATGAAAGGGCAGAAGTTGAAATAAAAGAAGTATCTTAGTCTAAGGAATTTATAAACAATTACAGAAAATATTATCATTGATATTAGATTGCAATGCTATATATTTCCAGAATTGGTTATTGTTTAAATAAGAACTGTACATCTATTTGTTAAATCCAACTTATTTAATATGAAGTGAAAAAAAAAAAAAAAAAGTAGCAAGAGATTGACAAATTTTAAAGAAGAAAGGAGCAAATGTGAATGTGATAAGCATGTCTTGAATAAGAACTATCACTAAGTAACTATGAAAGGTAAGTGAATCTGTTATATCACTGCTTAATAGCAAAAAAAAAAAAAAAACAAAAAAAACCCAAAAACAAAACAAACCCAAAAACAAAACAAACCCAAAAACAAAACAAACCCCCCCAAAAAAACAAAAAAAAACAAAAAAACAAAATAATAAAGATGCTGTATAAAAAGAATTCAGGGTTTATTTATTTTGAGATTTTGAATCAATAAGCAAAGTTTAAAAGTCTCTATGGATTATCATTGCTAAGTATATATATTTATATATAATTAGCTGGTATAGCAATATTTATATGGGCCACAATGTTTATTGTCATTTCCTTTTGTGTTAGAGTTTATTGTTAATAAAAGATATTAATAATGAATTTCATAGCAAAAATATTTTTTATAGCAATGATAAAATTACAATTCCCAGAGATGTTTAAACAGAATCCATCTCATAGGGTTAAGCTGCTTCTGCAACCTTTTAATAATAAGATCAGAATGCCTAATATATTTAATCATTTTAGATTTAAAATCTACAATAAGTTACATGTATATTTGTATTCAAACATCTTTGTGGCATTAGGCAAAGGTCAGTGTAAATTTTCTGGATTTTTTTACCTTCTACTGAAATCAGTTTCCTCTTAAAAGAAAATAATTTAGATTTAAATTTAATTTCAATCTCCTTTATCCAGCCTACATTTTATTTAAAGATTATTTCAAGTATATTTTATCAAAGTTCAATGTCATCAACAATAAAAACAAATTATTTTAATAACGTAAACTTTTTCTTTAAACTAGTAAAATAATGTAAAAGACAGCTTCATTTAACAGATAAACAGAGAGTTAGCTATTTTTCAAGGTGTTGAGGATATTCAGGATGATTTTGTTAGCATTAAAGTGAATGGTGGATTCAGAAAAGATACAAGCAGAATAAATCAGCATTAATAAAAAAGAAGCATAATTAAAAATTTGTGGGTTGGATAAAAAGGAAAATCTTTATAGAAAGAGAAACAGAGGCTGGCAAATGAATGACCCACAATTTTTAGGTTTGAGAAATACATAGCACCAAATGCAATAAAAACTTTTAGAAAGAATTAAACTTAATATCTAACAAATAATTATATTTTTAAAATATTTTACCCAAAGAGATTTAGATTTTTGGCCAATTTTTAAAAAAGTAATGTCATAGGAAATTTTCTTATTATGAAACAAGTTGAACAGCATAATATTATTTATATTACAGGCATATATATAAGAAATAAAGGAAAGGCCAGAATATAGCATTGTCATATGGAAATATGAGTAGAAAAATTGTTTTTTTTTCTAAATGAGTAGGTTCCACTTGCTTTGTAAATGGGAAATCAGAATCTTGTCATTTATCTGGGCTGACCATTAGTGCTGGTTGAACATATACTACCTCAGCCGTCAAGCAAATATAATTTATGCGATTTCTTTCAAATAACGATTTTTTTTTTTTAGTGAAACAATTTTTATCTCTTGAGACATATTTTAAATGCATAAAAAATAGGAAAACTTTCTGTACAATATGAATGCCATGAACAATAAATTTATTTTCAATAAGATTTATTTTACAAATTCTGTATAAAAAAAATCCCTTAAACCTAAATCTTTAAAAGGTAGACCACAAATGTCTGGTGCATCTTTTAATATCACAAAGCTGAATAGATAAATGAAACATGACTTATTATTTAAACAAAATGACAACTGTTTATTAACAACAAATAATGGGAGTAGTGTAGTCAAAAGTGGCTTCATTTGCAGACAAGAAACTGAAGAAATGTTTTGTTATCTTGTTTGGGAATAAGATTGGCTATTTGATATTCAAACTATGTGTCATGTGTATTGTCATAATCTTAGCTGAATAAATCCCAAGAAATAAAGTCAGGGTCTACAATATTTTACTAAACAAAGAATATGGCAAAGTGAGTTGTGCAATTTAACTGATCAAAACCAAAAGCAGAGGAATATTCTCTATACAAAGTATGTGCAGTTATCCTTCCCAGTGGTGTAAATTAAATCAAAACTGTAGCAGGCAAGTTCAATTTATCAGCATAAACAAAAAAAAACAAACATAAATGGAAGATGTTTCTTTAGGTGACATAAAAGAAAGTAAAAGACATTGTAGTAATTAATGAATAATAAAGACATTGAAACACAAAGGAATGTTGCATGTAAATCAATTGCGATAACAAAAACCCTTCAACCCAATCCATTACGTTTTTTTTTTATAAAAAAATTATGAACTTACAAAGAGAAGACGGTTTCTGATCAGTGGTTTGGCGTTTCTTATGCTGTTCCATTTCTTTCTGCATCTTTTTGGCATGGTAAATAGAGGCCAGATCTTCTTCAGGAGCATCTTCTGGTGCAATACGAATATTTCTGAAGGCAAATGAAAAATTGCACATGTAAAAAGATACAGAATAATTATTGATAACTTTTTAAAAAGCTTATATCTTTAGATAACTCTGATTCTTATGAAATAAATGATACAGTCAAAGTTATTTGATATTTTCATTATTCATTGTTGACCAGTGTTATTTCAGTCCTCCAGATCATTACATGCTATAACTTAATAAGAAGTCTTGTGGATGAGAAAGCAAAAATAGAAGATCTGATGGGATTTTAAATAGGATGCAAGTTCAAATTTTGTCACACGCTACTTTTTTTTTAATTTCCAATGCTGTTTACTTTTCCAATCATTGTACAATGTGGTAATAAAATAAAAGAGCAAAAATGAAAAACCTTTGCATTATACAGGATCCTGGAGAGGAGGAGGAGAAAAAAGTAACCGTTCCTTTTAGCTTTTATTTATTTGTATACCATTTTAGAAAATAAAAATATTTATTTACTTTTTTAATATAAGAACATTTATAAAAGATTAATTCAACAGGGAATATTAATCATATAGATCAAACATTATACACTGGACATTTCAGATCAAAATTTCGTCCAATAATTTATTGTTTTAAGTAATTTTATTTAGGAGGAAAATGACATGACAGAAAAGGAGAAAATCTTGGGAAAGTCAAACACTGATTTTGACTTCACAAAGTTTCTGCCTGAATTCTAGTCTACTGTACACAAGAAACATAAATGATTTTCAGAAAGTAAGAAAATATCTTATGTTGTATAGATCATTTCCTAAAACAGGAATTTTTCAAGTCAAGAATTGAGTGTACAATTCAAGCAATGAGAAAATTATTTGATAATAAAAAAATATTGAATGTGGAATAATTACTGCATTTCCTTCATCTTCTTCTGTTTGTATTCCTCAGCTCCCTTCATCTTGTTTAAGGCAGATTCAGGCATAGCAAATTTGATGCCCCGTGAAGAAGAATATCTTCGACTCTTCCTTTCCTCATCACATGGTACACGTGGAGTTAGCCTGAAAATAGGCATATACAAAATACTTGAACTTCAGCTAGTGAATGAAAAGAGCACAAAACAACAAAGTTTAGAAAACTGAAGTAGTTTTTACAAAATTTTTGATAATGACAAAAAAAAAAAAAATTTAAGACATGAAATTACAAACAGGACAATAACTGCAAACTAAGTCCAATTCAAAAACTGATTTATTCGAAGACTTTTTAAAATCAGTTTTAAATAAGGGTACTATTTGCCAGATTTAGATGATCTCAGTTTTTTTTTATATACACATCTGAAAGAATTTGAATTTACACAAAAATAATAAGTTTTGAAAGATTATATTTGTTAACACACCTCAAATTCTCCATTTGACTGATCTCAAGTCCATCATTTCCATCCTCATGCCGCAAAGAAGTCTATAACAAACAAAATAATAAGACATGTATTGAACAACAGCTCTTGTTTGTAATGATATAGTGAGACTGGTTCTTTTAGCAAAAGATTCAATTATATATCAAGCATATATAATTATTTCTGTTTGTTTTTATAATGCTAAAAATACAGAGAAGTTTTATTCAGTTATAAAACAATAAAATGTAATGAAAAAATAAAACTTAATTGTAATATCATTCCAATTTAACAGACAAAGCATTATTAATTATTCAGTTTGACTATTCTTTCTTTCTGAAATTCTGGGATGAGGAGTTATCAATATTTACATTTGAACTAATATCCTCATCTTGATTGTTGTTATCACAGTGTTTTGGCCATTGTGCCCTCTGATTGTTTTCAGGTATTTGTTGATTTGACTAACCTCTGGGGAATTTCAAATTGAACCCTTTTTTTAATCTATGGAGTGAAATTGTTATCACTCTTTTGACTGTATCTAGGGATGTGTTTTTTTTTGGTATTGTTCAGTTATTACTAACTTTGTTTCAACTGAGTGAGTCTGTACGATTTGGTGAAGTAGTATAGAATTAACAAATTCACCAACCAATCCACTAGTCAGACTTGGTGGAAATGGAGCGAGCAATAACTAAGCAGTACTAAAAAAAAGAACGAGACATGATGTATTTAGACATGGACAGCAGAATGAGAACAATCTATCCTTGTAGCTTAAAGAAAGGGTTCATTTTGAAATTCTTTGAAGGTTACCTGGATCTACAGACACCTGAAAAGGTCACAATTGCTGAAACATGATAACAAAGATGAGATCAATCCAATTGTAAATTATGTAAATATTCTTTCTTTCTTTCATTTTTATACCTGGTAGTAAAAGTTGTCAGATTAAATTTTTTAGAGGAAGCATTGATATTGTTTTACTAGAATTTTCTCTTCATCTGAAGGTTGTAATAAAAAAGAAAAACTCATCAAAATTAATAATTAAAGCTTATTTATGTGTGTCATCTATAAATCTAATAAATGAAATACTCAGTCTGATTTCTGCAATTCAACAGAAATAATAAAGGAAAAAGTTTCCTTGCAAGGTTAACAATTATTATGAAAGGTCAGACTTATAAATGAAAAATTAGCATAGCCTTTTTCTAAGGAAAAATAATAATAATAATAAAAAGTACCAATAACTACATGAATTTTGTACAACCATTGAAAACATCACCATTACTAGTAAAGATATTCATTTTTTAAGTAGTTGGCAGATTCGAGCTGGCCTTCACACCTTACATGAAACTTTTATATAAGACATTGCATGAAATGATGCACATGGTCAATAAATTAATTCATTTTGCCCCTTTTTTTATTTAAACAATCCGACCTACTTTAAAGGATAAATAGAGAACACTGAACATAAATTTATCTACCTTATTTCAAAATTTCTAATGAATCTTATCTTATGCTATCTTACATCATAAATCTGGAATTGCGTCATGAGGTCCACATCTGTTCCTTTCTTCCTCATGTGTTTCTTGGTGATCCGTTCCATACCGAGTTCTTCTAGTACATCTGTGACATCATAGAATGTATCTTGATCTGGGATTGCATACAGAACCTGTTATGGCAAAACACAAAGCTATGAGATAAAAAGTCAACAAAGAACAACAATAATCAAGAAAATTTAAAGTAGAAAGAGAAAGGATATTAACAGACATGTACATCTTGGGTCATGGTTTTTTTTTAAAATGTCTGACAACATCCTAGAATCAGTTTCTGTTTTATGGCGCTAAGTGGACATATTTATTTTGCTGCAAAGTAGAGTTTTTGATTTAAATAATGAGCAAGATTCCAAAAATCTATTGTCACTATAGCAACATTAAATGCTTGAAATTAAATGGAATTTTTTCATAAAGGTTTGCCAATGTTTTTTATTATTTCTCTATAACCATAAAAACCTTGTCAGTGTCATATTTTTGCATAATATTTACATGGAACATCAATTTATTTTCTTTTGTCTTGGCATAGTAACTTTCTTAGCCATAGAAATTGGTGCACTCTAACATGTGCACCAATTTCTGATAAGTTGAACCCTTATGGATGCTTATTTATTACAGTGATTATTGCCCACCCCTATTCAAAGCAATAAATAGAAAAGAACACAATCAAAAGAAGGAAAAGAAAATATGATATTCATTGCATTCTTTTCTAGATAAGAAGAAACAAGTTATTTAAAAAAAAAAGGATAATTGATTGTTTCCAGAAATTCTGTGGCTCAGCCATTAAAGTTAGCAAAAGAATTGATAAAAATGAACAAGACTATCTTTTTGTTCCTCCTCCCCAACCACTTAAAATTTGTGGACAAAACATGAAATATTTTTGCTCAAATCCTAAAAAGCTTTAAAGTAAGCAACAGAATTGGATAAGGACAGTTTTTAGTTGATGAAGTGGGCTAAGCCAACATAATTGGGAAGGATTTATTGAAGACTAAACAAAGAGAAGAATTTTAGTAAGATAATTGCTTACTTTGTTAACCAAAGTCATAGCATAATTCAAAAGCTCTGAATCTGATCCTCCCTTTTCATCAAGAATATTCATGATGTTTGTCCAGGGTTTGGTACCTGAAATAAAGTAGAAACAAAAGACATATATATTCTCTTATTGATATATTACCATGTTTCATGGAATATAAGACCCTCCCATCCATTTACATTTAATATGAAGTTAGGCTAGGTACAGGCAATATTAGTCCAAAGCATCTGGGTAAACATGAGCCTGTCAGCTATGTCAGTGTCACATATGAGATGAGAGATATTTTTAGACATTTACTTTTGGAAAAGAAAAAGACCATCAAATATGCTATTTATCAATTAACTTTTAGAGTTTGACAATTATAAATCAGACATCTTCAGAAATAATTTAAAGATAAACATCTTTAAATTATTTCTGAAGATGTCTGGTGAAAGATTTTATAACTAACACACTAATAGTAAATCTGACATGATTACAAAAGCTGGTAAAAATAAATGCACATAAAAGGAAACACTATATATCAAATATAGACAGAGAGTGATGTCCCCTACATCTTTTAACAGTTTTGTAACAAAATGTCTGGTTTGAGTAATTCATAGGAGTTTGGAACTGATGAGACGTAAAAGACAGCCCAAGAACAAGGTCAGTCTACTTCTGACACACATTTATTTTTCTAGAATTCTGGACAAAGTGACAAACAGCTGCTCTGTTAAAGCAAATGAGAAAAACAAAAAAACAAGGAAAACATATGTTGGCTAAATATACCATGTTGGAATAACTGAGTAAAGATTTAAAAAAATATTAAAGCAAGAAAAGACATTATCAAGTAGTCTGAATGTAATAAAAATTAGTCTTCTATTATCTTAAAAGATTTTACAGACCAAAACGTTTTCTTGTTCTTTCTTTTAAGATTTGAAATTCTGTTGTGATTATTGATTTATCATCAGGTTTTATCTCAAAATCTTATACTGAGGTCAACATTTGGCATTTTATACCCATTCATCCTTGGGTTTCATATTTTTTATGTACTTAGGCCACTAAAATGAATTAAAATCTGTTTTAGTGAATTTTTAACATGTGAGCACTGCATGACAAAGTAAACAAAGTTCACTGATTGTATTTTCTTTGCTAATAACACACACAAAAAAAAAAAAAAAAGAAAAAAAAAAGAAAAAGAGAGAGAGAGACTTACCTCTTCGTCTATCAACATTGTTGATAGCCCTGAGCAAGAGTTGGGTGTTTGATTCAGTGTACTCCACAAAAACCAACAGTAATTTCAAAGCTGTTTTAACAACTAGCCGGTGCTGTAAAAACACAAAGTAGACTGACATGATCAGAGCTAAACTTGGTCCTACCAAGAACATGACAAAATAAGGAAGACTTTTCCTTGCCTTTGCCCTTGTTATATATAGAGATTGTGGTTGAATGAAAAATGTCTAGCTTTTGAGTGGGAGGCTCAAGGCAGGAAATCACTTGACAAACTGAACATCCTGCAATGTTCGTTCTCCTCCATGATAAATCCTGGAGAACAAGAAAAGGAATTTGTGATGGGAAAAAAAAAATATCTACATAATGGGAAATAAAAGTTAGAAAGAATTATCAAGGCTGACTCCTGGTCCAGAAAACCTTACCACAAACTGTCAGAACTGCAGCCATCGATGACTGAGAAGGGCACTGACATATAATGACTTCCACTATGAAATACCCACAAAATTCTGAGAATCTTTCAAATAATTTCTTAGTTTTGCAAGAACACATTTATAGTGACTTTTTAAAGTCACTATAAATGTGCAATGAGAAACTGAAAAATGGAGAAAATGTTCATGGTTTCTTAGAGAATATCTAGATTAATTATTTATTTAAGATAATTAAAAAAACATTATTATTGCCTTTTAATCTAAGTTTATTGGCCAAATACCTTTCAACTAATAAAGCATCAAGAAATTAGAATAAATTAGCATCTTTTGATGAAAAACTTTTTTTTTTTTTGCATGATTGATAGATTAACTAATATGGACTGGACGTAAAAGCCTGAGCACAAACATATAAATTTTTACTTCAAATTTTCACAGTGTGTGTGTGTGTATATATATATATATATATATATATATATATATATATATATATATATATGTATGTATGTATGTGTGTGTGTGTGTGTGTGAGAGTGTGTAACAGTTTTTTAACTTTATGCATAGGGGCCATAGCCCAACATATCATGCCATTTTGGAATCAGGCTGACTCCATGAAAAAATTAAAAACATTCTGGGCTAGATCCGACCTGCAATCCTGAAATTTTGGATTTCCAAGTTTTCATTACTGCCATTGTTCTTAATGATTTTTTTTATGTGATTTTTTGTGACAAATCTTTTTGAATGATAACAATTTTTATAATTTGGAAATAAATTTGCGAATAATTGAAATTAATTGCAACGAAAGTCACCCATGAAATAAAAATAATTGTTTGTACGGAAAGTAAGGACCTATGTACATAAAACTGTCTTTAAATTAAGTTGCAGAACTTTTAAAAGGTAAGCTTAAATATTAATGCAATACTCAAATACAGCAATCAATTTTGAATTCCTCTGTAGTTTATAGTTGCCTATTGCACTATTCCTTCTTACCTATTGTGATGAAGGCCTAATAAAGAGCTCTCTGCAAGAGCTAGTTTAAATGGCACCGAATAGGGCAGCTATTAAGCTAGTGTGTATATATATCTTACGACTCTGACATTTAGCAACCTATCTCTCTTTCCAATCTTTCTAACAATATAATATGTGAACGCTCCCCAACCCTCTTTTGGTATGTGATAGCAGTCACAGCACAAAGACAATTAAATCAGACTGATGACAATGGCAACACATGGAAGCCAAAGCTAAAAATAGATTCTCATACATGTGATGATTCATGTGACCAGATACAAATGATTGAGCGGGAAAGATTGACAGAACTCAGTTGGGTGATGAATCCCGAAGGAAACAGAGCATATATTAAATTCTCATGAGAATTGACTTTCTGAATTGAAAAGAAGGAATGATGACCCCCAACTCACATGTAACTCCAATGCAGAATTAAACAGAGACGAGTCTTGTGAACAATTCCTCTTTCACTTGTTAGTCAAGCAAGTGAGATTGCACAAGTGATGAACTCCAATTTAACTTAACAATATGCAGCTTATATTAAGGGCATATGTGAATGGTGAAATGTGTCCGTCATTTAAGAAATGCATATCTGATATACTTAATTGGACAAAGGATTTGAAACGAATTCTGCACAGCTAAACCTATGACTTACATAGCATTGAATCTCCATAACCAAATGTATGATTTCTGCAGTTCCAAAACTAAATGACTGGATAATGAATGCAATGCTGAAGTAAGAATATGTAATTGATAATTGGGAATTTTTTTGTAAATGCTCATGAAATGTGCTCTGCTATAATTATAAACATGTATGAATGTGCTCCATTATAATTAATTTAAAAATTAACTGTTTCTGTTAATGTATTTTAATGTTTTCTCTAAGGGAGGTAACTTTAATTTATATAGCATTTTTTTTATAATTAAAATTAAAATATTTTAAAAACATTGCATAATAGCAATGTTTTTAAAATATTTAAATTTTTAGACATTTTAAAACATTATTACTATACTCATAACTAATATTATTTAGTGTTGGTTGCATTTTTCTTATAGAGGGCCTCAAGGATCTTCATGTGGATTTACAAAAAAATTCACAACTATCAATTGCATTAATTTTTTGTCTTAGCAATTCATCTCTGAAGATGATCTTGGATGAGATTGAAAGTACTTGGGAAAATAAAAGAAATGAAAAAATCTATGATGTCCTCCTTAGTGAATTTATTATCAACATTAAAATTAAAATGAAAATAAATAGACATAATATGCCCAGATTATTCAACCAAACAAGCTTGAATCAGGATATGCTGCCTGTATGTATAAATTTATATATTACACTATCAGTAAATGTGTTCTGGGTTCAGTAAAATGAAGGTAAAATAGTAGAAAATTAATAATGAAAATATTTTATCTTATAATTCAAATAAATTATACTATTCTTATAATTCAATAATTATCAAAAATAAATTATTTAATGTTTTCTGAAAGAAAAAAAGATTATTTTTACATTTCAGTGCAATTGTTCTATGTTAAAGAGTGAATTAATATTTTAACTGAAATTTTGAGACCCATTGCTAATATTCAGTGAAGTCTTTGATTACTGACATCTTGAGATTAGAAAATAGTTTCCAATGTGGGATAGTCAAGGTTTATTAAAGGTTACAATATTTTGATTTGATGATTTCTTGTGATAAAATGTAAAAGATAAAGCAAACTAGTTAGATAAAAAAAAGAAGAAAATACTTTGTCAGAATTTAAGCCTATTTTAAATTATTTTTTTAATTTTCTCTTTAATGAGTCAAAAGTATGTCTCTTGAACAAGAAATCAACTAAATTTGATCTTTTACAATATTAAAAAGAAAGACAGACAAACATACACCTTATAATATGCCATGTGTGCGTTTTGATCTCCCTTGTACTAAGGATTTATTTATATAGTCTCAATATCAAACATTTTCTAAGAATAAGGACTTTTGACAGAAATTTAACTAGTTCTAATAACTGCAAAACAATTGTGACATCTATTTATGTTGTATTTGTCTTTTTGTAGCACTAAACATGATTTATTGTTCAATAAAAATATTTGATAAATTTTAATGAAAAAATAAATTTATTCTATAGACAAGAAAAAAGAAATTGTGTATGAAATTAATGTTCAGATTCTCTCTGAAAACCAGAAAAATGGTTTAAAGGGAAAGAAATTAAATAAAAAGTCTTCAGTAATGATGTTTCATTGGTCTTCAGTCAAACTTGCATAAATATATAGGACAGACACACAAGGAGGTGCTGAAGAAGTTGTGAGCCATTTCCTAATATCAGTATTTTAATGACCAAAACAACAGAATACTGATTTTGTAAAATGGATTTGGCCAGCAGACCCTTATATTTATATTTAGACAGCAACCCTTCATTAACATAATGTTAATTAAAAATGACAACTAAGGAATGTTTTAATTTTTAGTTAGCTTACTTATCTACAAGAGTGAAAATGTCTGAATCCAATGAATACTTTGAACTATACTTCTGGCTATTATTAAGAGCTAGGAAATGGTTGTGTTTTTGTTTTTAATTTTCAAGTGCTTTAAATTTGGTATTACAACATTTTCTTTGTGCATTATGAGGGTCTTATACATGATATACATCTGAGCTAACTGTTCAATATATTAAAAATCCCAGTACCCAACTGAAGTTTTAAATTTTTAGATTATATGATAAGGGCTTCAAGTATCTGATTTATATACGAGTAGACACTGAGGTTAACAGCTAGTGGTAACAGTTTGCTTCATGTTTTAAATTTTAGGCCTGAAATTCAAGTAGGAAACAGACTGTCACCACTCTGTGTTGTGTGTCCATTCTTATATTTCCACACACACTACATCGGATATCAAGTACTTTTACCCATAAAAACATATAAAAAATTATATTTTTATTAGAATGAGAGTGAAAATGATTGTAGTGATTACGCCTATCTCTGGATCAGATAAAGGCATGGTTGGAAGCTAACAGGCAAAGATATTCACAGACATCACAGGAATGTCATGAAGCAATAAAGAAGTACAAGCCAGGAGATGTGAGGCTCAGAGGCAAATTAATGAAACAGAAGAGGGTAATAGGAGGAGGGTAGATCTGTGAGAGAGAGAGCAGTGCAAAAAAAAAAAAAAAAAAAAAAAAAAAAAATGAAACTGGAAGAATCTAATACAAGAAGAAAATATATAAGAATGTGAATGGAAGAATGTCTTTGATAAGAAATGGAATAGCAACAGAAGGAGGAGGAATGAGAATACTGGAGCCATAAGAAATGCATAAAACAGAGGTCAAAGAGTATATAATCTTTGTTCACTGAAATCAATTATCAATATCATAACTGTGATGGATAAAAAAATAAGCTCTCATTTTTAATGGCATGAGTACACTAGTTTTTACATATTTTGATAGGTACTTTAAGTTGTATTATGAGTCATTACAAGTTCAATTTTGGACAAAGTGTTTTTTATGATCACTATGATTGGTAGTCAATATCACATTTCACCAGCAAACCTCTATTTAATTTCTGAACTTTAACAATGGAAGGAGATTACTTTTTGTTTTTTTTTCCTTCTGTTTCAACTAAATGACAAGTTTCAGCAAAAGGATTATACCTATATTGCTTTTAGGCTATTTTGAAGAAGGTAAGTTTTTATGAAGAAAATAGGCATCTAATTTTATTCTTTTTTTTAAAACACATTAGCAAAGGTCCATCCTTACCCTTTCCTACACACACACACACACACACACAATGAAACACAGTGAAGTTGTTTTCATTGGAATGAAAAATAGAATGAAAAAGAAGAATGGAGTTTTGACAAAGAAACCAGTTTGGTTAGCCTTTCACATAAGCATATGCAAGTGGTGTGCAATAATAACCATAAAAGAAAAAAAAAATATGAAAATAAAAACCCTTTCAGTCCCTGCCTTACCTACATATGTTTTAGAAATCAGAATCACAGGATGGAGGAGGATGCTTCTAAGACAACTAGGCTAACAATGCATGATGACAGACATTGTCCACTTAGAAAGTGTTTTTAGTACATTGAAGTGCTTTAGAACCCAAATTTTAGTTTATGTTCATACTGAATGGTTAGAATTTTGAAATCAGGAAAATACTTTTGTCTTAACATCAAAACAATTTTTAGTTAAGTATTTTTTATTAAGTCACATATTGCAAATAAACTTATCTAAAATTTAGAATAGTAATGGGATTTTTTGAGGTTATGAAAAATGTAATTCTGTATACAAGCCAACTTCTTGAGTCTAAAAACCATACTGACATACACTTTGGCTATTGTGGGTTATGTCAGTTTTTTTTTTTCATTTTGGCCACCCATATTTCATTTGTCACACGAGATGTTTGTAAATTTATGTTGGCTTTCAGTACATATGAGTAAGGAAAGCTAAAAGCAGTGTTGTAATTTTATTTGTTACAGTCTTCTATATTATAATCAGTTCACTGAAAAACTGATTGCAACATTAGTGTATCTTCCAACAAAATAATGACCCAAACACACATCAAAGTTGGTCAAGAAATGATTTATAGACAATGAAATTTTCAAGTGGTCAAGCCAGATTCCAATACTGTAGACTAATTGAAAATTTGTGAAGATAGCTGAAGACATGAGTAATGGTAAATAAACTCCCTAGCCTTAAAAACCTGGAAACCTTAGAGGAGTATGCCAATGATGAAATATGAAAACTGGTCACAGGCTGTGATAGCTAATAAAAAATTTGCAATTCATTATTAAGATATAGGAATGGATAATTTTGGACATGCATTTTCTAATCAAATTGCAAATAATTCAATGAAATAAAGTTTTTCTCTATATTTCTCAAGTATTATTTCTTTCACTCTCCTTTCTTTACATGTCAGTTTCAGTCAAAAAAAGTATTTACTTCAATGAAAATATTTTTTTAAAAAATCACAAATTTTGTAGTGTTAGGGATAATTTTGAGTTTAATTGTATTTTTACGAGATGGGAAAGAGGTAATAATGGCTTCTTTGTGTGGCACAATTGTATTTTAAATTTTGCATTCTAAATATTACAAATTGTAATAATTCACTGTAAAATTATAATGGAGCTTTCTACTCAGGAACTTGCTTTGGAAAATAATTATTCATCAGAATTCAACTCAATTGGAGACAATTACATTCTTGTGTAAAATTATTTCTTTATCTTTGTTTTGCATTATTTAGGAAAGATAAAAAAATACTAACAAAATTTAAAAAGTAAACTGAATTTTTAATCTGAGGTAAGAAAAAAATTGATAACCATGCATCAAAAGAATTAAAATATTTTCAGTTCTGTTTTAAACTGATGCCAAGAGTGGATGTACTAATAAACAAAATGAACAAATTTTACTTACTTTTGATGAAAGCAATGAATACAACCAGTGGATTGTTGAATTATGTCGGATTACTCCATTCATACCATCCACATACAACATGACAACACCAAGAGCTGAAAACAAAACATAATACACACTTGAAGGAAAATATGAAGGCAATCATGTTTTCAAGAGGTAAACACTTTTAGAATTCTATAATTGAACAAATTGCTTACAAAAAAGTTCTTTAAAGCTTTTTTTTTTTTTTTTTAATAAGCATACAAAATTATACTTTGATTTTTAATCTTTATGATAAGCCCAACTACACCTGAGTGTTACCCAATACAATTAACATTTACGTGATGAGAATTAATAATATTAGTGACTAAATGAATTAATCAGTGTTAAACTAATATTGGAAAAGACTTTGTTTATGTTTCTAATAACAGCAGTTGTCATTTTGATGGTGATAAATGAAGCTTTATAGTTCACTATTACTGTACAGATTGAAATTTGAGGGACTAGATTTTTAATCCAAAAATAAGAACTAGCTAGAACAAGTATTATAGCTTTTGAACTCTGCTGAACACTTTTATATAATATTGATATGACCAGCTTAAGCATGATTGAGTGAGAAATAAGAAGTATTTTGTGAACAGGGAAGAACAGTAAAAGTTTTCTAAGTGCAAGCTCAGTGGTTACAGCATCAGATTAAATATCAAGAAGTATTGAGCATAAACGTCAAGATTTTAGATGAAATACAACAGCATTGTAAGAAAAATATAAAAACTTGCTTACACATGCTGTCAAAAATGACAAAAGACAAAACAAATCACTTGGCATATTACATATGGCTTACTTTGTGACAGATGAAATTGTGTATCTTTGAATTAATAAGGTGAGGAGTTATCTTTATTTACATTTGGCCTAATGTCCTCGTCTTTGTTGTTGTGCTCTCCAGTTTTATTCAGGTAACTGTCAATTTGAGTAACCTACAGAGAATTTCAAACTGAACCCTTTATTTAAAATATGTGAGCAGATTGCTCGTTTCACTGTTCATGTCTAGGAATATCTTGTCTTGTTCTTATTTAGTGTTGCTCAGTTATTGCTTGCCCTGTTTCCACTAAGTCTGTATTTCTTGACCCAATGAGACATTCTTCACCTGGAAGACAATCTCCCTTCTTCCATAGTATGTAAGAAAATTTCAGTAAATGTCTGAATATTCTTGTTTGGTTGAGTGTCGGATTAAACAGCTTCATAAATCTTTTAAATTATTCTGCAGCTGTTGACTTCTTGAAAGTCAACATTAATGACATAACAGCAATGATATTGTCCTTGTTCAAAACAACATTATTGTTGTGATTGATTGTAGTTTGTCAATTTATTAGCTTTTTTTTTTACACACAGGTAAAGCATGAATGTGTCAGCTCCTTTTCACATTTAATTTTGTTAAAAATAATTGACTTACTTTACTAGTTGGGGCATAATTATTGTAGTTAAATGTTCCTGGAGTAAAATTTATTTTTTATTAAAACTATATCAATTTCTTTGTGCTTATTTATTAAGTCTTATAAATGGTTAAACCTTTGTAATCTGCATTTCCCTTGTTTGTGACTAACATATTCATCTTGCTTTCCCTCTTTTCAAGATATAATTTCGGTTTTGATTTCTTATTTGTAGAGATTATATCATTTCTCTTAGATTCAGTATGCTTAAAAAATTGAAGTACATGAGAAAATTCAAGATTGGGAAAGTAGTTTATTAATGTGTGTGTAATACAATGAAAAATCTTTCTTAGGTAAATCAATGAAAAAATTTTGAACAGTTTTATTTTTTTATTCCAACATTGTGTATGTAGGACAACTCACAATTACAATATACATTTTCAAAAGTAAAAAAAATAAGATATAAATTTGTTTTATATTTTCTGAAAAAAAAAAACTTTTGCAGAAAAAAATCTATATATTGGTTCCTGGTCCTTTTCTCCAGACTTCAATTGCTAAATATTCCATGAATAAAACATGGCAACAGCTGTGAATCATTCAAGATTGGGACACCTTTTGAAATTGCTTATTTCCTTTGGCAAATTGATTTACTGCTTAAAAGAATTTGATGCAAGATAAAATGAACAGCTGTGACAAAATATTGAGGTCTCTAGTTTTTACAATGATACAGAATTTATTGAAAATGAAAAAACATGTTAGACAAAACAGAAATATTTTTAAGAATTCCAAAATATTAAAAAAAATTATTTATATTTCTCTATATCTATTTATAAAATTTATATTTGTAAATGATAATTGCCACTAATTATTACTATTATTAAAATACAGAGCATGTCAGTTTTTTTGAGGACATGTTTTTCAAGAGCTGTCTTCTGACTTATTTTTATTACCTTTTCTTAACAGATAAATAATATTAGGCATCAAGTGAACTTGGCAAATGAAAAAAGGATGCTGTAAATGTTCCCTTAAAAGCATAATATAGTGATACAGAGATAGCTCACTTCCTGAAATTTGCCTGATCTTTCATTATCAAAGTTTGAAAGGAGCTGGAAACTGCTGATGGGAACACAATAGCAGCAGCTAAACATAAAATGCACGCTAATGGCCCAAGTAGAATGAGAACACCTAACTTTGTACAAAAGGTCCAGAAAATAATCAATAAGAACCCCAGAAAGTCAATCAAAGCCATTACAAAGGACCTCAAGATGTCAGAGTGCACCATCAGAAAAGAGTTGTGAATGATGACATTTGTTACAAGTCATATGTCATAAGGAGAAGTCAGTTCATGTTGGAAGAGACACAAGAGTATTGTTTGATCTGTGTGAAGTGCTTGCTAAACAAGCTAAAACATCAAGAAGCTTGAATGTTTTAGTTTTTGTTTGATTAGAAAAACTGATCAGGACCAAAACATAAATTGAAGGAACAACAGATGTTTATGTAGAGACCTGACTAAGGTTCCAAGAGTCATGCATACAGAGTTCCTAGCAATGATGATGATTCTTGGGATCCCCAACAACAAAAGAGATATCATGCCTCTGCATTTCTTTTCTTCAGGGCTTAAGAATCAATGTAGCTATCAGGAGGTGTTGGAGGGAGTTGTGAAACTCTGAATAGACATCATATACAATGGAAGACCAAATATCTTTCAATAAGACCCTGCACCATCTCATGAAAGGCTAAAACAACCCATGACCATCTCCATGATCATGTTCTCCCAAACATACACAGTGCCTTGTAGCTCATCAAACCTGAATACACTGGATTACTACATATGAAACACATTTAAAAGGGAGATCAATCAACACTCCCATGGGATTTGGGATTGTCAGTGATTCTGACACCATATCAAAACAGTCATCAATGCTAATGGTGGAGTCATTGATTAGGTGTGATAAATGGATTTTCAAAATTATTTGTGCCAAATTTTTTCTGAAATGTTTAATCAATTTTATTTTTTTAAATGGAATTAGTTAGATCAACATGTTCAGTCTAATAATGTGAAGAAAAAAATTATATGACATTTTTCAACTTAACCCAACACTTTTACATCTTCAACAACCCAGCTCTTTCAATTAAAACTTAATAACTGTATTTTGTTGTGGGATCCTCAAATAGATTGTAAAATAGACATGGGTTTTATGTTGATTTCTTGCTTGGTTTATCAAAGACAGGGAACAATGTTTAGTAAACTCATCTTACACACCATTGCTACTGCAGTGAGTTTGTCCCAGCTAAGTAAATCTTAGAAAAAAAAGCAATTTTTTTCAGAATGACTCTTCTCTAAAAATAAATCACAAATTTTTCTCCTAACAAAACTGCAAATAGAATCTTGCTTAAAAGAAAAAAGTCTGCTGTTTACTTCGAATTTACTTTTATTTTTGTTTAATATGGCATGAATTATATACAATCCAGGATTGTATGTATAAAGTTTAACCTTTTATTGAGTGTTTTTTATTTTTTATCTTGTATTGATTTTCTCATAGTTCAAAGGAAAACTTCAATCTTGTTTTTTAGTCATTGGAAAGAGAATAAAGAGTTCAAGTTGTGAAAAAATTTGACCCACAACCTTTTTGGTGTGGTCCAATTCTGAATTAGTGTCAGTGTAATCAACCAAAAGATTCAGATAAAAAAGAAATAAAATAAAGACAAAAAGAAATCTATTAAACCAATTTGAAATGTTCAGGTCTACAATGGAGTGTGAAAAATTGAATGCCATCCGAGATAGCAAATAAGATTTCTAACAGAAATAAAATCCTTTCACATTGAAGTTGGGATTCAATTATTTAGGATTTTAATAAAATTATATGGATGTGATTCTCATGCACATAAAACACTTGCAATGACCCACAATTGAGAGTCTTTGGTTGGGAGAGACATTTTTGAGAAGAGAGAAAAACAAAAATCAAATGAAGTCGTTTCCTTTTTGATTTTAATCATAAAAAGTTCAAGTTTGAAATTTTGTTACTTTTTATCAAGAGAGGAATTTCAGAAATGGAAATATTTACAATAGAAACATAGAAATATGAAAAAGTGAAAAAATACAAGAGAATGAGAATTAAAAGTATATCTGCCATTCATATACAACAGATGTGTATTTCTTGCTTTGGACAAAATTCCACATGGGTTCTTGACAGCCAAGCAGAAAAAAAAAAGTGAAATGTTATTCCTTTCCAATTATTCATAAGAAAAATAGACTAACCTCTCAGAATGAAATTCTGGTAATTCTGGTCTGATTCTGCTCCCACCTTGATGAGACAATCAAGGCCTTCATTTTCAACAAATTCATGGACCAAGTCTTTATCATCCTGAAGAAAAATGTAAAATGAGAAATAAAATAGGGAATTTTATTATCTGACCAAGTGAGAGTTGAATTGGATAAAAAAATGTTCAAGAATTTACCTGATAATAATTGAGGTTAAATAGTCTGGGCAAAAACAATTTTAGTTGAAGCTAAAGAAATTACTTGATTTATTTATACATAAATATAGTAAATTATGTAAAAAATATAAAGTAAATTGTTGATTTTCAGGTGATTAAATTTAAACATTACCAATCAAATAATCACAAATTAAAAATAAATGAAACTATGATAAAAGATAATTTATCCTTCTCATTGTTTTGAAAGAAGATAACAACTTGCATTATTATTATTCATGTCACACTGATAAAATTCTGAATATATCAATGCAGTTGCTGTATAATGGATTGTTAGTCTTAAAATAATTTATTTTCAACTTCTGTATTTTAAAAAGTGGCTTTTAATATGTGGGTGACTAAATACTTTTACGTATGGACACATAAGTTATATTTCATGAATTGAGAAAAACTGCATGCTATAACCAAAAATTACAAAGAAGCAAAATTCAAAAAAGAAAAAGAAAAAAAAGAAATTACAGAAAAAAATTCCAACTATATTCACATTAAAAAGCCTAAAAGTTATGAAATGTTTTTTTTTTGTGCAGACTTCAATCATGGGAATATTTTTTATTACCATGACTTTGTTTGGAGTGTTTTACAAAACAAAGTGAATGTATAATGGCCTCAAGTCACTCCTATCAAAGTAAATTCTATTTCCTTAGAATTGAATATACTAGAGTGACCAGAAATGAACACATATATATAGAAATATATTCACCTACACATTATAAAGACACAAAATAATAACAATATACATTTAGATTGTTATTGAAAAAAGGGTGTTGGTAGGGAACAGTCTATTGTTTGGTCAGGAAAATTTATATAAACTTAATCTTTAGAATCCTGAAAAGAAGATGAATTATATAATTGCTAAAGTTTTTATCATATTTTGAATCAAAAGTCTGATTTTGAGTTAAAAAAATTATGATAAAATATAGTTTTGAGTTAAAAAAAATTATTATTATGATAAAATATAGTTTTGAGTTAAAAAAAATTATTATTATGATAAAATATAGTTTTGAGTTAAAAAAAATTATTATTATGATAAAATATAGTTTTGAGTTAAAAAAAATTATTATTATGATAAAATATAGTTTTGAGTTAAAAAAAATTATTATTATTATGATAAAATATAGTTTTGAGTTAAAAAAAATTATTATTATTATGATAAAATATAGTTTTGAGTTAAAAAAAATTATTATTATTATGATAAAATATAGTTTTGAGTTAAAAAAAATTATTATTATGATAAAATATAGTTTTGAGTTAAAAAAAATTATTATTATGATAAAATATAGTTTTGAGTTATGCTATATTTATGAGTTAAAGGGCTCAAGAGATTGAGCATATGTGAATATAAAAGTGGACACTGAGGTCAACACCCAGTGGTGACAGTGTGTTTCATGCATAAATGTAATTGTTAGGCCTAATGATTGCAATAATTTTGAGTGGCCTTGTTACAGATAGTTTTTGAGTGACATTCTGGTAAAATAATGTCTCATATGAAAGTGCATATGAAGCAAAGATGCGCCATTAAATTTCACCATGCAGGAAATATTTCACCCACTGGTTGAATATTTATGGAGATTAAACAATGTATGTGAGCACAGTTCAGTAGTAGGTAATGAATTTCAGCAGTGGTGACAGTAGATGTGACAAGTCATGAAAGATGGGCAATGCAGAAAATAGTTTTATAACAATGTCATAGCTACTGTTATGAGAAAATACTGTTTTATAGTCAAAAGCTTGCTCTATTCAATCATGTTATAGTGTTTCCTGTATCTGTTGTAGTTTTTCTGGAAATAAATAGGAAGCTGTACTTTCGGGAGCATCTTATATGTGTGCATGTATACAACATTTTTTGTATAGTTAAATTCCATCAATATTGTTAGGATTTTAATATTAATGGTAAATTAAAAAGTAGCTTCTAGAATATATATTTCTGCTAACCAAGCATATATATTTTGCACACATATTCTATATCAGAAATTCTGGTTTAAGCATATTCATACTCAAGACTAGTTTTATTAGTACTGTATTAAAATTTACAAAACAAGCGAAAACTATTTTTTCCTTCTACATTTCATTTTTTCTTTTTTAATGACAGTTAATTTTTACTATGGCCTAACAGATATTGTAATTAAATATTAAAATTAAGGACCTGATGATCTACTCAGTTATAGAATAATTGGATTCTGAGTATTTTGTTAATTTTTCTTTCACTTGTTTATTTTGAATTCAACAATAATTGAAGGAGGTGCTTTCAAAAATAAAATTCAGGTCTAAGAATTTTTCAGCATCCCTTTTGTATTGATGTAGATTTCTTTTCTGCAATGATTTACTTTTCAGCATTAATAGTGAAAAGAATTTAAAGCATAAAAGAATATTGCCCATTCATACTGCACATTATATAAACAATTTCATCAATCACAAAATGATCTGGAAGAGGAGGAGGAGAGACATGAATAACAAAAGCTACAACTTTATATAACTATCATGGTTTATTCATAGCTAAACAAAGAGTTCAGTTAATCCTTAAAATGTCAGCAATTAACAAGGAAAGAAACCTTTTACACTGTACATGTTATCCATTGTCACCCACTGAAGTTTTTGTAAAGAATAATGAAAGCATTTAGTTCAGGAACTCCTCATTGAGAAAGAAAATAGGGGCTTAAAATCACTGACAAGTATAATGCCTGCAGGAGACACTCTTCATAAAAACTGATATATTTTTTTTAAGGTATCCTTACTGTCTTTGGGTCATTTTCAATGATTGATGATCTGACAGAATCACACACATACATTACAAAAACTGAACTGACAATAATAATAATTATATAAATTAGCCTTCTGATATTCTTATCAAATATTAGCTTAATTAGTTTTAAAAAAATGGTCAAGAATGTAAAAAAAGAGAGACACCAAAAGAAACATATCATTATTTAAATATTGATTGTTTTAAAGAAAATGTGGTAATCCTTCTCTAATGCCTAATTCAATAAGGACAATGTAAAAAAGAAAGTGTAAAAAGGGCAGAGAGAGGTGGAAAGGGGGAGAAAAGGAGAGGGGATAAGAGAAAAGGAAAGAAGGTAAAAAGGAGAAAGGAAATGAAGGCAGAGAGAGAAAGGAGAGGACAAAACAAAAGAACAAATGAAATCATTTTTCTTACATATTTGCTTGAGGATAGCAAAGTTATTTTGATTTGAAAGCTCTCATTTTGGAGTGGTTGACTGATTGATTCCCTAAGTCAAACATTTGTGTGTCCAAAAACAAAAATCCTAACAATTCAGACAAATTCATATTTCCTTTTGTGAAATGTTTTCTTTTATTGCAATTTTTAAAGTCAAACTTAAGAGAAAACTCAGAACTAAATAAAATATCTAACAATACCTGTTTATACCAGTGCTTATTTTTGCTAATCCAATCAAAGCAATGATTTTTTTTGATTTTAAAGAATTCAGTCTGATGCTTGTTACATAGTTGGTTGAAAAATTATTTAGATTATAAAAAAAAGAAATATTATTTATCATTTGTAAAACTTCAAAAGTGTTTATACAGTTTAAAAAAATCTTCAATCTCTTGATAAATGATTTCAATGTCTATCTCAATGTACCAATCCTTAGTTGCTTGCAAACCCAAGAGCATGTAAAATATCATGGCATGAAAGACCAAGGCATTTTGTTAATGAATTATATGTTCAGCTAGATGGATGGTTTACAACTCATCCAAGTTCCATAACTGTCTACTTTGAGTTTTATTATATGGGCCTCCTAGTTATAATACCAGTGCATTGGATGCTGTGCAATATTTGCATAATCTCTTTTTAATTTAAATGCTTGTTTTATACTAGCATATATGGTATATGAAGATATCAATGTCTCTGCTAATATATATTATTTACAATATAAATTAATATAGATATATATTTACCCTAAAGAAAAGAAGTTAAATCATAATATTTACATTGGAATTTCCATGAGGGAATGGGAACAAAAACTTTACTCTCATAGGCACTCTTTTTCCAACCAAAAATTAAAATACCAAACTAATCTTTCCAAAAAATTTTGGGAATTGAGGAAAAGAAATCTGGACCCTCAGATTGACTGGAGAATTATAGGTTTTGCTCACACTCCTAATAATTTTAAAGGCAGATGTAACTTCTGTTTAGAAGAGAAGATTAGAATAATAAAATTCAATAATCAAAGTATACTACTAAACTAAAGGAATGAGTTAGTTTCCAAAAGTTGTCACAGGAGTAGGTTTAAACTGATGTAAAATATTATTGACCTTGCTTAATCTTTTATTATCTAACACATCTATTGTTATTTCTACTCCATTTTAACCCCATCTGATAACCTTCCACTAACTTAGGTGTACCAGTTCTAGCTAGTTTTAAAATTTTCCACTTAACTTTATGGGTTTTATTTTCTTCTTTCAACTTTCAAAAACATTTTGAAAGTGAAGTATTATTTCGATAAGTAACATTAGAAAAAGAAGGGAGGTACTTATATCAAGTAATATACTTAGCAGAAGTGTTGATTTGGTCAATGCTTTATTAAATCTGCTAGCGAAGTGAATTCGCCATTAATTACATTAACGTTACTGATTAATTCTTTGTATGATTAACTTCTTTATATATATACATACATACATACACACACACAATTATTTAATTCCGCTTTGAATTTAGACACCCCAACCTTACCCTGACTAGACGTCCTTGAATGTAACTGAGATATTGATACAAATTAACCCTTACGCCCCCCCTTCTTTTTTTTTTTTTAAATAATTGCTCTAGCTGTTACCATAGTAATTTTAATTTTAATAATGAATATGCTTATAAAACGCGTAAATTTCAAGAATTAGTTATTCCAAAAAAAAATTTCACTTGAAGTACTTTAATTCAAATAATTATATTGTAGTTTTTGGCTCTTGTTTTGAAACATGAAAACTCTTATGTAGCGATGGAATCATATTTTTAAATAAATAATTATATTTAGGCTCTACTTTTGTATCGAGCACTGTTTTTTAAAAATAATAACAAAAACACTAAAGAACTTTGGATTATTTACCCAACGAGTTTTTTCCTATTTTCTATGTTTTCACACACACACACACACACACACACACACACACACACACACACACACACACACACATATATTTCAACCATGTTTGGTTAAATAATTTAGATGTATTTATTTTAGTTCTAATCCTTTCAAGAACACAAATTTCTTGGTGGCTATAGAAAATTGATTAAGAAAAATTACAAAATTTTCTTTGAAATAATTTTTATTTTCCACAAGCACTTTCAATCTCATCTAAGACCATCTTCAGGGGTTTAAAATATCTATGGATGCATATTCAGTAGCACCATAACTTCAAAATATTTTCTTATGGTTGATTTACAGTGTTCTAAATTCAAATATGCGAGAGGGGTAACTTTGTAATTTTTATTTTAATATTTAAAAATGCAAAAGATTTTTAGTTTTTTAGTTATAACATTTTAATTTAGTATTTTATATAAAACTTTGCTGCTACTAACATTTAAGAACTTTGTTGCTATACTCTAGTTGACTTTATTTTTGGCAGCAATTCTCTTATATACAGGGCTTCCAGAATTTTCATTTTTACTTATTGTTATTTTGATGAAGTACTAATGTATTTTCGACTAATATCTGTCTAAACTGAATGTGGACATGAATGTTCCTTTAAATGTTCTGTGATTGGACTATGTTCATTCAAGTGAAACATAAGCGGTCTAGTCAATGACATTGTTGTTAAACCAACATATGTATTAACATTTTTATCAGAGATGCAATCTCCCAAAGGACATTTAAATTGATATACAATGTCGGTCTTTTGTAAAATTATAGTTAACAGAGAAGAATTGATTTCAACAACTAGGTTGGTTGTATTAAATTTAGTATAGCGTATAATTAATTTTATTTTTTTACTTGGATCAGTGAGGGATATATTA
The DNA here is from genome assembly GCA_963932145.1 of Acanthosepion lycidas. Taxonomy (NCBI): domain Eukaryota; kingdom Metazoa; phylum Mollusca; class Cephalopoda; order Sepiida; family Sepiidae; genus Acanthosepion; species Acanthosepion lycidas. Next base: position 115,592,497 of record OZ010587.1, read on the forward strand.
GTATTTATGAGACATTTAAAATTTTTTCCCTCCTACTTATAGTTAGAATGCATTTACTTATGGTATAGTAGTTTTATATGTTTAAAGTTATTTGATGATGTATTATGTTACTTTTATTTATGTTTATATACTCAATAGCTCATCTAATTTGTTCATCAACTATGTAATTAGGAAAGTCATTATTAATGAGGGTTTGTTTAATATTTTTTTTAATTCAGTATAGAAAATCTTCCTTGTTGAAGAGTTTGAAAATTTTTTTGTATAGTATATTAAGTTTCATATAATAGCTATTTTGTAATAGTTAGGACATTCACTTTTATAGTTGCATGTTTTTATGCTAGTTGTTTTTTATATAGTAGTAAATGTATTATTATTATTATGAGTGTCTATCAATACATCAAGAAACAGGATTTTATTGTCATTGTGAAGTTCATATGTGAACTTAAGTACAGAGTTTTTTGAAAGTTTTTTTTTATAGTTCATTTATTTCATCTATGTCTGACTAAAATGAGAATGTCATCTATATATTTTAGGTAAATGAAGAGTTTTTGTAGTATTAAGTACATTATTTTCTAGGTTAATCATGTATAAGTTGCTAAATGTTGGTCTTAGAATGAAATCCATAGAAACATCATCACATTGTACGTATATGTCATTTTTATGGTCATAGAAAAGAACTTCTGTAGTGCATATCAAGGGTCGTTTCCTTAAAATATTAGGACAAATTTATAATGGAGAGGAGAGATAGATTGTTGTAGATATTCTTTATGATTATATCTATCATTCCCTTGATTGGGAAATTGGTGAAAATAAATAGACATAAAACGTCTAAATTATTTAAACAAACATGCTAAAATGAAAATATGCTACACACATATATATATATATATATATATATATATACACACACACACGAGAAATTGTATGACAAATTGGAAAAAGTCTACTTGTGATGCATTTCATCCTTCAGGACTTCATCAGACTAACATAACAAATTTAGTCTGATGAAGTCTTGAAGGACGAAATATGCCACAAGTAAATGATTTCCATTTTGTCATACAATTTCCTCAATACTGTTCTTGATATATAAAAATATTTTATATATATATATATATATATATATTATATAGATATGTGTGTGTATGTATGTATGTATGTATGTATGTGTGTGTGTGTGTATGCATGTATTTTAAGACATTTTTATGTTTATACATTTTTTTTATAGATACAAATATTCAAGTAAATGCTCTGTTTATAATAAACAATATTAAACAACATTTACTGGCCTATGTGCGAGAAATTTTCCCAGAAAATATTTGTCCTCCAACAGATTTCGAACCTGTATCCTATACGGAACTGTCATTTATCTTGATGTGCCTTTAACCGAGTTGGCCACAGAGGATTGTTTAGTTAGCAAGGTCGAATTTACTGTATTTGAACTTCAATCTTCTATGAAGCTCTCACGTACATTCATATCTGCTCATGGCATATTAAATGTAAATGTAAAAAGAATGTATAAACATAAAAATGTCTTAAAATAATTGTCGGACTTTGTGTGATGTCATTTGTTTACAACTCATCTAACATACACATTTTCAATAACAAAAAAAAAACAACAAAACACCATACAATGAAGCACTAGAAGCAAGTGCATACACACATCAACTACAATATACACCTCCACAGCCAAAACACAAAAACAGAAAAAGAAATATTCTCTGATTTAATCCATCATACAACAAAACTGTCAAAATGAACATAGGCAAGACATTCCTAAACTTAATAGAAAAGCACTTCACTGAAAACAAACCGATTAGCAAAAATATTCAATAAAAATAACGTTAAAATCAGTTACAGCTGCACAAAAAATATAACAGAAATAATCAAAAGCCACAACAAAAAAAATGACAACCTACAAAAATTAAACCAAGGATCCAAAATGTAACTGCAGAAATAGAACAACATGTCCACTCCAGGGAAATTGCCAATGTATGAATACAATATATAAAGCTAAAGTAAGTGAAAACAACAGCACAATGTACTACATCGGTGCCACTGAGGGTCCATTCAAGAAGAGGAAAAACAACCACAACCTTTCATTCACCAACAGAAAATACTCGAACAGCACTACACTATCCACATACACATGGCAGCTAAAAGACAGAAATATCACACCAAGAATAAGCTGGAAAATATTGCCTACACAAAAAAGTAGCAATAATATCCCATACCCAGGAAAAGAATTTACTAAACAAAAGATCAGAGATAATCTCCAAATGTAGGCATGAGAATAAATACCTATTATCAGAATTTATACCAAACAGATATAAAAAAAAAAAAACAAAAAAAAAAAAACCCCAACAATCACTCTTTAGTTCAAGCTACCATCACAATAATTACATTTATTGCTATTATCATGCCACCACCATTAGTAATCAATTCTACCACTTTACAATAACTATTAGCTACTAATATTATCATTACCAGCAATCCCCCAACACCATTACTACCACATCACATCTACTATTATCATATAAATTTCAACATACAAATGTGTATGTATATAGACAACATCACACATATACATACATATGTGAAGTCCCATACTGTCCATATACGTTTACGTTTGTATGAGCCCCAGCGGGCGAGCAAGTGTGTATCTGCGTATCTCAGTGGGTGTATGGACATGCATTTATGTTTGCGTTAGCATGAGTGACATCACGTTGATGATACCCCCCACTTCCATAATAACACCAATACACGCAATCTACATAAATCCAAAATTTTTAAAAAATTAATCAGTTTGCCTGGCAATCGCAAAAGTGTGAAACCCAGGGTCACAAACTCACGTCAATCCAACCAAATATGTTAGCTCTATCTCTGATATTGAGCGCTTTCTAATAAGTACCATATATATATATATATATATATATATATATATATATACAAACACACACACACATTTATAAAAGATTTATCTTTCAACTTTTTGCAAATACAACAATCACCAGAACATGATAAATTTATTAAATTCATTAACAAATATATTTAATTTAGATATTACAAAAAAATGCTAGTCACTGATTTCAAATAAATTTCAAACTTATATAACCAAATAATTTCAGATAAAATGTTTTAATATCGAACAGATTTTAAATTTATTTGGAATCAATGATTATTGCTTTTTTTATGTAGTATATTTAAATTAAATTGACATCAATAATTAATGTTTTTATGTAGCATATTTATACCTGTTAATGAATTTAATAGATCTATCTGATGCCTGATGCTGATGAGCAGTGCGTTTGTAAAACTTGAATTTTGAAAGAAAAGTTCTTTGAGCTTTTATTTGTCTTAACTATTGTTGCTCTATTTTTTATATTGAGCAGTTTGCTGAGAAAGTCTACTTGCCTTTAAATGTATTAAACTCTGGTAATTTATTGCTCAACATGTTTTGTTATTATATAGTGTAGTTTTAAATAATTTCTGTTTTTGAATAAAAAATGTCAGAGTTAAGATAAGCAGGATTCGTAAGGTAATTCAATTTTGCTGTAAGCCAAAGTGCTCATTTGTGATCTTTCAATGTGCAATTTTATCTTTAATTGCTTGAAGTTATGGATTTATTTATTTTTTTCATATTTTTATTACACCTGCAAATTAAATTTTCCCGTAATGCCAAGCAGTATGTCATCTGGCTGACTGAATTAATCTGTCCCAACTCCCTAACATCGAGATCAAATGAGGACCTAATTCATTCATACCAAAATGTAATCAGAACATCATGATTTAATAGTCAATTGAAAAGAAAGAAGAATGTGTGTCTTGTGAGGGGGGAGGGGTCAGGTATTTTGATTTGGCTTGCAAGAAAAGCAAGATAGCAAAAGAGTTGAATATTTTTATCTCTTAAAATAACATATTTCCCCTCCCAGAGAACATTTAGAATTTCTTACCTGGAAAATCTGTTTTAAGGAGAAAAGTGCTCGTCGAAGTTCTCTTCCACTGGAGTTGAGGAGTTTTTCTGTTAAAAAAAAAAAAAAAAAAAAAAAAAAAAAATTATGCGTAAGGTAGTAGCAGAATATGTGTGATTAATAGCAGGAAAAATTGTAAAGCTTAAATTGCAGGTGATGAAAACTTAGCTTTAATATTGGTTTTATTTTATTTCTTTTTTATTAAAAGAAACATTGTCAACCAGTATTTCATAGCAAGCTAGCCTAACAAGTCATTTGGCTGAACTGACTAATGTTCAAGACCAGCTACAAACTGGGATTTTGAGTACAGATTTTTTCAGGCAGGTTTTTCCTCAGCAGAAAATAATTGGGGTGCCACACGATAGAGCCATTTAGTCAAGCAGACCATAATTACTGCAGTGGGTTTGATTCTCATTCAGGTTCCAAACTTGTGGTATTGAGCTGCATTAAGGAGAACTTAATATCTAAAAAAAATTCTTTCTCTTTTAACAAAATGGTGGTAAGTTTGTTCACAGAAATGGTAAGGATGGTGCCTCTAAAAAACTTTATACACAGCAGACCAAAAAAATAAATGGGTTACCAAAAATTAATCATACTTGTGTTTTAATAATTAAAAAAAAGAAGAAAGAAATGGATTAATATTTCATTTATGCGAAAAAGACAACTTTTTAAAAAATTTCTGTTAACATTTATTTCTCAATGTTCTTTCCATTTTTTTCTTTTTTCTGACATTTGAACACTTATAAAACTTGAAGAGCAACATTATTGCAAACAATATTCTTAAGAGCTTGACATCTTACTTGATAAAATGAGAACAAAAAGCATCTTGAGGAGGTAAGAATTAAGAGTTGAGTCATTAGTTAGTCTTTATCATTTTTAAGCCAACATTTATTCTAAGTGGGTAATAGAAAATGAGGACATATTCATTCTGGAAAAAAAAAAAAAGCTACATTTTTCACAAAGATATTTTAACTCTTGTGAATCTTCAGAAACACACAAAAAATAAGAGCCTTGAGTGTGTGCCATGGACTGGGATAATTTTTTTTTAGTTTTATATGTTGTCACTTCAGGTGTTTGGTTACAGCAAATTCTTCAAAAACAAGTTTGTTACAGGAAATAGAAACAAAGATGGTTTTTCTGACTTAATTCAAAATCCTTTATTCTCTTAGGATGGTGCCAATTGCAATATTGGCAAGAATACATTATTACATCTTTCAGTAACTTTGTCAGAGGTAACACAAAGATAGATTTGTTTGTCAGTTTAAAAATTTTAATTAGATAAGTGTCTAAGTAAAATGAATTACAATTTTTATAATAAATTTATGAAAACTATTGGAAGATATTCAACTTAGCAAGTTGTCAAAGGCAGCAATCAAATGAAGACCGGTCAGGACTTGATCAAATGCAAAATTAAAAAGAATCTTAAGATTATAACTAGGTACAAAACAAACATGTTATGATGATTTAGAGTAGCAATGGCTGCAGATTTGTTCCCTATTTAACCATGGGGGTTTATGATTAATTTCTTTATGGTTTTGACCATGAATGATGGGCTTACTAGATATGGGATGAAATTTCAAGCCAAATCATTCCTAATGCACATTGTTTAATTTGAGTGAGAGAGAGGTTATCTAGCCATCAGAAAATTGCAATGATAAATTAAATTAAAAAAATCAAAACAATAAAAAGTAAATGTTGGATGATATTTGCGTTAAGTGACAAATAAGATAAAGACCAGTCAAAAATTAATAAAAATACTTTGACACTGAATTCAAATGATTTTTTCTTTTATATTTTTAAAACTTTTACCTTTTTCAAGTTATGAAAAACAAATTGCTTTAAAAGCTGATTTGTTATCCTCATTTTTTGACTCTTTTTATTAAATGTCAGAGAAATGCATAATAAGCTTTAGACAAAAAAAAAAAAAAAAAAAAAAAAGGATATAAAACCATGATATTAGGAATTAAAAACAAAGTAAAACATGAAAGCTAATCATGTAATAGTAAACAATACTTTCTATTATTACCATCAAATTTCTTTGATCTTGGTTTTGAGAAAATATAAAATTCTCAATCTTTTCATAAATGTATTTAGGAAATATGAAATTCAATTATTTTGGTTACTATAGAGAGTTAAAATTAAATACACATTTAAGATGAAATAATTCAAGGCAAAGTGACAATCCTGTGGTTTCATTATTTACAAACAGAGAAAAAACTGTAACTATAGGCAAAAAGTTGAGGTCAGGAAGAAGAGGTCATGACTGGCAATGCATAGTTTCATTTTAAGTAGTTGATAACCACAAGTAGAAATGTATTATACTTCTGGTCAGTGTGGTAGTCAAAGCCAGGTAGTACAAGATTAACTAAGATCATTTGCAAACAGAAAACACACACATCAAGGCATAGAAAGACATAAACTGTTATAAGCAGAAATAAGCCTGCACACATAAATGAATACACACAAGTCATATAAATATACATAAAGTGGTAGAAAAGTGTATTTGCATTAATTTATCTTTATACAGAATGATGCAGAAGAAAGATTTTGAAAAGTTTCCAGCTTCACCTACTTCCCAAAATCTACTAAATGACAAAATGGTAGGCTTTTGTCTCGAAAGAGAAATCTTCAGTATTTCCTTATATATATATATATATATATATATATATATATTAGTCCACTGAGTGTTGACCCTAAAGTCTGCTTTTTATATTTACATATGCTCTATCATGGACATTGAGCACTTTAACCCATAAATACATCATATCTTAACACTAAATTTTTATCATATATAGATAAATAAATCTTCACATATACAAATATATGAATGGGTGCTGAAAATCTCTTGATATTTGAGCAGTAAAATATCGGTTTTGGAGACTGGTCAGGTTGAGAACATTTTAGCAACCACTTGTGCATATAAGTATTTGTATATATACATATGAATATATAATTCCTTGTGTATAGATGAATTAATGCAAACACATACACTATATATATATATATATATATATATATATATATATATATATATATATATATATACACACACACACATAAAGTTGTAATTAAAAATAATGATGATATCAAGACAGTCAATTTAGATAATAATCTAAATTCAAAAAGTTTGTTTCTGAGAAACAGTAAATATTTAAGAGAATAAAAAAAAAAAAAAAAGAGAATGTGTCCTTATAGTGAGAAAGAGTGAACAAGACATGAAAGACTTGTTTCTAGGCTGAAAACCAGGGAAAGATACTCTTGATTCTTCAGGAATAGTGAATCTGTAGTTATACACAACTGAGCCATAATTAATTGAAGGCTTTATTGATTGATATCAATTAAAAAATAATTCAATTATACAGATCTGTTTGCATGTGTATCCATAACTTTGTCATAACAATGTTTCGGATAAAGAGGGAATAATATTGTTAAATAATAGTAAAAAAAAAAAAAAAAAAAAAAAGAAACAAAAAGTGTGATGAAAGAATCAGCTAATGTTAAGGTCTAATAATAATCCCCCTCCTCAAGTCAAATATAGAAATGAATGTCATATAGAAAACTCTGATTAAGAATGAACAAATAGTAGGTTTGAGACTCAAAACTTATACTACCTGATTGGTGCAACTAGTTACTTGACCAATTATAAGTTCTATCCCTGTGTCATGAAAGTTATATACTCTGCTTTAGTGGCAAAAGAACAAACATATTGGGCATCATGGATACACTTATTTAAGTAAAATCTCTGTTCTTTAATTAAACAGTATTAATTACATTTACTGGCCTGAATGTTCAAGTGTGGCTGAACAGTTATAGCACACCATGCTTAATGGTGGTTTCTCATAAGATACAAGTTCGATTCCTGTTGGAGAACACATATTTTCTATGAAATTTCTTGAACATTCAGACTGGTAAATGTAATTAATACTGTTTAACTAAAGAGCATTTACTTAAGTGTATCCATGAAAAATAAAATATAAACAGAATATATACAAAATACAGAATTAATCCATTTCAATGTTTCAGTCAGATGAAATATATATGTATTCATCTTGTACTATTTTTTGCCTTTCTTCTTGTGACCCCCTTCTTATTGTTTATTGAGAACTTTGTCAATTCTGTTTGTTGAGAGTTTTTTCTATTCCAAGTAACCATGACCAATTATTCCACACCTCTTTAAACAATTCTCAAAAATGGAGTAAATACTTTAACAATTTTATAAACAAACAAATTTTGTTGAAGGTAGTGAGCAAAAATATTTATGAATATCAGTATATGCAAAATAAACAGAAAAAAAATGAGCATTGCTTCCATCAAATTGTCCCATTGAGAGGATCTAAAGAGACTGTTGTGACCTATTTAGAAAGATTGTTTACGTTTAAAATCATTAACTAATATATTGGTATCCATAGTAAATTGACAAACAAAAAGTGACTTACCTATCACAGCATGAACACGGACATTAATTTGGGTCCTCAGAATCAGAGCATTTTGCCGACTGAAAATATAAAGCATCAATTATTAAACATAAATAAAATGAATAGAAAGTTAAGAATCAAAACAGTGCTTCTCAAACAACAAATGTTGACTGCTACAATAGAAAGAGAGCAGAGGAAGTGAATCGCTATTGAAATCTAGTTTTAAATGAACAATAAATCATTTTGCCAGACTGTAGCCACATTAAGAAAATGAAGTGAACAAAAAGAGAAAAGCACAACATCCATTTGAGGATGAATGAAGAATGTATCATTTAGACTGTTTTAAAAACTACAAAGACAAAATAATGAAAAGGCCTTTTGGAAATTCATACAAAAACTAAAAAGAAGAATATTTAGAATATGTTACTACATGTAAAAAAAAAAAAAAAAAAAAAAATTGTTATAATGCCATAAATTTTTTTGTTGGTCAATAAACTTGCCACCTATAGTACAGTTCCTAAATAAGCAAGCATTGGTGATAGTTAATTCTGGACAGTCTTACAAAGTGATGATATCTTATTACTTTCATATATTTCTGTATGTTGAAATCATTGTCATTATATCTGAAACAGTTTTACTTTAGGATGAGTGAACACCTTCCACATCCACTATGTAAGAAGCTGAAATAAATACCATAAAATATTAAGTTGATATAAAATGTTTCTATTCATGTTTTTGAAATTTAAAAAAATAATGAAAAAACAGATGAAGAGAATAGAGATTGATTCAATATTTGTAGCACAACTTTGCCTGTTATTTTTCATCAATGTGTTCAGTCTGCCACTTTTTGGTTTCTTTTAAAGTTTAATGTTAAAGTGAAATTATAGAAGTGAAATTCAGTTTTGATTTTTTAAATTAATTTTAAGATGACAAAAAAGAATGCTCTGTGGATTTTGTCATATTAAAATAATTCAAATAAAATCATTCCACTAATTTCTTTGGAGTACAGTATTGTGCATCTGAGAAAGAGAGTGAGAGAGAGAAAAAGGAGGAGGGGATCATCATTGACCAAAATGTCTAGTCACTTCCAGTTCCTATATTAAATTGGTAAATTACTGGTAAAAAGTAATCTCTGCAGATTTTCTGAAAATGTCAAAGGGAAGAGAGAAAAAAACTCACATTACAATGAGAAGCACATGGAGAATGAGAGGTAAAAGGCTGATGATGGTCATGTTGTCTCAGTGTCATTATATTGGTCATTGGTGGAATACTGACCATTTGAAGATACATTATTTAGCCAACAAGAACACATTAACGTATACAGACTAGATTTTTTGTAATAAAATGTTTGGATGTGTGTATATGTAATAATTTCATGAAAACTAACTTGGTAGTCAATATAAGATAAAACAACTTTTGTGATGATCTTTCTCTAAATAGACAGTTTCTATTTAGGATGTGTTAGAATTTGATTTTATTATTCATTAAATATTTTTGCTAAAATCTGTGAGTGAAATAAAAATAAAAGATATTTATTTAAAAATATAAGATAGTTATCTTTATAAAAAAATTGTTTAAAAATCATTTTTCAAAACATGATGTTACTGTCTGATTTTGGGAAGGAAAGAAGAAAGAAAATATAAACAAATGTTGCATGCTTCCGCTTCATGCTGTTTAGACTGCTTCAGGTTTGCTTCTTTATTTCTCCTTTTGATTTATCTTTTCACTGGAAAATTATTTTTATACTGGAAATTTGTTAGTGATAAATAAAGTTTTTTCATCTTTTCTTTTATTTTCTTTACTGTTAACTGTCTTACTTTTTTTATTTTTTTTACATTGTTACCACCATGTATGTAAGTACATGCATATATTTTGTGAAAATTTTCTAAAAACTACAAATGACAGTGGTAGAGGTATTCAAAACTAGTCCTACAAAAATTAAATATACACAACTTTTATAATTAGAACTAGCTTTTTTAATGCAACCTGTAATATGAATTAAATAAAACTTTCATTGACTTTAATCAGTGTGTGGTGTGTGTGTGTGTGTGTGTGTGCATGTATGTGTGTAATACACACACACATAGACTGGGAGGGAGTGATGAAAAGTTCTTGGCTCCCATACCCACTTAATTAGATTTGTTGTTTTGAAGGGATTCTTGGACAGACCAAGAACTTTTCAGCACCTGCTTATATATGCACAAAAATCAACCCAAATTCTGGTGAGAAAAAAAAAAAAAAAAAAAATGAATTTAACTGCTATATACAGACAACTTTTCAGCTTTTCTCATGACTGCCCACTGAATTTACTGCTACTCTATGAATCCCTTCATTAACTTTGTCATTTCTGACACTGATAAAAGAAAAATAAAGGTATCATTATTTTATGAAGCAATTCAATTGTTTTCCTTTTCCAATGTTTAACTGATTTTCTTTTTCAGCTTTTTTAACATATAAAGAAAAATTGTATTGTTTGGTTGCTCGTGTGAATGCAGACCTTCCCCCCAAATATTAAGTTGCAAATTGGATAGGAAATTGCTTTATTCTTCAACTTAGTGTGATAAAATGCTCTAACAAAAATCTTGATATGCCATTTTTTCTGTATTGGTAACAGACACATCCATAATGAGGAACCAGATATAATGAAGAGATATTTATTTTTATTTAAACACAAATACACTGATTTTAATGATAAAGCATCACTTGAACAAATCATAGCCAAAGATCATTTAAAGCCATGACCTGTGATTAACCATTGTATTTTTTTTTCTATAAAATTCCAAATGAGTAACTGCTTCTTATTAAATTAATTTGTTTGATGATTAACAAACTTATCAGTTGAAATGCAAAGCTGAGTTTGTTTTATTTATGAAAATCATAGCGAGGTCACCAAGTTGAGACATTCCAGCTTTTCGATAACATCCTGTCAATTTCCCCAACTGTCAGACGTGTCTGGCTAGATAATAGTTACTCAGCAACAACTGGCAACTTTTAATAGGAAAGGCTGTCAAGTTCATTATGTAGATATAAACAACACGTGCAGGGCTTTTTTACCTGTTTAGTTCTGGATGGAGGGAAAACAGACTTTTCCAAATTTTATTTTAGTTTTACTTTATGGCACTTAGATCAACTTTCCACAATGTAATTAACAAGTAAATTATCTTTTAATTAACACTAACAGATACAAAAAAAAAAAAAAAAAAAAAAATGTTGGAATAATAATAAGAAAGAAAAAGGTTAAGAAAAGTAGAGTTTGAGAATTCTTCAAATCTTTTAGTTAAGTTAAAGACAGCCACCTGCAACAACATATGCACTCTTTGATTAACTCTACAATGTCCAAGAGGCAAATGTGCAAGAAGAAAAGTTGCACCTGTCTGTCTGTCTGTCTCTCTCTCTCTCTCTATATATATATATATATATATATATATATATATTAACTGGAAGGAGTTTTTTTTTTGAAAGTGCTAAAATCACTGATTTTAGCTCCATTTTAGCCCATCTGTCATCAGAATCTAATCTTTATTAAAAAAAATCTTTAAAAATAATCTGATTTGAAACAAATATTACTTTAAGTTTAAAATATCGCAGAAATGCATTTTTTTTAATATGGTGGTAAGTGTTGAGAGCTTGACTGACACATGAAAGTTTATCTAATTATTTTTCTATGGTGGACATATCTGTAAAGGTTACTTGGGAAATATAATGTGAGCCCCTTTCTTATATAATTTTTAACTAACCCGTAATCTTAAAAATTTAGGAAAATATTTCCTGTAATCTAATGTTTTATTGAATTTTAGGTATTTTGGCTCTACATTTGCTATAGTTATTACTCTTATTTTCTGATAATGTCATGTATGGATGTCCATGGTTACTAAACCTGGTATGTTTATACAAAAAAAAAAAAATTCTTTTTAAATTATTGGGGGTGGGGTTGTTGAATTGCAGTAAGTTTTTCCATTTATGTTTAGTGAATATAGTTTTTACTTGATCACCTAACCGGTACAAATTAATACATAAATTTAAAAAGATTTAAAACATTATAAATTATTCTAATTAAAATTTTAAAAAATTAAAACAATTCTTATAAAAATTTCAATAACTGAGGATTCTCTTTTACAAAAAAAAAAAAAAAAAAAAAAAAAAAAAAAAAAAAAATGATGATTTAAATTCTCCAATGAGATCTATATATAACTAATACAAATATTAAGTGGTACAAAAATTAATTTCTTGAAATTTCATAAAACTAGAATTTTTTTGCAACATGCTGATGGATGTTGAGATCCTCACAGTATTTAGCATATTAGCATTTGCTAACATTTTTTTTGTCAAGATTTACAAACTAGGTTTCGTTCAATTTTGCAAACCAATTGATGAAATTTGAATAAGCTGATTTGTTTAGAAAAATACTTTGATAAAAAAAACCCTACTTTGTGGTTTAATTTTCTTTAAATTCATAGGACTTCACGGTAAACAATATTTCTTAAGAAATTTTTTTTTTTTTTTCCTTTTTAACAGTGAAGAATAAATTCTTAGGATTTCTTACTCTTGAGCATTTGTTTATAGTTCCTGCAAACACAGGGTGAGCAGGAAATTGGATTCTTGTATATATAAAAACTTAAAAAATATGCAAAAACAATATTGCATTTTTATTAAATAAGTATTTATTATTTTAATCATTAAATTGTTTTTTAAAAATTGTGGGAGTATTTTGTATGTTAGATAATAAAACTCTTAATTATTCCCCAAAAATAAATGAAAATTTATTGTACTAAGCTCAGTACCCTAGTAAAATCAACTATACTTTGTATCTGCTTACCTGTTTGGACTTCTCCCCAAAATTTGGTTTCAATTGGTCAATATATGACTATTTTAGAGGGTGTGATGGATGGACTGACAGAAGTTACAGAATTCAATATATAATGTAAATAAGTGTATGTGTGTGAGGGGGTGTAACAGATGTTAAAAAAAAAAAAAATGTTTTCACCAAGATTTCCTAAAAAAGAGACATTTATAAAATAATTTAATTCATTTATGAATAAGTCTGGAATGTTTCATTAAAATCCAACAATTATTTGATTTTTTTTTTTTTTTTTTTTAGAAGAGGCAGTTACATTTAACTGTTTTGACAATAAAAGGGGTGGGACTGACATGCTAACCTAGTAGCACACCTAAATTCATGCAGACAGGGCACCATTGACAATTGCTTGTCAGAGCAGATGACATGAAAATATTTATAAAAAAGAGGGAAGTCACACCATGTCAGTGGACTGGATAAAAAGTTGAAAAGCTTTTTGCCAACATCTTACTACAACTTATCTAGAGTTCCAAGTTATACAGCTTCAACTTTCAGAGTCAGCTTTCTATACATTATACCAGCACACTGAATATGTAGTTTTTTGTCTCATTAAGTTCATCTTACAGAAAAGAAAATACAGTAATCATCTCTGCATAATCAATTGAACATAAAACTGAATGTTGTTTGGTCAGAAATTTAGTGAAACTAATGAAAAAGTTTGATAATTCTATAACATAACAGGTTTATCATAGAAATTGTACATGCTTGTAAAATATTCAAGAGCAGATTATATCAGCACATTAAACAAGTATAATTTTTATTCAAGATGATTGAAATACAGCAGTTTAAATTTTATATCAATTAACAATTTGCTTTCCAGTCATCTCTTCTAATAGAAATGGCTCAAAAGAAAGCTACATGGTTACTGTAGTCTGCTTGGTGACTGAAAAAAATATTTCAAATGCTAACTTAGTTACAAGCAGGTAAACAAAATTTCATATCCCTTATTTGACTCATGTTGAAATAAGCTAAGCTTATTAAATATGTATAATTAGTATTACTAGTCCAATATATTGTCTTAAAAGACTTGAAAGAGATGGAGGTGCAGGCAACAGTTTGACACTAATTTCCTTTACCCCTGACCTCAAAGGTAGAGAGGATTATGGAGACAAGTAAATACCTTCATTAACAATATATGTTATTTCCAAAGCTTTCTTAAATAGAATCATTTCATACATAACTCATCAAGTGAATAGGATTAACATACTTGCCAGTCTTTTAGACTAACTTGAGATATTATAATGTAAAGATCTTAAATCAAGGTTGGATGGATTCATTTATAAGCTCTCTGCCAACATTTCTTTCCTGTAATATCAAATCCACCATTCAGTATTTCTTCTTATTCATTACCATAATGATAAAAAAATGTAGATCATCAGAATACTATTCAGAGTCCTTCATGGGGTTTCTTGGGGCAATGAAAATTTACTTGGCAATGTCCATCTCCTTACCAAATAACATGTGACATTAAACTGGGTACCAATAGCAGAAAATAATAATCTGACCTGTTCAATCAGGAAGTTTCATGCCTTAACCAAAGACGTTAGTGAGCACAAAAACTAGTCCAGCAAGAATTTGGTTTCACTTGCTCGTTCCACTTTCTATGCTATTAAGCATTAGCCTAATGATTAAAAATACCTACCAACTCCAACAAACATTACAGATGTCTCTTGAACTGTCTTATAACTACAAAAGAGGCTAAAGACCTTTAGGCATTTATAATCAATGGTGGTAACATAATTTTGGAAACGTTCATCTGATAAAAGAGAATGATTTAGCTTTTAGTATTTGGGGTGGGGGATTATAATTAAATCATAACTAAGAGGATACTCAACAAAAAAAAACAAAAAAAAAAAAAACAAAACAAAAAAAAACAATATTTTTTAAGGTTTGAGTCAATATCAATCACTGAACAAAATTTTGTGAATATTTATCTTTTTAATATAATTTGCAAAATCCTGAATGCCGTTATGAAAATAGTGAAGATATCTTTTTAGTTCAGGTTAAGAAAGAAACTTTTTACATATCACTGCTCAGATAAAGATATAAATACTTAGTTTTATATATAAGCACAATGGATAGTGGTATTTTATACATATTAAAAGGAGCTTCTATATAGTCACTTAATCTGGATATCTACATAGTCTATTATGTAGTGATAGTAGTTGCCACATGAGTGATACTAGAGTTAAACCTAAAAAAACAGTTTCTGAGTGATAATGTCAGTTCAGAGTAGCAGTGAAACTACATTGCTGTATGTGAAGGCATTCATCTTTGTTTTCTGTGTGTGAGAGCAAGAAGAAAATTATGATGTCCAACACAAGCATACTAGAAAACAAAGAGGTTTGACAACTTGTCATTGAATTAATGCAAATTTATGACACAATATATAAAAATAAGAAGGAAAAGAGAAAGGAGATGGAGCAGAGCAAAAGGGGAGAGAGAGGAAGACAACTGAGAAAACTGCTAAAAGTTACTTCTACAGGTTTCTTTATGAACAATGAAGTAAATTAGGAAGAAATAAAAACACAGTTAGTTCATTGCCAGTAGCAGTAATAAACAATAACATATGCATCAACATAATGCTTTTGTTATATAAACTAATGAATGCTTTGGAAAAGCTAGAATAAGTTTTTATTATCATCATCAAAACAAATGAATAAATTAATAATGGCAATTGTCATGAAGATAAAAATTAATTTTTAAAGCTAATTAGTCCAGTCCTAGTAAAGAAAAGTTATTTTTTATTGTTTTTTTTTTGTTTTTTTGAATAAAACAATTGTGAAACTGAAATGGTTCCTTAAAAAGTTTTACTTTCAGTTTGTAAGAAAGCTATTGTAAAGACAAGTTTGAACTTGTTATAGTGAGAATTAGATGACAAGACTGGGTATACAATTATTACTGCAAGGAGAATATGTGAGCTGATCATAAATATTTATGGTTCTTTCAATAATGTATATATTTTAAAAGGAAAATATATTATATACATTAAACAACAAAACAAAAATTCTTGAGACTAAAGCAATTAAGGTAATTTTTATAACCCTTTAACTATCTGGAGATGATCTTACAATTTCATCAGTAGTAACAAAAAAGGTCTTCTGAAGTAAACAATATACAATAATGCCCTAACTTTTCTGGCTAATCCCAGTTTAAACAGACCCACCCAAACTCAAGTACTCTATCTCCTGTTTTTTTATCTACCAGTCAAGAGTATGAAAAAAGCAGATATAGAAAAAGATGTGAAATTTTTTTTTTTTTTTTAGACAAACTGTGTATTAACTCAAGTAAGTTTGCAGATGAGTATCATTTGCCATAACCATGTAACCCTCCACTTAATTTACAGTTGATGTGAACAGAGAAAACTTAAATGAAGGATTTATATTTTTGCTTAGCAGACAGTAGAAATTGTCACATTATAAGTGTTTGGTGAATAATGTGTCTATATGTTCAATTGACTAAGTTGTTGCTCTCAAAGGCATACACATGTAACTATGTCATTTATGCAGGCATCTTTACCAATTGAAAGCCAGAAATTTATATTTAACAATGTTGATGTCATGGTTGTCATTATACAATCCAAGAATGAGGCAATTTGAGAAAAAATTGCAAGACCAAAAATAATTCTTTCATAATGTGATATGGGTAAGTAGAGATGCAGGAACCAACTTGCATCTTGTTCAATTTCTTAATATACAAATATGTCTGACAAAAACCTACAAGCGATGGACACCCAGTGAAAATAAAATTCATTAAAAATGCATTATACCATTATATAGCTGGCATCTTGTGATGGTAGGCATATAGTATTGGGTAGCCTAAAAAAAAAATTATTCTTTATCACTGGATGACATTAGGAGTAATATTTTAAGTAACCACATTAAAAATATTGATTTTTATCGTGTTGTGACAGCTGTTATATTAGAATGTACTTTTAAAAAATTTTAGAGGGTTTACAAACTGAAGATAAAGAAAATAGGTAATATTTTTTGCATGTTATTTTTCTTTTAAGAAATGGAAACATTAATCTTGCAGTTTATAGAGAATGAATTAAAAATGATTAAATGTATCAAAATTGGTTTAAAAAGTTTTGTGTTGGATTAATCCCTGGCTAAATGATGTTTCATGACCAAGAAAACCTGTTGAAGTTAATAACAATCAAGTCATGATATTACTTGAGAAGAATACACATTATATAACAGAGCATGTAATTATTAGAATGAATGAAAGGTTTGACATATGTTTAATAAGTCTACTCACACTAACATAGGATACATAAACAAATGCAATACAAAATTTATTTTAAAAATGTATATTTATCCTTAATTCATTTTATCAATAACTAAAATTGTAGAAATATAAATTATTTTATAAAATATATATATTTTTTTTTTAGAGAAATATAATTTATTGGGAAAATATGATTTCAAATATAATAGAAGAAAAATAATTGGCTTCCATCTAAATTACAAAATTTGGTAAGTTACTTACATTATAGCTGGAAGCTGAAGAGAGAGCAGAGAAGGGAAAGATCAAGGTGAGACTGAGGAGAGTGGGAGGGAAGCAAGAGAGTGAGAGGAATTTGTAGGGAAATTGTAGTGAGAGAGAGGGGAAAGCCAGAAGAGATTGATCTGATAGAAGGAGGAAAGCAAGGAAAGATAGAGACAAGAAAAAAAGAGGGGAGGTCAAGATGCTGAAGAAAGAAAGTGATAGGGAGATGTGGGGATATGAGAGAGAGAGAAAGGATGATGAGGGGAGATTAAAGAGGCTTGTGTGAGAGAAATAGATGAAGGATAAAGAGTTATTGAGTGCCAAGAAAAAGGGAGATGCAGATAAAGAGAGGTTGAGTAAAGTAATATTTAAAAGGTGATAAAAGAAATGAAAGAAAAATCATGATGAAGAGTAAATGAAGCTGAAAACGGAAAGTACTTTAACTTTTGACTGGTGTCAAGAAAAAGAAATAGGGTGAATCATTATTTTAACTCTACTGACATACTTAGCAAAATTACTACAGCCCTTGATCTACTTGAAAGAACTGAATTTTTTTCCTTCCGTTTTCAACAATAGACAAATGTATGTTTCCGCACTTAATGTTGTTAACAGGTTTTAGATGAAAATTTAAAGCAAATCTCGAATATGAAAAAAATAAATCTTGTCAGTTGTAGTGAGGGGAAATGACAATTTGTGTGTGTGTGTGTGTGTGTGTGTATGTATGTGTATATGAATTAAATCGCAAGGTCTTGGGGTGCAGGGAACTATAAGAAGATCAAAATGTTCCCCCGTCACATCAAAGCCATATTCCTATTCTCTACCTTAATTTCTCATCAAGCAAATAATGCATAAAAATCATTGTCATCATTGACTATTCTTTGATACTGAAAAGATATTGAAAGATTAAGGAAGTAATCCACACAATTAGGCAGATTAATGGTAAATTCTTCAGTACAATAAAGACACCAAACATTGAAAGTTTATTCTATTCACTTATAGTTACTAGATTTTCAAACATTCTTTTGAGAGTTTATGCTATAAAATAAAAATGAGAACAGAAATTAGAAAAGTAGAGGAACTGTTGTATTTCCTGTTTTTAGTCCCACTGCTTAAATGGGTATGGTGGTTTGGGGGCGGGAGTTGAGCACTTCTTTCACTATTTCTCATAGATTTATTAATCTCTTTTTATACAACCCATCTTACTGAAAATCAACACAATTTTCTTAAATAATCTATCAGAAATAAAATAAAAAGGGATAATCTGTGTGAGATAATTTAGCAGATGAGTGTTGTAGGAAAGATTAAAATTTCTGCAGAGTTACCAAAGTGTATAATCTCTGATTATGGATGTGCACATAGCGTAGTGATTATTAGCACAGAAAGAGGTACTGGCATGCCAAGTTCAAATTCCAGTTGGAAGGGTATGAACAGCTACCATCCACCCACTCCCAAAAGTCCTGCTATTAACACCTTGATAATGGTATTTATGGGTTAATAGCAGGACTCTCTAGCCTTCCGTGGTAACTAGTCTCAAAGAAGGGAAACACTAAAGTCAAAACCAGCTAATTGCCCGAGACACACCTGGTGTTCCTATAGCTGCATGAGGTGCCCCAATGGAGGTGCCCCAATGGCCCTTATGGGATACAGGAATCATGACATGATAATCTCTGATGTATTTCTGTGTTTTAAATGTTCAGCTCGCCCTAAAAGGAAAGGAATTTTGCCAGCATAATTTTTAACATCCACACTTTGTTTGCTTGAACCAGTTTTCTGGTCTTTGTTAGTTTTGTTACATTTTATTTTTGGTCTTCCAAAAATTCTACAAAATCATTAAAAGTAAAGTTGAAATGAATATTATATTCAATTACACAAGTTTTGAACAGAGATAAAAAAACAATGTCATTTCATTTTCAAGGGGGTGAGAGGATATCTTTACTTAGTTATTTCAATCACAATGTTCTCAAGTAAGAGGAGGTCATTATTTAAAAAATTTTTTAAAAATGTTACACTTATTTCATTTCTGCATTTATTTTCTTTCATTTGCTCTTTCCATATAGAAATGTTGAACCCAGTTTCTATTTTGGTGAAAATTCAGAAAAAGATATTGAAAGATTTAGGACGTAATTCACACAATTAGGCAGATCAATTTCTTCAGTACTTCTGCACTCCTCACATGTGGTGAAAAAAATGGTGACTCACCTCATCAAAACAAGTGACAGCATGTTGCATGTGTTACCTACTGGTGAAAAAGGAGCAATGTCATTCAAATTTTTGTTCCACCTCAACCAATCACTGACTTAGTGAATTACATTTAAGCTGAGTGCCTTGAGTGATGAGGGATTTATTTTTTTTGGTTGTTGCAGTGTGCAAAGGATGGTTTTGTGACCTATGAACTACAGATTTGTAACTTTTGACCTGTGGAGTTTTGTTTACTTTTACCACTTCTAGATCTCTTTAATCATATCACATTACATGCATTTTTATATGACTGGCTCCTGCCAAAGTTGAAAATGGATGTAACAGTTTGTTATTGTTACTATTGCCTAAATAGCAAGTTTGGCAAATGTGCATCAATACAGATGCAAAAGAGACCTTTGATTGCATGCGGACATTTTTGTCAACAACAGTTACATCAGGGTTTTCCCCGTTAGCAGCAGGACAGTTTGGCATGTCTCGATACAGGCCTCTCTGCAACTGGTCAAGATCTGAATCTTTGTAAGATGCATTATACCAATAAAAGCTGAAGGAAAGCAGCAGTTGGAAAGTCTTGTTAAATTGGTCAAATGGACATTTTGTTACTCATGTTGTGATTTCCCATGCAGTGTTATTTTTGTTATCTCCTGTCTCTTTCACCTCTCTTCCTATTACCCCCATAGTTGCTGGGAGAGCAATCAGTTATGTGCTTTCCCCAATCTCAACAGACACTTTGCTTACATTACAACAAGCTATTTTGGCATGGCAAGTTCATACTGAAGCTAATCCCTGAATGTGATGGTTCAGACAGATTTCACTATCATTGAATGGTCTGAAAAGGCTGAACTAGTCTGATCTGTGCAGTGTGAAGGCCATCAACCTTGTACAGAGGGATGTTTGACTGTAGACTTGCATATGCATTTGTAGCTGGGTTGCCTGAGCATGCTAGGAAGTTGCTTTGCACTTCCTCTCAAATAGATACACTGGTTGTCAACCAGCTATTAGACCAGGCTAGAGTCATACTGAAGGATGATATGCCAGTGCAGGACAAACCTCTAAGCTTTGACTTACTTGCTGGAATAGATACGATAACTGCATTAGGTGGCACCAACAAGGGGCAAATGCATTCATACTGGACTTGTGAAAAGCATATCTTCAAGTACACGTAGCCATGAGTCATAGTAGGCATATCCAACCTTGATTATCAAGGGAAAGAGGTTCTGCCTAATGCTGTAGGAGTTCAGCCTCAATGTGGCACCTCTAGTCATGAAATTCATTATTGACATCATGTGGTCACAGGAGGAGTCATTTGGGAGAGTGCTGTTGCTGTACATAGATATGTTAATGAGAGCATAATGTCTGTGGAACATATCAAGGCAAAATTGGCCCAGTATGAGCTAATGTGAAAGAATATTTGAAGGATGGTGTTCATGTCCTTGGACTGGAAGTCTTAAAAGAGCATAACACTCTGCTCCAAAAAGTGCCATGAAAAGAAAAAAAAAAGGCAGAACTTACTGGTCAACAAAACCCTCCAGCTCCTCAGCTTGTTCAGCTAAGGTGGCTTCCAAATCCAGATAGTTTCCATATTCACTGACACCAGTACGGTATCTGAAGATCTGTAAGGCACAATCATCCAACTGAAAAGAAAAGGATGACATAAGTAAATAAGTATGAAAGATAAGAAACAAAACAGCAAATAAATATACACAATATTGAAATATAAAGATAGAATATGGAATTACCATCTCACATATTATTTCAAAGAGTAAATATTATAATTATAGACTATTTTCTCAGTAACACTTGAATTAATTCTTGACCAAATCAATTTCATTGATTCTGATTCTCAATGTAAATTAGAGTGCTAAAAGAAATTTTTGGTGAAAACCCCCAAAATTCAGCAAAATTAAATTCAGCTTTGAAATGTTAATGTGATTATGGTGAGTTTCATTCATTTATATCTCTAATGATGACTTTCTTACACCAAGGCCAACATAGGTTAAAAGTAGCCTACTAAAAGGCTTTTTTGTAAGTGGAGACAAATTTCAGCCTTCTACTAACACCTCTGAAGTTTATATTTTGCACAAGCATTTAAGAAAAATCAAATACATATTAAATTATTAATTCACAAGATAAATGTGATATGAAAATTTGACATCTGCTTACTTCTTATATTTGCTTTTTGCATTTATACCTTTGTATGGGATAATGGTTGTCAAGCCAGTATTATTGATCAGTAGTGAGTCAGATTCTCATTGGGTGCCTCATACTTGTGGCCTTGTACCAAACTAAGCTTAGTAAATAACACCACTGTATTGAAATGTATTTTATTTTTAATTATAATTTCAGTTATTTGAAATATATTCTTAGTAATAGCAATTTTTTTCAAAGAAATTTATACAAAGTTAAAACTTAAAATGTCATACTGATGCCAGGTCATGAGTTTCAATCTACCTAGGTGAGTCATACTGTCAGGACACTGCATCAAAGTAGGCATTGGACCTCTACAGACAGAGCAGTCATCTACTGAGAAGAAAATTTGACCCCAAAATCTACTACCACAAAACTTTTCCATTATCTCACATTGGTAGGAGGAATAGCATGTAAACTCTTGATTTAAGGGGTGAGGTTGGCCACAGACACAAACACTGTACTTAACTTGAAAACTTCAGTACATAGTTTAGCCCTCAGGCCTATGAACTAAGTTAACTTTATTATTTTTTAAAAATCCTTTTTAACCTGCATTTGTTTTATAATTTCAGGATATGGGCTGTGCTTTTAGAACTTTTAGGGATTTCCTTGCAGGGATGGTGCAGCACGGATCTTGTTGATTTGTTAACATTTTAAAAATATTTTCACTAACCTGCAACTATGACTGATGGGGGTAAAATGCAGATATGTCAAAATCTTTTATTATTAGAAACAACTTGATGATTAGCATTTAATTCTTATCTCTCTTGGATATACATTTTTGTTTTATTTAATCAATTTGTACTTAAATTACAAATTACTTGGAAACTTGTGGCCCAACTGGACTGGAAATTGCTTTAGTTAGAATATTTTAATTGTGCTAACAAAAATTGTAATATGATTAAGCATCCCAAACTGAAATTTTATTTCCAATATATCTAAAAACCTTTAATATAGACAGAGATCTTGATAAACCATAAAAAAAAAAAAAAAAAAAAAAAAAAAGGTACCAAATTTATCTTGGTAATGCAATTATCAACAAAGTTCATAATGTTTGTTTCATGTGTTATTGGAAAAAATGGCAATTTTAAAAGTGTATAACGGAAGATGCAGACTTCAAACATGATAAAAATCATTATAAATGTAATGTCATATTTGGTAGTTTTGAAGTAAAAGAAAGATAATGGTAACAAAATCAATAATTCTTAGATTGACCAGCCTAAATATTGGGAAAACTTTGTTCTCAAAAAAATATGACACAGAAGAGCAAATTTAACCAATCATATAAAGTTTCATTTCAGCAGTTAATGCCTTGCAAATTCTTCCTATACTTCATAACACAACAGAGATGAAGCTAATTTTTTTTTTCTGTAGATGACAAGAAAATCAGTTGACAAGACAAAGGGAAAAATAAAGGGTTTCAGTGATTCTAATATTCTTTCTTTGTCTCAGTGGATACTCTTTTTTTTTAGGGTAAGATCAGTATAGTATATTTTTGACCTGTTTTTGCCCTACTGTCAAAATTGCACTTCTGGTTGTTTTTATGTAATATAAATATAGTTGTTTTTTTTGTTTTTTTTTAGCTACTATAGGAAAAAAAAAATTAGCTTAAGATTATTTTCGTGGGTGTTCCTAAATGGAAAGAAGGGGTTTCATGTACCAATTTCAAATTGTCATAAAGACATGTAGGTTACTTTAAACGTTTGTTCTGCTCCATTTTCTGAGTCACAGTGCCACTTATTTGTGGTTATTCATTTGCTGTGATATACATTTTTGGCTTTTATTGGTTGGTCGGGGTTAGGGTTAGGGTTATTATTTACTGTTTCTTGTCAAACATTCCTGTTATGCCTGAACTCTGAACCTTATAACTCTCCCCACAGAGCATAATATTAAAGACGCACTCAAGAAAAATAGCACTTGAAAAGAAATATAAAAGAAAATGTCATATAATAAAAGAAAAGTGCCCAAATAAGTTTTGCAAGAACATATATTTAACATTGTGGTTAGAACACTGAACATGGATCTGTGAAACTTGAAGATTTTTTTTTGATATCGTATTAATGATTTTTGTTACCATAATTAAGAACTATCTGAAAACTATTCAGAAGGGCTTTTACATAAATCCCTGGTTAGGTATCGGTTTGAATTAGGAAGCCTTTGTCAGAAATGACCAAAATGTAAATGGGTTCATTTACTGAACAAAGCAGTGAAAGGACAGAATCATCAAATAGTCCATTTTTTTTTTTAAATCATTTCTGCTCTTTTATCTTTTTGTCTTATTTATACATACAGAGAAGAAAATATTTTTTCTTTTACATAAATCTTGTACTTGCTCTGCCTGTCTTTTTTACTTTTTGCTCACTGTTAGAAGTTTACAATTTCTATTTGATTCATAAAACTGGTATTGTTGTTATAATTGTGGGGGTGCAAAGATTTGAACTGTGATTAGCTCTTGTCTTCATGTGATATAGGACATAAAGGAAGTATTCCTGTTTTCTTAACTCTCAATTAAGGTAAAAAAGGAGGCTCATATCAACTTCTAATTTTTAACTTTATAATGCCATGATAGCAACAAGTATCCTGAAATTTTCATTTTTTTTCATGAGCAAGTTATTGTTGTGGAGCAAATAGTACACCCCTGGTGACAATATGAACTAGTCCATAACTATAAATAAAGAGCTTCTTCAACATTGCAAAAGATTTTTTTTTGTTTCTTGAGTGACGAGTGTTTGGTGTTTTTATGTCCTTTTCTGCCTTCCTTCATTTGCATGTGTGAATTCACTTTCCGTGGTTTTACGCAACCGTCTGCGTGAGGATCCACAACCATTCGTAATATAAGTTTGCCGGGGGCAGCCATGTTTTTTCCAGTCAAAAAAAAAAAACAAAAAAAAAAAAAAAAACAAAAAAAAACAAAACAAAAAAAACCTTGCACGCAGAACATATACGCTGCTGTTTGCGACCAGGTGGGTGATTATTTCTGTTCCAATTTTTACTACAAAAGGATTTTGTAAACCTATATCGAGTGAAACATGTACAAAAAAGATGTACTTGTATCAGAAACAAAGATAGGGATGATGACAAGAATTTTAACCATGTAGGTTTAAAAAATTTTTTTTCTTGTTGCGTATCTCTTGAGGGTAAAAAATAAACATATTGTTGTGAATATGGAGCATATCTTGCCATCAAAAGTTGAAATTCAACAACAACAAAATCAACAGGTGCTAGAACTATAAAAACAGCAACAGGAATTGTTGGATATAATTCTGAAGAAAACAAAATATTCTCCATATCTCTTATGCCAGACGCTGTCCAAAACACCATATCAGAATTTATATACAATCCTGATGAGGGACTGACGTTTTCTTCATATTTTCATAGCTATGAACTAATATTCAGTCAGTAATACAGCAGCTGGGAAGATGAGAGAAAAACGAGTTTGTTGTTGAGAAAAATAGCTCTGGTAGAGTATGAAAAATACTGCAACTACATATTACCGACCCTCCTTACCCCCCCCCCCCAAACAGGTGAAATCAGGTTTGAAGACACTACCCATTCCGATAAAAATCTTTAGTGAGAAGAGCTCTCTGTTTAATGCTTGTTGGAGGTGCATACTAACCCAAAAAGAGGGTAAAGATTTTGTCATGTATGCTGGTATTGTCAATAAAGAATGTGAAAAATTTAGAATAAAGGAAATGACTCCAGATATATTCAAAGGGTTAATTTTCATTCAAGGTTTAACAGCTAAAAAAGATTTATCATTAGCATACTAAAATCCAAAAACAAAAATTGTAGTGGTCAGATGCTAGTGAGTACAGTATTGGTGCAGTGATTTTACACAAATATAATGGTGGTAAAATGAAAGACTTCACTCATGCTTCATGCTCACTTCTACCAGCAGAGAAAAATTACAGCCAGATAGAAAAAGAGGCTCTAGCAATTATATTTGATGTGAAGAAATTTCATAAATTTATTCATGGAAGAAATTTTAGGTTGTAAACAGATCACAGGCCTCTATTAATATGTTTTAAAGAAAGGAATACCTATGTATACAGCTAATAGACTACAATGCTGGGGTACCATCTTATCAAACTATGATTTTATGATAGAGTAACAACCATCTAAAAAATTAGGACATGCAGATGGATTATCAAGATTAATACCTAAAAATGTGGAACCATTTGAGAACACAGTCATTGCTGCACTAAAAAGTGAAATGGAAAAAAACAAATTTTGTGCAACATAGTATGAGAGTTACCAGTTACCCTGGAAGAAATAAAAGAAAAACAGAGAATGACTTCTTTATTGCAAAAATAAAAAAAGCAATTGAAAGTAACAAAGGATGAAATCCAGATTTAAATGCTTAATTGCTATACAACAGTGTAATGTTTGGGCAAAGGGTTGTAATAACTAGTGTTACAGAAGTGAATCGTGAAGGATTTTCATAGCGGACATCCTGGTATTTCAAGAATTAAGTCTTTGAGAAGTTTTGTATATTGGACCAGAATGGACAACCTCTTTGAAAACAAAGTGAAAGGTTGTACTCTCACAGCAAAATTATGTATCACAAAGATAGAACCTTGGCTAAAGACAGACACGTGATCAAGACTGCATATAGATTTTGGAGATCCTATGAATGGATCACATTTTCTTGTGGTAGTTGATAGTTTCATTAAATAGCCAGAAATTTATAAGTGTAAAAATCTAACATCTTCAGTGATAGTGAATTTCTTGCATAAACTGTTTGCTTGATATGGCATACCAGATACCATAGTTTCTGATAACTGAATACAATTCACGGGTAAAGAATTTGAAGACTTTTATAAGATGTTCTCCATTGAACATATTACAGCCATGCCATATCACTCAAGGCTGAATGGACAAGCAGAACGGTTTGTTGGAATGTTCAAAAGAAGATTGAAGAAAGTAAATCTTGAGAAAGTAAATGAGGAAGCACTTCAAATTTTTCTGAGAGTTTACTGTGTAACACCTAACCCCAATACACCATCAGGCATGTTGTCAGTGGAATTAATGTTTTCTAAAAAATTAAAATCAGTGTTCAACAAGTTATTACCAAGTCGAAAACATGAACGGATAACAAAAATGACACCAAAAGTTACAAGAGTGGCGATAAAGTGTTCTTTAGAGAATATAAGGAAAGACATGATAAAAATACTATATGGTATTTTCGATATGCCAGAACCACAACAAGTCATGGAACCTTACAAGAAAATGAAAGCATACTGAAGAATTAGAACTGAGTCCAAGACAGAAACACTAAAAAAATCAAACATGTTGGCAAACTCTCCAGAAAGAGGAGTGGGAGATACTAATATTAATAAAAATAAAATATAAAAAGTATTAATCTCAAAAGAGTGGGGATTTGTGGAGTAAATAGTACACCTTGGTGACTATATGAACAAGTCCATAACTATAAATAAAGAGTTCTGGGTCAGAGGTAAGGGAAGAAGAAGCCGTTTCAGACTAAGTAATACATGCGTCATGGCAAGTTACTGAAGCATTACTTATATTATAAACGCTATGAAGCACGTTATAACAATTGTGTTGTACATGCCTAAAATACCCCAGTTTCACAAGAGACCTCAAGTGTTTATATTTGCCACTGTTTAACTTTATATGATACATTTTTTTTCATTTTTCTTTTATTTTAATTTTTTTTATATTTTCAAAGCCTGTGTCTATGTCTGCTAAATGCACAAGTGCATTTCTTGTTTATAGTAAAAAGGAGGAGGAAATTTAAAATTTTGAAGAAAAACTCAAGTTAATAGGGTCATTCCTGACAGGATTTTTTTCACTTTATGATAAACCTTTCAAAACGTGTTCAGAGCATTTGCATTCTCTTCTTAACGAGAATATAAACTTCAATACTTATCAATAGGAAATTTAGAGACCAGATGAAAGTTTGTTAAATGTCACAAGTTTTAATTTCATATTTAGATGAAGTTACATTTTAAAAGTAGAGAGTGAGACTCTCTTGACCAAGCAGTAGAAATATATCTAACTATAGTAAGTCATATCAACTGATACCAAAAAAGACAAAGAAAACAGACTGACCAAGGAAGATAAATTCTTTTGTTAATTATATAAACATGCTAGAAGAAATAAGAGCATGAAAAAAGTCACCAAAGCAGTTATACTCATCACACTGTAAATTGTGGGCCATTTACCAACGTCATTTTCATTTACTTCTATCAGCATTGGCCTCAGACTGTTCTGATGCATGATTCTGTGTGCATTAGATTTCATTCACAACAACAAAATCCTGAAGTCACAAATATAGAAACCAAGATATACCAATGCTGTGCTGATCACATGTTGAATAGGAAAGATCATTTACCAGAGGTATTACTGTTTGATGAATTATCCAGAGAGTTTCAAGATTGTAGAATTGCAGAGGAAGAGAGTATAGTGACCTTAACTTCCTGTGACATTGGTTATCACAAGCGAGCAACAAAGTTCACTGACACAAAAGCTTAGCAATAGTCTTTCAGGTTGTTTCTGTTTTCAGAAAACAATAAACGCAAGAAATATGTCTCAAATATTCTGAAAGTATCAGAAAGAAAGTGAATATTTTATATTTATTCAGTTATTTCCTATCATCAGATATGTACTATTTATTAATATATTATTTTGTACTATATGCAGCACTAGCATATTATTAATATAATAGTTACCTTGAAGAGATATTCTATGAACATATATCAAAAATCTAACATGCAAAGATAATTCTAAGTACAGATTTTGTATGAGTATACTTGATTTAAACTAGTACAGCAGCACTTGTCTGGCCTGATATTGAACACTTTTACTCATAGATACAGCATACCTTAAAACTATTATATTTTTATCATATTTTTCAGCACCCACTTATATACCAAAATAATTACATTAGGTTGATGCAAAAGCTCCTTTGTTTTGGACAAAATGTTTTATTTGTATAAATTCATAGCATCATAATTTTGTAAATTAAAGTATTTTCCTTGGTTTTCTAGAATCCTCTGCATATTTTCTTCAAAACTGACTATCATAAAAGTATTCTGATTTGGATGCAATAAATTCTTATTCCCAATGAAACATTACTATAAGCATCAATAGTTTTTTTTCTTGCTTCGGTTGCACTTTACCTTCAGATTAAACATGAAGAACAAATAGCAATGAATGCGTGTTGTTTATATTCAGCTATGATTTTTACAATAAATAAAATTATTACTTTTCCACAAGCAATTATTAAAGAGTATGCTTGCAGAACTAATAAAAAGCTGATTAAGCTTTAAAAGACACTTCTAATTTTTCACTAACATTGTGCAAAATATGCTCCTCAGAAATTTTGGCTCAATCTAATATTTACAACTAGTACCAGAGCTCAGATAAAACTAAGGATATACAGTCTTGGTTTTATTGAGAGGTAAATCTTTTCTCATTTAGAAAATTGGTCTTAATTTTATGAGTTATATTTTATTTCAAATTAGCCTTGCACCATACTAAGTTAAAGTCAGAAAATATCAAAAAGCAATTGGTTAGAGCTTTAAAAATGGCAAGTAAATATTCAGCTCCTATCAGCATTTCCTTGGAGGATACTTTTTAAAATACCAATTAAAGTGAAAATAATGTTCATTTTCCCACAGCCTGCAGGTCAAAAAGGAAATATATATATATATAGAGAGAGAGAGAGAGAGAAAGAACATCCAATCAGATAAAAGATGACTGACTGCTATGTAGACATGAGGTTAGGAAAGCTCTAAATGATATATCAGGAAGAATATTATCTTTGCTAACCAGATGG
>OZ010587.1:115629658-115692158 GCA_963932145.1 Acanthosepion lycidas
ATAAATTGCAAGACATAGTGATCTTATAGGTAAAATGCATATTTGTTCATGTCTAGATAAACTGAAAAGATGCTTTGGTGCGAAAGTTCTATTCTTATTTGACCGATATATTTGTACTTCATGTCTTTTGTCTTTAAAATATTCATAAAGTGCAGGTGCTCAGCACATTGGCAGAACAACTTTTCTACATCAACAAAAATTCCAGATGTGAATAAAAATAAAGTTCTAATTAAACCACTAGTTAATGTCTACTTTGCTTAGAGTGTCAAGTAGTCACTAATGAAACTGAATTGCAAATAATTATGCAAGCTGATGAACTCATTAGAAGCAGACCTGGCTGGTGTCAAGTGGTTGAGATGGGAACAGAAAGTCAAAAACTAGTTCAATCATAGAACAGGTTGACTTTTCAAAATTGCCATTTAACTAAAAGACGTTATCAAATTAAAAGCCATTTTCCCCCAGTCAATAACCAGTTGGAGAATAAGATGGAGAATGTTAGTAATTATTATACAAGGACAAACAAGGGACATTCTCAAAATCCTGTCTTGTCTGAAAGAGGAAAGATTTTGCAGATGTTTGCATGATACTTATATAAAGAAACACAATATTTTGATTTCAAAATCACTCCATGGTGAAAAGTACTAATTGCAAACAACAACATAAAAAGTATGTTTGAGGAATTTTAGACTTTTAGAAGAATTGATGGTGAAGCATTTTAAAAGAGACGCTATCTTAATTTACTGTGAAAGATCAAGAGAAAAAAAAATAGAAATCAGGATATTATTATATCTCACATGATCTAATTTAAACCAGAATTCTAACCATTCTAAAAAATTTGTGAGATAAAGATAAGAGGAAAAAAGAGAGACTGAACATGTCTTAACCTGAAGTGCATCTAGTTTTAAAATCTCCTGCTGAATATTTACTAATTTAAACATTTCAGGAAAAAAAAATATGATTCTCAATTTTAAATGGATGTGAAAAATTTAGTTTTTATAATAATTTGCTTAAGAATTTTAGTACTAACTAGCAGCGTTGCCCGTGCTTGATTCAAAAATCGTATGACTCGTACAGCAATCGCTATCACTTGACTTAAAATATTTTTGCCCTTCCTTGCCTTTAAAGGAGTGCCCTTTGCTGTGCTGATGTTGCTACATGCCTTACTTCTTGCCTATCTCACACTGCAAACTTTTACTAAGCTCTATACTAAACATGAAATCTGTTACGAAAAAAGAACTAAACAAAATGAACACAAAACGATCAGCTTTAAAAAAGGACTTGTAACTGGAAAAACCAAATGAAAAAAGAATGTTAACAACAAATACTTTTTCACACCCAACCCAGTTCTGCGGAATCAGAATCAATGTTGAGTTTAAGCAAGTGAATGAGCCAATTGGAGTAAAGTGCCATGCAGATTTAAATTTTTCCCCACTTGTGACGAATGCAGCTATCGATTTTTTTGCATGCAAACATGCTAGTTAACATTTGTATCAGTCAGCTGTTGGCTCTCATGCTGGCCAATAGAATCTTCCTGCCTATTCGTGGCATCCAGCTATAGGCTCTCACTCTGGCCAGTAGGAAATGGCTGCAGATTACATGAAAACTGCTGTAGAAGCATGAACAAATCAATTATTTCCACTATCGATGGGAGTTGGGAAATGCAATGTTGGTCTTGGCCTTCCCGCTAACTTGGAGCATGTGCATGTAAATTTTGGTGCAAATCCGTCAAAAATTGCGGCCGTGCATTCATTACACACACATGCATCCTGCCTTTTATAGATAGAGATAATTAAACCAGTCATGGTGCTATTATGGAAAGTTTCCCAAGGATAAAGGATAAGTACAAGTTCAAATTTTGCTAGAGATATTTTCTTTATTTCTATGTCCAGACTGAGGGTCAAATTTTGAAACCCTACTAAATTTTGAGTTTGACTACTTGTAACAGATATTTTTAAAGTAAATTGAGATAACTTGGCTACTAATGAGAAGAAAATCAATTTAAAATTTAGTTGTACTGGATTGTTTTTCAAATGTTACCAAATTAGTTACTTGTAGACTAGTAACCTTGATCCACCTTGTTTAGTAAAGAGTCATAAAATAATGACCTGAGAGTTGAGGTAAAAACACAGAAATAAGAGAGAAAAATATTAGTAAAACTAATACGCAGAGTATCAGGATTTGTAGATTTAAAATCTGAAACCAAAATCTGAAAGGTAGTGACAATTGCATTAAATGATATAAAATTTATTTGAAAATATTCTATGTTGTCCATCAAAGACAGCAAACTTACACTTGAAACTAATTCTTGAATGAGTTGCTTTCATTTATGGTTGACTTTACTGATTGTAATATATGATACATATGATATAATATAGTTTTAAGATATGCTATATTTATGGGGAAAAGTGCTCAATATTCAGAATAGAGTATATATAAATATAAGAATAAACACTGAATACAACACCGAGTAGCAAGAGATTGTTTCAGCCCTGAAAATAGCATTCAAGTATGAAACAGACTGTCACCATTTGGTGTTGGCCTCAGTTTCCACTCATGTACACACATATATAAGTTAAAAAACAAACGTAGATCAAATATGGATTGGAATTTGACAGGATTATAAGATAAAGAACCAATAAAAAAATGTTTATTAATTTAAAATATTTCATTTTTATTAAAGCTTCATCAGAGATTGAGAAAAAGATAAATTCTGGTATTTTTGATTTTGTGTGGTTTCATTTTCGTTGGTTATAATACACAGGATGCATGACTGACTAATGAAAATGAAACTACAAAAAATTGAAAATACCATAATTTCTGTCTTTTTATCCATTTTTCTCAATCTGACACAGCTTTAATAAAAATGAAACATGTTAAATTGATATATATTTCCTATTTGTTCTTTATCTTATATATATGAATGTGTGTGTGTGTAATATTTGAAACAAAGTGAAAGCTTTCTATTAAAAAGCTTCCACTTTGTCACATCATCTTCACACACACACACATATATATATATATATATATATATATATATATATATATGTGTGTGTGTATGAAAATAATGTGTGTGAAGATGATGAGACAAAGTGGAAAATTTAAAAGAAAATATATAAAATAGTGATAATTTACCCATTGCACCCTGTAATACACACACAGAGGGTGCAATGGGTAAGAAGGTGGCTGCTGGAAGACCCTATGTCTGGCAACCAGACTCTGCATGATGCCACACAAGCAGGAGAATCCAGTCATTCCTATCAAACAATTTCTGCAACCACATCACACCTTACATCGGGTCACCTAACTCCCCAGACTGCAACCCCTTTGATTATTATGTGTGGGGTGAAGTTGGGCAAGACCACCAGTACTCCTTTTAACCCCATAGATGAACTGAAGGCAAGGATTATGGTAGCATTCACCAACTTAAACCTGGAGACCATCCAGAAGAGTTGCAAGAGGTTCTGCAGTTGTCTGGCGGCCATGGTTGAAGTCAATGGTAATTTTATTGAATAAATTTACTCTTTAGTATTTCAAGATATTTTTGTGTAATTTTGCTAAATAAATCAAAAAATAAAGTTTGGTTTGGTTGACTGATTTCTTGATATGTCAATCCTTGGTTTATTTAATGCTGAATTTTGAATCGAGCACCCAGAATCAAACTCACTACTCAGTAGAAATAAACAGACTAGCCTCGCTAACCATTACTCTGAGTACTGTTTCTTGTTTAATTGAGATAAGTAATTTATATTCTGCATTAAAAACTAAAATTTTAAAAATGACTTTTGGTATTAATTTCTAATTTGTTTTTGTTTGATCTTTGTAAATAATCAATTGTTTTGTTTTTGGTTTTTATAATTGCTTAGTTATTCTGAAAATGTTAACAACATTAGCATTTAGATCACAGCTTGGAGTAAATGGGAGCAAGTAATGTTGACATTTTTTAATAGTATATTTTGAAAAATCTAACAAATTATATTAGAAGATGCTGTATATAAAATAAATAACCAGAATGTTTAAACTTAATTGTTTTATGATAATTTTCCTAATAACCTTTTATGGCATATGCAAATCTTTCAAAGAAACAGCTGTTTAGCACAGCAGAGCAAAGGAAAGGGAGCTTAGCCTACACAATGCTGGCTACCATTGTTAGTATTTTCGAAATACACATAAAAGAAAAGAAAATTAGGTAGAAGGAAGTATTTGAATTAGTTATTTTGAATTGATCACTTAACCACAGTAGGATGCATATTTGCTTAATATTGAATTTAATTGAAAATTTTTTCATAATTATTTTATTGTTTGTATTATTTCCTTATCCCAACAATGTATTGACATATTCTTCAATGTTACTCTTATTTTAGTATGAGTTTTACTTCATAATATTGTTTCTTCTTATCAATAAACAGCTGGAGCAAATAGTGTGAAAATGAACAATTTTTGACAATGCTTGAAATTACCTCCCACACTGCAGGAGCTCATCTTTTATGAACATTACTTTAATTACTTCAACTACAGAAACTCAAGTAAAATCAGTTTTGTCACTTTGTCTAAATAAAAAAACAACAACAATAATTGTATAAGACTAGTATTATTATAAATCATTTGGTATTTGTTTACATATAAATTATATTATAAAAATGATTACTATAAACATTTTGAGAATCATCTGTTAATTCAATAGTAAGATAATTGACTATTAAAGAATATAACAGATATGCTAAAATTATTATACAACCAAATAAAATAAATTTATGCACACACATTTGTGTGCCTTCCATTGCACAATGGTAAATTAAAGTCATGCTCATGTAGCAAGATTCAGCAACACTAAGTACTTCAATGTTGTGTACTTAAATTAAATGAAGATAAGCTTAGCAAATCTCTTTCTCACACACAAGTTACAAAAAATATATAAAACTAACAATATATTTAAAAAAATAAAAATAAAGCTGAGATTCTAAAAATGATGCATATTAAATCTTTCAATTTTTTTTAGCCAATGTCAGCATTGTGCCATTTAGAAAAGGCTATTAAAACATTCCTGCTCAGAATATTGAAATAAAAAAAAAAAAAAAAAAAAAAAAAAATTATATACATAAATTTGTTCTACCTTTGCCATGAAACCTCTTTCCCATATCACATTCTTATCAAAAAGAAGTATCATAAACAGAAGTCAGCAGTCTTTAACTGACACCCACAATATTTGGAGAGTAACCCTGCCTAGCACTTTTCAAAGACATAACGGTTATTCTGGTGCCTTGTTTTCAGTGCAACTGGCAATTCTTTGAATATGATAAAATTTAATTTGCAGTAACGGTTTTCCACTGCCTTCCTACAGACAAGGCTGCACTGTTAACAGAGTTGATCATTCTACAATGCTAGCATTCATCATAAGAACCAATGTATCTCTGAGGGTTATATTATGTGTTATATACACATGTAACAGTTGTTATAAACACTATCTATGCTACACTTTGTTGGGTACGGTTAAAGCTGATTTAAAAGATAAAATAAGGATCATAAATTAACTTTATTGGCCTATTCAAAATAGTTTTATTATTAAAAAAAAAGAAAAAAGAAAGCTAGCTAGAAAATGAAATATATATATATATATATATATATATATATATATATATATATATATACTATAATTTCTTATTGCAATATGTATGCTTGTACTTCCACTCAGCTTTGGACAATACTCTGAATTGTTATACAGAAAAATCGCTTTTATAGTTATCTCTCTTGCACTGGTGCCAAGAGTAAATATCCTTATTATTACATGGAAACACTTTATTTGTGAACAAAGCCAAGAGAGAAAAAAAAAAAAAAAAACTGACAAGTCAGGATGAAAACTTTTCACCTCCTGCATATATATATATATATATATATATATATATATATATATATATATATATATATATATATATATATATATACACTTTAAATGTTAACTTTAGTTTATATAATGCACAAGTTTGCATGTTTGAATAGACATTCCTGTTTTTTAAACAGTGTTTAAAACTTCTGGTTTATGCATTTATGAGTCTTAGTAAAGAAAATGTGCCTTCCAGACAGCATCACCTTTATTGTCAGGGACCACTGTCAAACCAAAGTCTTAAGAGCAACAGTGGCAAATATGTAACTATTAATAGGCTGTGTATTTAATCAGCTTTTTATAAAACCACTTCAGAGTTTTGGAGAAGAATACCTTCTTCCCTGAGTGAAGATCTTTTCAGTATTTTCCTTTTGAGATATATATATATATATATATATATATATATATATATGTGAATATACACACACATCCATATATTATATATATATATATATATATATATATATATAAACCATGTTTCAAAAATTGAAGCTGAAGGCTCTGAATTTAATTTTGTAATTAAATTAAAGACATTAATTCCATTTCATCCTCAAGCGAATTTTGGAGTAACTTTTAAAATTACTGGGTTTTAAAGACACAGCAAAAATCATAATGCCCGTTTCCAAGGATACAGAGAAATACAATTCAACCAGACAAGGGGTGTTTGCGTGTTCATTATGGCCGTATTTTGTTGCATCAGTTTTTAGTTACATTTTGTTAGGGGTAGGGATGTATTTTTCAATGAAATCTGACATCCGTTAAATGCATGTCGTCTGGATTTTTTAAAATATAGTCTATTAAAACTAGCAGTGAAAATATTTCAAAGTTGTATTTAAAATTGTAAAGAGGATGAAATGGAACTAATGTCTTTAATTACAAAATTAAATTTGGAGCTTTCAGCTTCCATTTTTGAAACATGGTTAGAACTGTGCAGCGGAAAAAAACATTTTAAATCAATTAATTTATAATATTAATGCTCTGTAAATTTACATTGAGCACTATTTTGTAAAAATAAAAATATCTATAAGAACACCGGATTATATATCTTACTGCTCTTTCTTTTTATTTATACACACACATATATATGTACACACACAGGACCCTATTTATAACATACTTGTTAACAATACAATATAATATAATAGCAGCATCTCCATGCAAACTAAGGCAAAAAATAATGGAAGCCTTATTATTAAAAACCAAAAAGAATAAAAAAACAATACGCAATAATATCAACTATTAACATGGACACAATATCTTGATCGTGTTTTGAAAATGAAAACATGATATATTAGGTTGGTGCAAAAATAATGTCGTTTTCTCACATGTTAGTAAAACATTATTTTTGCACCAACCTAATACATACATACATATAACTATCTATTTTTAACAGTTAATATATTTCCACCTTGGCTAAATGTATAGGTGAAAGTGCTCAGATAAAAAGAACAATTGGACAGTTTTTATATAATTTATCATCCAAAAAGAAAAAACTTATTAGATCAGATGAGAAATTGCATAAAAACTAAATCAAAGCACCTTGTCTGTCATATTCAATGAAATGTGCATGAAAGAAGGTTTGCTGCCTAAATACACAAATATATGTGTGTGTGTTTGCCTATACATATCTAAATATATACAAGTATTTTCTTTTAAACAGTTTACTTGCCTGCTAGATATACACTTACCCCATCCTTACATTAAGATCTGAAGTTTGGACACTTAAATTCTTTATTTAATAACTGAAGGATACGTGAAGCCTAGTGAAAAGTGACACTGATATTTTTCTATTTTGATTGAGAATGTTTTATATTGCATACAGTAATTGTTTAGATTGTATTCTTATTTCAAATAAATATTAGTTTAACTGTTGTTTATAATCGTCAGAAAACAGGTCAGATGAAACAGTAAAAAGAGTTTCAATCTAGAAAGATCTTTGAGTTATTTCAATTAATGACCTGTGGCCATTCTGAAATAGAAGAAAATATGCATTGTGACTGATCCCAAATGATATGCAGATATATTTCTAAGTAGAAAGTGATATTATTGAAAACAGAATTGACAAACCAAGTTCAGTTTCTTGCTGGGGCTGTTCATACCTACTTTAAAGTAGTGCCCTTGGGGAAGTCATGACACAAAACATCCCACCATTATTTTTCTTATCATTGGTATGCCAAAATAGTTGATAAAAATGATTGAACAAACACTTCAACAAAACACTTTCCTATATAACCCAAGTAATGGTAACAGTAAAAAGTTATTGTAATACTTGAAAGAAAGAATAATAATTAAAATATCAATTAGAAGCTCAAATGTTTAGGAAAAATATCCATTAGAAATAAGCATTACATCTGTACATACAAAAATCATAATTTAAGTTTTGTTTTGTTTTTGCATTTCACTAGTAGCTAAGTTGTTATAAAATAATCTTTATTATACTTAAATTCTAAGAAGAAAACATGCTCAAGCCTTCAAATTTGATTAAAACGAGAAAAATATAATGTAATTAAACCACCTTTAAAATTCCTTGCTTATCTAATATTTACCATAGTGGGAGGACATTCTTACATAATGGAATATTTTGTTAAGAGGAAAAAACATATTCAAGACAATTCCAGTGAACACAAATATTCAGTTTCACACAAGAATTTCAATAATTTTTAAAAACATAAATGCAATTAGCATTTCAAACTTGTTAAGATACTTCAAATATGCTTCCAAATAAGAAAGGATTTTTTTCCTTTTTGCTTAATGCACTTTTACTGTTTCTACTTATAATGTTTCTGGCCTTCAACTCATTTTGCTAAGTCAACAATGTTGCATTGTGTGTTGTGGTGTAATGGATATTCGCTTGGAGTAAGAACACAGAGAGCCAAGTTCAAATTCCAGTCAATTTTGTTAGATTCACTTATGCACAAATACCCTTCTCTTCCCAGTTATGGGTTGAATAGCAAGACAGACTGAGTCTTTTAGCCTTGGTTGGCAACCAGTCTACCGCAGGAAGAAATTGCAACCTAGTGTGCGAAAAATTCTACCTTGACAGTCATGTATTAAAAGATACATGATCGCCTAAGCATCTATCATGTATAGTATTTAACTGACTGATTGAAGTCAACAATAACGACAAAATGTGAATATTCTTAGGATATTTTAAATAGTATTTCTTGGGAATGTTTTAAGTGAGACTGAATTTTTTTTTTTAATTTTCGGAGATTAATAATGGAAGAAAGATATAAAATTGCAATATTATTATTATAGAACCTTGAAAAAAAAAAAAAAAAAAAAAAAAAAACTATCTCCAGCATTTATTTTTTTTATATCAAAATTTTAAAATAATCAGGGTTTTACTGACAACTCTCCATTTATAGTTAGTAGATGTATACAAAATTACTCAATTGAAGATGAATAAATTTCTTTGGTCATGATCTTGGCTTTTAGCTTCAATATTTTCTGATTAGACATTTTGCTTTCATTTTCTCAGCATGAAAATTAAGCAATCATATCATTAGTTTTCACTGCACACGTAAAAGGGTAGAAATTACATAGCAGTTCTTTATTTTTCAATCCATTACTGATTGTGTCTGGGAGAGAGCACATTATCAGGCTGTGGGGAAAATTGTGAAAATTGCCTACCTCGGAAACGTTTGCGAATCTGTGCGTCATGCAAACTCCGATTGTGCAACGATAAAAAGAACCAAAATGGTGGCGCCCATGTTTTATGCCGGGTGGTCTCAGACAGTTAACGCTAAGTCTCGTTGTCTCGTCATTCGCATGAAAATTATGGTCGGTCCTCAGCTGTATAAAGCATGCGCGTTTTTGTTTCTCGGCACTGAGCTTTTTGCTTGTGAGAAGGTTGAACGTGTGACACTATTTTGTCGATTACCTCCCGGTTCCTATCTGCTACTATCAGTTGAGTAGTTTCTTTACCACCACACTGGCATGATCAACAGTGAAGAAGATCAGCACATGCAAACCCTCAGCCACAATGACTTGTGACTTTATGCTAGCACAACCATCTACTGCTTCCAAATTGAAAGTTATAATTCTTATACTTTGATTTTTTAATAAACTGCTTATTTCTGTTGAAAAGGTCATAACTGTTTAGAAATCCTAAGTTCATGCCTTTAAGGCTGAGTTAATCCCTAAGATTGATATTAATTTTTGTGTCATTTGCTCTTGCATAACATTTATTCAGTTTATACTGATAAATGCAATTATCAGTATAAACTGAATAAATGACTTTCTGTTAAAAAAAAAAAAAAAAAAAAAAAAACTTGATAGAAGCAATAATTATATATATAAATTACATTTTTGACTTATTTATCCTAAATCAAAAGGTCAGATTAGAAAAAAAAAGAGTTTGGTCATTTTGATATTTGTCAAAGTAATACATTATTTTTCAAAACTAAAAAGACTGAATTAGAAACCAGTTTTTTTCCTTAAGGCATGCTGCACTGTGACTAGTATTTGCAATTGAAATAAGGCCATGCAGATGAGTTAGAAGCATAATGCCAGCTTGTGAATCAAAAACACCAAAATAGGTAGCCTACTGGTGAAAAACAAAGAAAATTGAATCAGACTAGAAAGAGAATAATGATTTAATAATGGCTGTAAAAATACAGTTTTGGTTAGTGTGATAAAAAGCATCTAGAATTAAGTGAAAGAAATCCAAGAAAAAATTAATAATGGCTTACAATGTTTCATTGAATAAAAAATTCATGATATACAAAGTTACATAACCAATTTTTGACACACACATATGGGTGTGTGTGTGTGTGAAAAATGGATTATAAATACCTTCAGAGATTTGCTAAAAAATGAGTAAACATTATGAGAAAAATGCTTGAAGCTTAATAGAAAGAAAGTTTTATTATCAAAATCATTGCATTATTATTAATGTGAAAGACCAAAGGATTTTTTGATTATAAAATTATATTTTTTTAATCCATTTTAGAAGCTTCAAAATTTTGGTTAAATTTTTGTTTTTGCATCAATGGGTGGCCATAAAATAGTATGGGAAATTTTAGCATCTTTTTATGGTGAAAATACATTGGATTTGGAAAGTTTTGCAAAAATCAGATACTTGTCAGATTTTAATGAAACTTTCAAGATTTGTTCACAAATGAATTAAATCATTTTAGAAATGTATCTTTTTAGAAAATCTTGGTAAATATATTTATATTTTTACATCTGTTACCCTCTACTTAAATAATCAAATTTTCTTTGTAAAACAGGATACCTAGTTACAGAAAATCTGCTCAGAATCAAAAAAATAAAAGAATGCAATAAAACTAAGACATTATTTAATTTTAAAAGCAAAGAAAAATTTTTTTTTCAATGAATAATGAATTTTTACAAGAAATGTTTTCATTTTTTAAGAATTTTAGTTATAAT
Organism: Acanthosepion lycidas; assembly: GCA_963932145.1. Lineage (NCBI taxonomy): Eukaryota > Metazoa > Mollusca > Cephalopoda > Sepiida > Sepiidae > Acanthosepion > Acanthosepion lycidas. Next base: position 115,640,931 of record OZ010587.1, read on the forward strand.
AATTTATAAAGTTTTAAATCTTTTAAAATTCTGTATTAATTTGTAGTGATTAGATGATATTCTTATTAAGCAAAAACTGTATTTAATAATCATAAACTGAAAAGGTTATTACAATTATTCAGTGTTCCCCATCCCAGCATTTTAAAAAGAATTTTTATTTTTTTCACCTGCGTAAAAATGCTGATTTTTGTAAATATGGAGTCCATACATGACATTATCAGAAAATAAGTAATAACTATAAGTTTAAAATTTATTGGTAATTTTCTAACATTTCCTCAACAATCTTCTTTGTAAGTGAAACTATAAAGCCAAAGTACCTAAAATTCGATAAAATATTAGATTATTTAAGATTACTGGGGAGTTAAGAAATTATATAAAAATGGTGTTCATGTTATATTAGTTAACTAATTGTTACAGTTATGTCCTCTATAGATAAAATTGCCAAACACCTTCTGTGTTAAAAATGATTTTCTGTGATATTTTAAATTAAAAGTAAGTAATATTTGTTTCAGATCAGATTAATTCAAATCAGTTAATCTTTCACAAATGTTTCAGAAAAGTACATTTTACTTGTGAAAGATTTTTTAATAAAGAGAATTATGTTGTGTTTACAGATTTGTCAATCTGGCCAATTAAAAAAATAATTTCAATCAATTTAAATTTGGTTTCAAATGCAAAGTATTTTGCTTATTTGAAATATTAAATTTCATCTATTACCTTGAAATTAAAGCTACAATAAAAGCTTCAAGAAAGATTTTTTTATTTTTAAAAATGCATTTTAAATCTTACATAAATAAAACTATTTGTTCCTTTCAAAGTTGAGCATAAGTGTAACAACAAGGTTTTTCCTGTTACTACATGGGCATGTCGGGAGTCATGGGAGAGTGGTTTGATCAAGTTCTTACACACTCTTCTTTCTACTATTTTGATATACCAGTAATGCGTTTAAGATAACAATGAAATAGAGCACAGGAAGAAGTGAATTCATGTCTTTTCAAAGGGCATTAGTGGGAAGTTAAAAATAATTGTCACAGGCAAAATCTGAACTAAATTTGTGAATCTGATGTTTTCTCCTGATATGTCTGCAATCTGAATTACATCAAATAACGAATTATTGATACTGTTGGCAAAATGTTCAATTATTAGGCTGACTGAATGTCACTTAATTGAACCAAAACAGAGCCTATCACCCATAAAGATGAACAAATAATGTAGTGGAATCTAGAGTTTTTAAATGGGCAAGAAAGAAACAGTGTCAGTTAATAGAATTTTCTTGTAAAGAGAAACAATATGAGTTAACAGAGAATATAATTTATTCACTGAATTTTTGTATATGTGCAAATAGGTATTAGCTAAGCAAAACTTATAAACGGACCATGGACTTAGAATAAGACATCACTTTAACACACTGATTTATAAAAAAAAGAAAAGAAAAAAAGAACTTGAGGGAAGACTTTAATGCGCAACAATTAATGAGATAATGGAAAATAGTATCGAATTTGAAATGCCATCAACTGACTGATTCTTATGTACTTAATTTATGCAAGCATTTTATCAAGCTGTAAAGGGAGTTGAGTAAATGTTTTTAGTTTTTCAAATAAATCCAAGAAAAAAAAAATGAGAAAAGAAAAATTTTGTATTGAAAGAATAAGAGGAATAAGGTTTTTGGTACATCAATAACAGTATAAATCACATAATTATTGACAGAAATTACTTTTTTTGACATACAGTTTTAATAAAAATGTGGATTGTAACTGTTTAGATGTTTCCATTTTCCAGCTTTCATGTCACTGACTGATATATAGTACTGAACTGACAAAAACTCAATGGTCATTTGCTAAGTGTCAGGATCCTCATCTTATAGGACATATTCTTCATCTTGAGTTTTGAGTGCTAGTCTTACAGCGATTCATTCCAGCCAAGCTTTATATGAATGGGCCCAATTTGCAGCGTGCAAGGCATTATCTTTTGGGGTAATATTGAACCAGTATATGACATCCTGGTTGCAATGCTTTTTACACTTCTATGATAGTATTCCATTTCTTCCAGGGACATGCACAAATCAAAAATGCAGGTGCATGTTGCACTCATCCACAAAGGTCCTAAAATTCCATGCTGCAGAACACTGTGTTGTTGTATGTGAGGAGCTAGAGCAGTAAACCTTGCTTGTAGAACATGAACTCTGGCTGGCAAATAACACTGCCATACAGAGAGACATAACAGACCATAGTTGGTTAAGCATTAAGTAATGGCCACTGCTGTAGTGGGTTATATCCATTGGCAGTCATTGCCAGCTCCTGTCCACTACTTTCCCTTTGGCCAGTGAACTGGTGCCAGGTCTATTGTTTGACACTATCAGCACATTGGATAACATTTCACTATGTTTCAAATATTGTTCTTCAGATGAGATGATTTAAATATTGGAAGGATGTTTAACTATGTGTGATTATATACATTTTAAAAGAATATTGACTGAAGAAATTTTGTTTTAATATGGGCCTTGTAAATACACCAGCACATAACTCTTTCAAAATAAATTTATTTCTAAATTTTACTAATTTTAAAATAACTCAAATTTAAATTTAATTTATGAACTATTCACACAAGTTATCCTCTCTAGCACATTCTGCTCAGATTATAAATACCTGGTTTTGGAAATTTCCATGGAAACTAAATACAATAATATTACCAAAAAAAAAAAAAAAAAAAAAAATATTGTAAATATATAATCTACTGCTAATGTTGGCAAAGTCTGAGTTGTCATTGATACTAAATCTGTCTCTATTGCTTCAAACTCTTTATCAGAGTCAAGAATATCGGGCAAGATCTAGACATTCATAAGTCTATATCTGTGATGATTTAAATATTTTATTCTCTATCGATGAAAACTTAGGAATTAAATACATAAAATCTATCATATTGTTTTGTTTGATTCAATAGTTTTATAATTTTTTACAGCTAATTGATATTATTAGATTTGAGTGTAGAGAAATTTATTTTTGGTTTACTGTAAAAGGTTAACATGTTATAAGAATAACAAAACTGACACTCAAAATGCATTTTGTCTTAGATGATTTTGGTAACTGAAGCACAATGAAATTTTTCATTAAAATAGATATTATTTTGGAGTTCTTATGGATTGTAGAAAATCATTGGGTTCACATTTTTACTATTTTTTTTCTTGCTCAAAGAACTGGTTCATTTATAGAGCTACTGGATTTGGTAGAGAAAATGTTGAGTTTATGTCTTTTCAGAATAATATCGCCAAGGACAGCAGGATCTTATTTTAAACTTTTGCCATAAAAATACTGAAAGGGAAATGTGCTTATATGCTGGATTGACATGCCACTTAAAGGAAGTGTTTCTTCTATCAATTCTGTGTACATCTGATAATAAATACTGTTAGTAACCCAGATGACTAAAATAATAAAAACTTGTTTCTCGCATTGCTAGTCATTTATGCAAACACACAGGAGTTTGCATTTCCTGTGTGGAAGGCATAATGTCAAAAAAATGTTATTTTTAGTCTACAATGATGCCTTAATTTTATTGTTTACATTACAAAGTGTAGCTTGGTCAATGTCATGATCTATTGAAGTACCAAGTTAGAATAGTATACTTTATTATATATTGTGTTGTGTCCTTCTAAGAGAAGGGAAAAGTTACTTTACACTGAGAAAGATACCATTAAAATCAAATTATTGTTTAGCTCAGTAGCTAGAGCAGCAGACTAATGGCAAAACAGTTAAAAGGTTCATATTGAAAAGATTTATTAACACAAACTTAGGTGGAAATGGTGAATATTTCCAAACAGAATAAGAAACCTTTCTAATTATGTGTGGTCAATTGAGGAATCAGGGATGATTTAGTCTTCAGAAGTATTTTCAATATTTACAAATATGGCAGAAGTGTTAAAACAACAGAGTGATTCACAATTCTGGCTTTGTGGTTGATTTATAGTAAAATTTGTTTGAACAAATTTAGGAGAAAGAAAACTTGATTTAAAATGACTTATATTTTTTAACATTGGAATGATTAAAAAGTAAACATCTTTAGAATTTGACTGAAGTTAAAACAATTTTAGGATAATGGTCCTAAATATGTAATAATTCATGTCTAGATATGAACTTCTCATATTTGCTGAAAAGCTCTTGGCCTGATGCACTTGCCAGAATCTAACCAAATATTATTTTTCTGGAATGGCTTCTTCCTGAAAGTGGGTGTGAATAGTTATTGATCCAACCGGTTCCACAAAACTGAATTTGTTATTTGGAGTGGCCATCATTGCTACATAGAGAATTGATTAGAGTTGTTGATCAGTCTACCAATATCATACTAAAAATTTGGTTTTGTATGCATGTAACTCCTAAGTCACTGAAACAATGAGCTGTAATGAAAGGTATTGAGTTAATGTACTTCTAAAAATAGGCTGACTGAAATTCAGATGATTTTAAAAATAATGAGTTCTGCATTCAGGTTCAATGGAAAAAAGATTTTCCAAGTGAGATTATTAAATATTAATTGTATAGTACTATTCCTTTCAGTGTAGAAAAAAGAAAAGAAAAAAGACCTTTTGTATATAACACACTGAGCCTAATTGCAAAATGAGTGAATTCAATCCTAATTTTCTCTTGAATGGTAAATCCCTAGTTCAAGATTATTTTGTTACAGCAAAAAGTCTTATCTTTTATCAGATGTAAGGAGAAATTTTAATTTTCAAATTAAAGTAAATCTTAGTGGTTAGACTGATGCTGATAAAACTATAAATTAATGATATATAAAAAGTTCTAAAAATGAAAACAGATATTCAAATTCTGGAGATCACAAAAGAGAGAAGCTGAAGAGTGTAAATATTTTGAGTCCCCTGAAGAGAAGAGTTGACATAAAATGTTGGAGATATTGGTTCAGTAACTCATAATTAGCCTGCTGTAATCTGAGCAAATAACAGATGGAGGGTGCAGGCATAAAAGGTGTCCTAGAAAGAGATCTGTTGATTTAACATCCAGCAACACAGTAAATTAGAAACAAGTTATACCATCAACTGAATCATGACAACTGATTTGTAAAGAACCCAATTTTAGACAGGAAAATTATCATAACATTAGAATTGGTATTAAAGATAATAGTGTTAAGAGGTAAAGATAATCAAGTGACCCTTGATGTGAAGAGTGCTAGAGATAAGAATTTCTAATTTAGATTTGAGTTGGAGTATAGGACTAGTCCCTTTTGATACAGAATTCAGAAGGGGTTCTTATTTTGTCAGCACCCTGTGGGTTCTTGCAGTTTGCAACCAGTGCAAGCCAGATGACTGTAGTTTTTAAGAATTTTATCTATAAATATTTGAAGAAAACAAGGCAATACTTCTACTTGTGATCTTTGAAATTCAATGCTTTAGTCACTATGAATAACTGCCATTAACTTTACAAATAAAGAAAATAATTGTAAAAATACAGAAAAATACAAATAGATGAGTTTGAAGAAAATAAATTTGTTAGTTTTAAGTAGTAAAAATATGTTTACTGTAATTGGTGTGAATCCACATTACTTATCAGTGTTTGGAAAGATCCTTAAAGGTGGAATTTCAAGTGTAAGGAGAGAAATTATAGTGAAAATTGACAAGTTTATTTACTAAGAGTAGCTTAATCTAGCATATAGCCAAAACAATAGAGCACCCATTAGGATTGAACTAGCAAACTGATTTGAAAGAACCTTCTCATAATCCTGCCACTAGTCAGGCATCCTTGAAGAGCTTCAATTTTTGCAGTTTTCACTTTCATGAGTGTGCCATTAATAATATAAACCTTTCCATTCAGACTCATGTGAAGATCATTTCAATTATTGCATCCTTCATCCTTACCTTAGGGGTTTTATACTTGATAACTTCCTCAGTATTTTGAACTAAACCATTTATTCAAGCCATAAGGATAAACTATTCTCATTTCACTTCCCATGCTTAGGGGGATATCACATATCAGTTATTTTTTCTAGTCTATTTTGTCTCTATTGCTTGTCTGTTTTTGCACTGAACAAAGCATATATGATTTTTCTGCACTACCTAACCCAGGGATTGATTTAATGATTTAATCCACTAAGCCATATGTCACTTGGATAATTTAGTATAATTCTGCAACCTTACTAATGCCCGTACATAAATGGTGAAATTTTTGAGTGTCCTTTCTCACTTAATTAGAATCTTCCACATAGTGTTCATTTCTATGCTAAAGTTTGAGTAGGAGTCATCATCTTCACATGTTGCTCTCTGTCTATTATCTTGACTTAATTCTGGAGAGTTTGATGATCACTCTTTTTAATCCATACATGATCAGCTTTGCCTGATTTCAATGTCTTTCTTCAGAAAAAAGCCTTTTAATGTTTCACTGCCCTTACCTTTATGGGAGTGGCTGGTCTTGTCTTTGTATGCCTTACCAAAATTGTATAGGACAGAATAAACAATTCTTACTCATGGGGATTGGCTCAAGAGAAGTTGACCTTGAACTATTTTTGAATACTGTCCTGATGATGTATGGATCAGTGATGTGCTAAATTTTTTCAGATGTACCCCTTATGTATAGTAGGTAGACTATGGCAGATTTTTTTTATTGTGCTCAACTCTTCTGTCTCTGCTCATGGAAGCTGATGTTATGCTTGCAGTGCAATTGTTATGTTGAAGGGTATTTCTTTTGGTATGTCTACATTGCCATTTATGAGTTTGGCTCAATGTTGTAGGCATCAGAAAATACCTTTCTTGATACTGGGATTTGAAGTTTAGGTATTGTCCCGTGAATGCTAACTTACAATATATAGTCTTTAACTCATACTCTCTGCAAGTTATCAGTAAACCCAGAAAGGCCAATTGATCTGCATCCTTTACCATTGTGAACTGTATGGAAGGTAGAATGGAGTTTCATATGATCCAGTAGTGCATGTCTTCCTGGTGGGGGAGCACAGTTTGGAGATGTCATTTATCTATGGTTAGCTTTAATAGTGATGTTCACAGAGCAATTTCATTGAAATATTTCATGTATATGTTTTACATTTTTATTTAAAAAAAAAAAAAAAAAAAAAAAAGAAAGAAAGAAAGAAAAAAGTTTAGTAAAGTCATAAATGCATAAAATATTTGAACAAGTATGTCTAAAGTTTTGAGATTGCATTGACAGCAAAATAAACGTAAGGATTTCTATTTCTGGAAGTTAAATTTAATGTACACTATTTACATTATTTGGACTATTGTCCTCATCTTTGTCGCCATATTTATTACGATTTGGCTGTTGTATACTCTGGCCTTCTTCAGGTGGTTGGAATGTTGAACTGAACGCTTTATTTCGCTCACTGGGGTAGACTGTTCTAGTTCCGTGTGTTAGTTATCTCCTGTTAATTCCCCTCTCCAAGTTCTCCACCACCTTAACCAGTTATTGAACTCACACTCTTTGGGTCCTGTCACTGGATCTAACTAACGCCTTTATCCACGCCATGTGTCCTAGAGGATATCTGTGTATGAATTTCTGGGTATTATAAACCTAATGTCTTCAGCACCCATTTTTTACCAGTGCTCAATTGCAATTTTTGCTGTTATCAATATATATATTTTTACCAGAGCTCATATTGCAATTTTTGTTGTTGTTGCTTTTCTTTGAAACTCCTTATGACTGGTTCCCATATTGTATTGATTTCTATGCTTGGTCAGCTCAGGAGATTTTTGTAGCCTTTGTGCTGATTCCTTAAGTTTACGTATTTTCCAATGATTTTCTTTGTGGGATCAGGTTGAGATCATAGACAGAGGGCAGTGATCTCCCTTTTTTCTCCATATGTGGTCAGCCACGTCTGATATTTCCACTTCTCCTCGTGTTACAGTTTTTTGGTGTTCTTGAAGCCTTACCTTAAGGAGGCAGCCTGTCTCATTTCATAATTTTTAGTTTGGGTTTAAAAAAAAAAAAAAAAAGAAAAAAAAGAAGACTTTTGAGTTTTAAAACTGAAATTAAAACTTACTTTATTTTTTAATATCTAATTTTACCCTAGAGACTTGAATATGTGAAAATATACACATTTTACAAGTGAAATTAAGAACTATTTTAATTATTCTTCATATCTAATTTAGTTGCATTCCCTAGATAAGAAAAAAATTATTTATAAAAAAAAAATCTTCATTCATTTTTCTTGTTTATAACAACTTTATTTTGTGATTGGTGTATTGGTTTACTAGAAAACTCTTACAAAAAATCTGACTACATAAAAATTTAACATTAAGCCGAAACTGGCAACTATTGTTTTATTTTTTACTCGCTATTTTGTTGTTAATTTTACCACAGAAAGTTTTTTTTGAAAACTAAAACAAATATATTTCAGACATCATATCGTATTTCCTTTTTTTTCTTTTGTAAATAGATTTCACGTTTATTTCCTAAAAAGAGTCAAATGTTTTTAACATATTTTTGTTCAATCTTTTTCTCTTACAATGGTATAAATATTGATAAAATTTAATTTTATTAACATCTGAAAGTCTTTTTCAATAGTGTTTCTTTGGACATGGTCACTCAGTAGTGATACCACTAAACCAATCGATTTTGGTTTCTTAAAAAATTTCGATGCGGTTTCATGGTGTGAAGATGAAATTGGAAAAGTTTTTTTTTTTAGTTAACTGCCCATCTATAATATATATAAATTCACATGTGTAAAGGATGAAGGGAATTCTGAAAAACACATATTTAGCTAATATACAGATGCTCATCCATTTACAACTAAAATTTGTAAATGTTTTTTTAAATATTTCAAATGTCTACTCACATCATTTAGTATACTGGTCTCTTTACAAGTTCTTCACAAGATGAAAGGTTATGGTGTTTCTGGATGAATTTTTGAACTGATTCAGTCTTATCAAATTGTGAAATGAAAGTTGTCCTGAACAGCCATTCTTCTAGATCTTTCTGCATTAATGCAGGTGTGCCCCAGGGCTCTAACCTTGGACCTATACTGTTCTTAATTTTCATCACTGACCTTGTTGATGGCATCAGTTCTCAACTCAGGATGTATGCTGATGATACAATTATTCACTATTGTCTTAATATTAAGTTTGATAGGGTCAAATTGGCAGCTGATCTAAAAAATGATCTACAATCTGCTGTAAACTGGGGTAAGTAATGGGATGTTAATTTTAATGCCTTCAAAAGGAATCTGCTCTCAACAATCATCTGAGAGACCCCTTTCTGAGTTCCATCAGATTGGCTGATGCTAACCTCTACAGGTGAGTGACTTGTTGTGTCATCTTGGGCTAACATTTTCTATTGACATGAAGTGGAAAGATTATATTGAATCAATTGCTAGGTATGCTGCTAGGAAACTGGGTTCACTGTGTTCTGTATGACAATTTTTCTCACCAGAATCTACCTTACATATTTATAAGTCTACCATTTGTCCATGTTTTGAATAATGATGCCATCTATGGTTTAGTCTCCTCCTAGAGATTCTTGATAAAATTCAAAGAATCTGCAAAGTTACTGGTCTTGACCTGGCATCTCAGTTTCAGTTACTTTCCTACTACCATAATCTTGCTTCCTGTGCCCTTTCTATAAATACTTTCATGGTAATTGTTCTGATGAACTTTCCTCTATGATACTTAGACTTTATGAATTTATGTGCAGTACTAGGATTGGCAGCAAGGTCTCATCATTTTACAGTTGAAATGACTAGATGTAACTAATTTCTATGCTAACAGTTTCTTCTATCACACTTCTTGTTTGTGGAACTCTTCTAGCTTCTTGCTATCCAGTCAACTTTGATATTCAAAAATTTAAATGCAATGTCAATTGTTATCTTGTCTTTTTAAATAGTATTTTTAAATAGTATTTTTCTCATATTCTTTAATACTCAGTAACTCCTTGCATCTTAGTGGCTTTATTGCCTTGCTTGGGGTGAAAAATTAAAAAAAAAAAAGAACATGAATAAAAGAGATTTTATGTGCATATTTACTTGAATATGTATTTGGAAAATAAATAAAAATGTCAGAGATATGGAGTCTAATTCCCTTAATAAAGTTTTTAAAAAAATTACAAAAACAGAGAACATGCAAGAGAGATAACTTCTAGTGAAAGTTTTAAATAATGTTGCTTAATAACAACTCATATTCAGTTTGAAGATCAACAAAATATCATAAATCAAAAGAATGAATGAAAAATAAAAAGCAAAACAAAGCAGAAGTTTAATTTCATGATTAGTTGCTCAGTTTGTATATTTGAATTATTAGACATCTTCTATGGTCAACCAACTTGTAGTTGGTCACCCAGACAGAATTAGAATTACAATGACAGGCATTGAGACTTGAAGTACAATACTCTATCCCTAAGGCAATTCTTATAGCGGTCAGGTAAGTTATCACAGCACTTGTTGTCAAATCTTGACATTAGATATATGTCTATGCTTTAAACATCTTTGCAAAGCTACAAGGCCTACTTTGTTGGTAGATTAGTAAACGTAACCTTCCCCAGAGTGGTAGATCTAGTTTCAATCATCTTTATCAAAAGTCTTTTTGTTTTTATGTTAGTAAATCATATCAGATAATAGATTGTTGAGTTATCTTATTGATAGGCAATTATATAAGCTGATATTGGGGGCTCCTAGACTATTTCACTATTGCAGTAAGTTAGATCCTTTTAGGGCACTTACTTTTGTGGATTTTTGTCAGATTAAACTAAGCATGACGGTCTCTTGTCAAAGCTAACAATAAGTGTAAAGGCATTTTACTGATACTATTGCTTGGGAGAGTAATTTTTTATAATGCCTACTCAACAAATCTTCCTTGTCAACCATTGTGACATGTCTGAAACAAGACGTTTTTGTTTTTTTATATACATACATATATATGATAGAACAGAGCACGGCAGAAGTAGATTTATGGCATGAATATCAACATAGGCAACCAATTCTATTTATTTTCTAATAATTTTAAACTTTTATCTAAGTTTTGTAATTAATTCCAAGTTGATACCCCAAAAGCAGTCTTAAGATGAAAATGTATAAAATTCAATTTAAGAGTAAGTCATGGGTTGATTATTCTCAAGTTGCAGTATCAAACTAACTATAGACAATAGTAAATCTCCGTTTGAAAAGATTTAAAACTTTAAAATAATTTGTAAATATTTTCATAATTTTCCAGGAAATATATATTTATAAATTTTCCAAAAATTAAATGCTAAGTTAGAAGGTTAATATTAAAAATGCATTATCATTAGGACTAATTTTGATACTTTTAAAAAGAAAATCAAATTGAGGAAATTTACCAATTTAAATGAGCAGAATCATTCAAATCATTTTCATCTTTCTCGTTAAACAAATTCTCTCTAATTCTATGTAGCCATTCATCTATTATCAGTCACCATATTAACACATTCATGTCCTTAACAATTTATCATACACCATTGAACTTAATGATAGCATCTTCATTCCTTATTAGGTGCTACATGAATTGTGGCCTTGACCTAAATTTGAGTATTTTTCAATATGAGATTATACACATCTCGCTCTACACAATCGCATGATCACATATGAAACCTATGGCAACATGAGATCCTTGCTAGATTTCAACAGGGAATATTTTAAAAAAAGTGTATATCAAAAAGAAATAAATTGCTGTTACATCAAATATTAATGTATTATTATCTGGACAAGTTAAAAAAAAAAACCCAAAAAAAAACATTTATTGTGCATTTATTACAACTATATGAAAGTAGGTTTTCTCTGCCACCAAACATGGTATTAAATATATATATATGTGTGTGTGTGTATACACGCATACACACACATACGGCTACATATTTCTTTGCAAACATGCAGGGACACCTCTTTTTCTCAGTGCATACAGCAATATGAGTGTAATAAATATTAGTTTGAGAAACAAACTCCTCACAAAAAGAACCTACAACATCCATCTCCTTTGTTCAACCAACACAAACACACAAATAGGTATGTATTTATGAGTACATGCTGTTCAACATGCACACCAATGTCGACATCTGCTTCCAAGTATGGAAGGGAAGTTCATTCCTTATCTTGCCTTTATCATCTCCACCATTCCTTATAACTCTGAGAGTCACTGATTCTAAGAAATCTCAAACCCAGTTATCTACATAAACATGATAAGATAAAAGTAAGATCTGAAACAAAATGTCTATAACTCTGAGTCAGAATCATTGACACTTGATGCACAAAACAAAAATTAAAAATGAGAAACTACTAATTAGAATTTAATGTATAATTTAATCTTTGATATTTTTGAAGAGATGGAAAGAAGCACAAATTTGTTGTAAATTTGAAATTTTGCTGATTAAGTCATTATTTTGATTTCACAAAACCTTTCTTGTGACTGTGATAGTTGCACATTTCTCACCAGTGTTAGACATTGATAGGTCAGTGTCTGACACTGAGGAGCCAGGATTTCAAGTACTAATGTTAAAGGCTGACAGATATGGCCTTCTCACTTGTAAAATTGGCATAACCATAACACAATCTTCCTCCTACTATTTCACCTTGTACCACACTTAACTAAACAATGTACTCAGATTTTATGAAACTCACACCAGGTGAGGTGAGTTATATTGTTGGTCAACTTAGCCACAATAGACAGTTAAGTAGAGTTCCCAAAGTTATATTGATTAATAAGCAAGTGGAAAGAATGAAAGCAAATGTTATCGTCTTTCATCTTTTCTACTGATATAAGTTAACTATTATTTAAAATTAAATAATTAGAAGAAACTTTGAATTGGTGTGTGGAGTGTAATCAAGGTATCAAAGCTTCAGGGTTAGTATAAGACTATAAACAGACACCAATCCTAGGTCAATAAAGGCTTTATGAAATATGAATTATAACAAATTGAAGTGATTTAAAGTTAAACGCAAAACAAACTTAAAAATCTGAATAATTTCTTAAAATTAAGGTTTTCGTTTTGCTTTTTAATTGATTCTTCAATCTTTTTTTAATAATAGATACTTTTTAGAGACAAAGGGGTGAAGCAGAAGCTCTTAGTCTGGAGCATGAAAAAAAATACTTCCAACAATATAAAAAAAAAGAAAAAAAATGAATGTTGTTTTAAAAGATCTCAAAACGGGAGTTACGGCTTTGACTTAGGCATTTATCTTGCATTCAAAGAAAATTTTGCACTATTTTGTCATTTTTGTGTTTTAAATAATATAGGCAACATTTTTACTACTGAGCTTCACAAACCCAAGAGTGATTAAAAAATTTAACTGCCAAGTTTTGCGGCAAAGAGTAAGACGCACTTTTCTTTTTAATATTTTTTAACAATCTGATGAACTTATGAAATTACTCTGCAGTTTATACAACGATAAAGGAAAAATAGCTAATGAACAAAATAGCAATCTTCTTGTCTTTATTTTTAAGAAGGTCAATTTATTTTTTTTTATTTTTACCTGTGGTGATGTCGTCAAGGAATTCTTTGATTGATTTTCGAAGTTCAGTGTCGGACATATTTTTTTTTGCCCTTCTTGTTAAAATCAGTTTATTTAAAACTATGATTAATTTTTAGTCAATGTACATTTAAAACAAAACAAAACAAAAAACTATATTAATTTCCAGAACAAAAATTGTTTTTTGAGAAAAAAAAAATCAGAATTAGTAACAAAAAAAAAAAAAAAAAAAAAAAAAAAAAAAAATACATGCTAAAAAACGAGTAGGAAATTAAAAATCTTCAATCAATAAAAAATATCCCATTAACAAACGAGAAAGTTTGTTTGGTAAACTTTTAAACTAATTTGATAAAACTAAAACTAAAAGTGTAAAACAACAAACTTCCCTGCAAGGAAAATTATCTGAGAATAAATAAATAAATGTTATTTCAATTGATATCCTGCTTCTCTACTTTTCCTTCATAGAATAACCTTTTTTATTTTAAAAGATGTGTTGTTGTTAAATGTTTGGAATCCCCACCCTCAACAATAAAACCTAGCGAGACCGATCCCGTCACTCGTAACATTTTTTTTTCAATTTCTTGATTTAAAAATGTTATTCTTATTGTGGGGCGATAGAGAAAAAATACATTGTGAAAATACTTCCTAACTTAAAAGTTTTGAAAAATATTTCTTTTTCGAGACTGTACAAAAAAAAAAAAAAAAAAAAAAAAAAATCAATAATAGGAACAAGATTTTTTTTATATCTTATTAACAAAAATAAAAAATGATGGACGTATTTTCTTTTTATATTGCTGTGTCAGGCAGGCGTAGGTTTTTCAGATAAGTTGTACAGCCGACAGTTGTTCAAATTAAATTAGGAAAACTGTAGAGACGTAAAAAGAGATTTATTTAATATAAAAAAAAAAAATGATTGTTTTTTGTTTATTAAACCATCTTGAAAAACAAAGGCATTTCCTCATTATGATCGATTACAAATACTGACCCATTTTTAGTGACACAGACAGAGAAGTGATGAAATTTTCTTGTTTTTATTTTTTATCCTTCTGATAAATGACTCGACTAAAAAGAAAGCTATATATTTTTAAAAGGTATAGTAAAGGAACTTTATCTTTTTTTTTTTGTTATGCTGAAATACACACACAATCATATATTTATATCGTATTTAAAATACAATTGCGGGTCCAGGTATTTCATTTACAAAACCTTAGCTTTAAATTTAAATAATTAGGTTGGATATCATCACACAACAAACAATGCCCGGGTGGCACAATAATAATTTATGACAGTACTCTAAACTAACTGAATGATAAGAATTTTTAGACACGTGGAGGGTTGATTAGTAAGTTTGTTTTCTGAGTGATCCCGTGAATAGGCAACAAGTAGCAATTTAAAATCACAACTATCATTACCGCGAGAAAAGACGACACCTAACTAAAAATTATTTTTATTGTTTTGTTTCAACATGAATAAAACTTCTAATGGATGGTAGGATGAGGATCACAAAGAAAGAGGGGTGGTAAAGGGGCGAGATACTTTTTAGCGCAATAAATAAACTGAAAGTTGTGGAGGGCCATGATCGCCAACATCCTTAAAAAAGAAATGGCACATAAAAAAGAACAAGCCCCCTCTAGATTAAAAACATTTAATTAAATCTAGTTGTTTTTCAAGTTTCATAAATATTTTTTTTGTAATCGTAGAAAAAAAAATGAAAATTTACTTTTCTTTACTTTAAGCAACAAAGGAAAAAGTTTTTAAATAAATATTCCAGTTTGCCCTTTCTATGATTTACAACACAATTGGTATTATTAAGAAATCAGGAAGATTATTAAATATTAATAAAAATTTTTTCAATATTCGTTTTAACGATCTAAGTTTAAAAAATATGTAGAAAAAAAACAAAACAAACTACTTTTCAGATGTAACGCTTCTTTTTGTTTAACAATTTAACAATAGTAAGTTTGTTTAATTTCATTACATTCCAAAAGCGAAAGTAGCTTGGTAACTGGGAATCTATCTCCATGGCAGCACCTCCTCATTAAATTCAGCAAAAAAATTTTAAGGTAAGAAATACACTCTGCGGCAAGAACTGAAATATTTACATCTGACAAGTTAGGAACTTTATTGTACGCTATATGTTTTTAAAAATCTAATAAATTTTAATTATTTAAAAAAAAATATTCTTTTTTGTCTGTTACACGTAAAAAACAAAATACTTTTTTAACTTAATCACTTAATCTAAGAATTCAGTCTGTCAAAAGGTGACTAAAATGACCACCCTCACCTACAAACTGTAGCACAAAGTGCTCAACAAGAGGTTGATAATAATCTGCAGAAATTGTAAAGTTGTCACCAATTCTTGTCCTTTAATTAAAGGCCACTGAAACAAATTACAATAAAGCTGACGCCATCGACATGCGTCATAGTCTTCTTTTGAAGAGTTTCAAATTCAAATAAATAAATAAAAAATAAATAAATTAACCAGTATTTTTCAAGCCTTAGAAATTTTTATATCGAGTAAAAAAATTTTAGACTAAAAAATTTCTCGTAAGACATTGGGTGACAGCTTTTTATGTAACAATTGCGTAAGATTAATTTAAATTAAATGATTTTTAATTAATTTAAATGTTTGATGTTTTTTTAACATTTAACAATAACATTTTAAAACTGTTAAGTGTTAAAACTTAATTTTCAATTATTGTTAATGATTATTAACAATAATTGAAAATTAAGTTTTACAATTATTTTGAAATATTTCGAAATTTAAAAAACTTTTAAAACAAACTTTAATTCTTTTATGGTCGTATTTAATTTAGCACAATAAAATTTAAGTTCAACAAAGTAATTATCCACTTAAAAACAAAAGTTATCAATTTAAAATTTAAATTGTTTGAAAAAAAAAAACGAAATCTGACATTTTTTTTTTTTTGCCTTCAAGTCGTTTCACCTGGGCTTTTTGCGATATCCCTTTCCTTAGTGAGAGAAAAAAGATTTGTATTTAAAACACAAAGTCTAATTAGAGAGGGTCATGTAGTAGTGGCCTTGCATGTAAAAAGATAGCTTTGTTATTTGTATTACATAGTTTCATTTTCAGAGAAGTCGCTAACGACTTTTTTGAAAGCACTTCAGCCACAGGCAATTTGTCTACTACGGTGAGTAATTGAGGCGGCTACAAAAAACAAACCTTAAACCCCCCAAAACAAGTTTCAGACAGTAGACAGATTTTTTGTATTTTATTTTCTACTTTTATTTTTAAATTCCTTGGCTAAAAAAAAATAATAAATGCAGTGCAGGAATTATTTTATGATTTAGAAAAAGATCGATCCAAAAAGAAGGGATACTTTTTTCGTAATATGAAGCAAGGTAAAGATAATTATTACGTCAGGCGTTTTTTTTTTTTTTTCTTTTTTTTTTTTAACTTTAACAGACACTTTTTAAACAAAACAGGCACACATTTAACGAGAAAGTATTATTGAAAACGGTATTAAAAAGTTTTCATGAATGTTAAATATTTTTGTGAGTGATAATTTTGTAAATAAAAAGGTAAAAAAAACTGATAAAGAAAAAATGTAATTACCTTTTTATTTTAAATAATAACATCACAAAACGAAGCCATGAATAAAAAACTTGAAAAGAAGTTATTTAACCTGTAGTTTGAAACAATTTTTATATTGATTATTTATTGTCTTAAAATTTAGTTTTTTCAAATCATTCCTCAAAACAAAACTTAAGAAAAAAGCTAAATAAAACATGGAGAAAATTTTATTTTAAATTTAAAAATAGTTTGGAAGCTATAAAATAATGTTTTTTTTAAAAAGCAAAATAAAAAATAAAGCCATATAAAATTTCATTTTCCGAAAATTTGAAAAAAAAAAAAAAAAAAAAAAAATAGTTTGAGAATATAAATTGTTTTATTTTTTTCCAGTTTTCCTTTTCTAAAAAAATTGACGCTTTTTAAGATCGTTAAAGAATCTGTGTAGTTAGATTAAAAATTTACAGTATCATTTTTTGTTAAAAAATACACGCAGTTAAAAATCTAAATTGCTAAATATTTTCAGAAAAGTTAGGAGACAAATAAGAAATTAAAAATAAATAAGCTCCACAGGTGGTTGTTTTTATTTTTTTTTTTCGGGAAATCTATCGTTACGCGTTACCCGTTGAGACTTTTGTTAATTAAACTCACCTTGTGTGGAGCATTTAATAGTCTGTGAACAGCTCCGATTTGGTTAATCAAGGGCACATTCCGGTGGAAAGTAAACGTAGGGGGTCGGGTTGGCTCCAAAAATAAGCCGGTGTTAGAAAAAGGGTCTGTATCGTCCAAATACTGGATACGACATGTCAGGGTAGCGTCAGATGACGCCATGTTTGCAAAACTTTGCCTAAGAAACCCAACCTCCTACCCCAATGATTTCATATTGTAATTACTACTCTTACCACTACACTCATGTGTTTATCTGCCTGTTTCTCTCTAATTTGTCCCTTCGTTTAATTTCCTTTTCCTAACTGTGCATTGCCCACGTTTCTTTCCTCGCTTATGCACTGTTTTTTAAAAGAAACATCTCGATTTTGCTTTTTAATTATATATTTAAAAAAATCTTTCTTAACTTCTTATTTTTATTTCTTTCAGTCTACTAATTCAATTTACCTACTTCTTTTCCATGTTTCGAACCTTTTTAACCACTAATTACCTGGTTTTGTCATTTCTTTCTGACATTGTTTTCTGCTCCTTGTTTCTATTCCTTAACTCCTTTCTTTATCTTCCTTTATTAAAATAATTCTATTTCCCTCTCCATTTCCTTCTTTCTTTTAAGTGCAGACCAAGTAGAAGAAATTATTTTTAAAACAAAAAATTTATGCAATAAATAAATCTAAAATACAAACGACAAAAAAAATGTTTGAAAAATTAAAAGATAAAAAATTCATAATGTTTTCTTTCATTCATGTCAATGAAATATAAGAAGTTTTGTGTTTGAGAAGTGTTTGAAAAATTAAAATAAAGATATTTTATTTTTAAATAAAATCTTTTAATGCTCATCTCTAGCTCTATCGCCAGCCGCTTAAAAGGAAATCGGCTCCAAATATTTTCGCCCCAAACTGTATTCACAATTTCTTTTTTTGTACAAACAAAAGAAGGATATTAAAAAAACAAAAAAAACAAACAAATCAGACTGCTAAATTTTGTAAAAATCCTTCGCGTGCCAATAAAATAACTTCCAGAGAAATTCGCGCGCAGGCGTTTTGGGGGTCTATATTTTTCTTTTAAATACCAGCCCGCGAAGGTTCGGCTAGTTAGTGGGACGCATCGGAGCGGCGAGAGGTAAAATATCTTATTCTTAAATGTCTAACGATGGGTCGTCATCTCTACCTCTTTTAAGGGTGCCTACTCCCAAAATATTCGTGAAGACAGCCATAAGCTTTTTAGCCTACCTATCTCTGCTGTTCAACATTGTTGACAACAAAATCTTTATTCCGAAGAAACATAGTTTCGACGAGAGTAACAGAACTTTCTTCTATTTCCTGGAATATATTTTTGTGAAAAACAATGATACGAATTGTTCAACAAATTTTCGTTGCTGACAACACCCGCAGAGAGAACGATTAGAGAACGAATATATAATTTGTGGAAGGTTGAGGGGGTGAAAAATGTGGCCTTGTGAAAATATTCAACACGTTTACAAAGAAAAAGTAAAAAAAGAAAAAAGAAAAAGCAGATAAAGTTTAAATACAAAATAATACAACACTGAAATTGTTGAGAGGAGTTACATTTCTTTTACTCCAGTTTATTTTTATGAAGACAGCAAATACAAGAGGAAATAAACTATAGACAAGAAAGTTTCTTAGATATAGCGCTTGTTACTGTAACTCAGACTGTTATATCTCTCACGTGGACTTTCTAATTGATACGTTATCTTTTTATTTTCCCGACGCGCGGACGTAGTAGCAGATAAAAATATTTGTTAGAAAAAATGCTCGACTTAATTTGTTGAATGTTTTAACATTCTAATAACTACACATGCTTAAATGCTCAAACTTTGCAGATTAATAATTTTATATATTTTTCAATGCAGTTCATTTTTTTATCCTTCTCTATCAGTTATAATTATAAGTAAAGATTTTAAGTTGGTATCCGCTCAGTCGGGGATATCGTATCTTTATGAATAATTATCAATAAAGAGAGTTTTATTCTGTCTGAAACTGATTAAGTAATAGAATATCATCCAATAACATACCCGCTATAATTTAAATCTGTATAATTTTTTTTTTGTTTTAGAGAATTTGAATTTATATAGATTAAAAAAAAATCATAAATACTAAAAATTAAACAAATATCTCTTCATATTTAAGAAGTATCTCTTCAAACAAGCGGCGAGTTTCTTTAGATCTTTGAGAATTTTTCTTTTTTACATCTTTTCTTTTTTTCCTTTAATACGTAATTTGTGAATAGTGAATAAATTTTCAATACATTGAACACGTGGTCTTTCATCTCGCCTTTCTTCCGCCTTTTGATACTATCCATATATTTTTCAAGTCTTTATATCTGCAATTATTTTTTTTATACAAGGCGAAATTTGTGGAAGGAAACAACAAATCAGTATTATTCAAACGCATGGCGTTTTACTTTCAACATCGACCAATTTTCCATTACGCAGGCTAGAGTCCAAGTAAAGTTTAATTTGGAATAATGTTAAATTAGTATGAAGATTGTCTTATGCTAATTTTTCAAATAGAGTTTGTCGCCTTACATTAAAAATCCCCATTCGAAAGCCTGACTTTTACCTGTATACATATGGAAGTTAAATGGTTTCATTTTTTTTTTAATGTATTTGAGGTGGAGTGCGTGTTCATATGTAAACATTTAAAGAAGAAGCATACAAAAACCTGGGTTTCTACTACAGATCATTTATTGTCATGTTTCTTGAGTATGTTCGTTTTCTTTTTGGTCCAGGAGTTAGGGTAAGTAATTATAAGAATCGTATTAATGGTCGAGCTCAAATCAGCCCCGCACAGAGTTGGAACAACCAAAGGAAAGTTTCATACTTGATTTATCGTTGGAAGGTTTAAACATGATTGTGATATGTCCTTTTCCTTGGCCTTGAAGTTAGGGTAAGTAAGGATAAGCATCGTTATAATGGTCAAGTTCAACTCAGCCTTGCGTTGAGTTTGAACGATCAAAGAAAAATTTGATTTACTTTATAGGGAGATTTTGGAAGACAGGTGCAAAAGCCATGCGTTAGAAATTGAAAAGTGAGTCCAGTCCTCAGTGGAGAGCGGGAACGTAATTGCCACGGGATTTTACATCTTGGAGCAAGGGGGAGGAAGATAACCAGGAAGGAAAATGTTTGTCTTTTTACAGACTTAGCCTCAATGAAAAATGTATTTCTTTTTCTTAATTATTCATTATTATTCGATATTATTTCATTTTCCTACATACGAACACTGACATGACAATGGAAAGTGAGCATACAATCTAATATTGAAAATTGTGCTATATGAACATGATAAATAAAAAATATATATTCTTTAAAATTAAAAAGAAACAGAATTTCAGCAAGATTGACAAAAGTTAAAACGAAGGTAGTGTCGACGCAGACGCCCGCGCGTGGCTTACAAAAAGTACTTTACTATATAGTCATAGCACCCACTTTTATACAAGTTAAAGTTTTCAAGTAGGTAAAAGTGTAGCTACTCTGTCTAGTGTGATGAAAAACTGTAGGATTTATTACTGAGCAGGAGTATGGGATATGACAATCGAAGATTATGTAAAATTATGATTTAACGCTTGTTTTGAGGCAATGTACTTTCTGCGGACTTTGAAATATATATTTTTATATTGCTAACTAAACCATTTTGAAATATAATTGTGCTTTGAAGTTGTTGTTTTTTTTAAATAATAATTTTACCCCAAGCAAGGCGGAAGGGCCACTAGTACGCACAGAGTTACAGAGGGTGAAGTCGAGAGAAAAGACTGGGTATGATGAGTGGGGGACAGGAAAAGATAAAATCTGAACGTTGTTCAAGAAGATAGAAGATAGAAGATAGCCATTGACGTTGCATTTACATTTTTGAAGATTTTAGTTATCAGGAAAGCAAGGAAACGGGAGGAAGTTCCACAGGCGGGAAGTGCGAGAAAATAAACTGTTGGAGTAGAAGTGGCGATTACATTTAACTAATTCAACAGTAAAAGGGTGAGACCTAGATGCCAATCTAGTAGCACACTTGAACTCACGGCAGCAGGGAAAAAGCTCATCAGAGCAGTAGCCATGAAAGTATTTGTAGAAAAGACAGAGAGAAGTCAAGTCGGTGAGAAAGTGACTGAAGTCGAGATGCCAAGTCAGGATCGATTACAGATCCTTCTTTGGATTTTGTTAAGAACCTCGAGATGAGTAGCAGTTGCACCAGACTAGATATGGCAACAGTATTCACTGCACGAACCAATGGTAGATTTGTAAATGTGCAAGATGCACTCGTTTCACTTCAAGTCAGTTGAAAACGTAAGGCCAAGAAGGCGCAGTGTGTTGCTCTCCGTGAGCCGAGCATCAGCCATGCTGATGGCGGACAGAAAGGTTTCTCTGTAGTGGTTAAATGAGAGCAGATTCGTTTTGGAGGCAATAAAATTTAGAAGTCATTTCCTGTCCCACTTAATCACAGATTGGGGGCCCTTTTCAAGAGCAGTGGCCAGGTTAACTTAGTCAACTCGGACGGATTTGTTACTGAGACAGGAGTAAATCGTAATGTCATCAGCATAAATGCCTATTTAGGAACTGATGACATCAGGAAGATCATTGATGATGATCAGAAACAGGATAGAGCCCTGAGGGACACTCATATTCGTGTGAAAGGATCTGGATCACGATTTGATAGGAACGACCGGATTAATTAAAACAATCGTCCACTAATACCGAGCTTCCGTAGAAGACCAACGTGCCAAACCTTGTCAAACGACTTCGAGATATCTTGAGCCACAGTTAGAGCTTCGTCGTTATTATCAAGATTTGATGGCCATAAACACATCAATGGTAGACCTTGCAAAACGGAAACCTACAGAGAGTAGGTCGTCAGAGGTAAGATGCTTAACGACTTCAGCATTGATTAAAACCTCGAATACTTTGCCGAAAAGCGATAGGAGACTAATAGGGCGATAGTTAGAGAGTCAGAAGGTCCTTCAGAGTTCTTAAAAACAGGAACTACAGAGGAGGACTTCCAACAAACAGGAAAGCAGGAAGCAGTGAGGAAATAGTTGTAGAATTTGGAGAGAACTGGAGCCATCTCAAGAGCACATTTTTTAGGACGACGGTTGGGATTCCGTCACCTCCGCTTGTCTTATGGAAGTCTAATTTAGAAATAATGTCCGGGACCAGTAATGGGGTTATGCACGTATCACTCATTACAAACTTTGTTCGGGAGTGAGCGGGGGTCAGGTGTGGGTACTCCAAATGAGTCGAGTGTTGAGAATTTCCGAGCAAAGCATTCAAACTTATTTGCTGTAGATGTCAGGGCTTCGATTAAATAGAATTTTCAACATATGAGACGGCAACCACTACAACGCTAGAGAACTAAAACATGGTATGCTATCAAATCCACCAAGTAATTCACATGTTACATTCGAATACAAGGTTAAAGTGAAACTAGGAAGATTATGTTACGACGATCTTCCACGTGAGGTGTCATGTCTATGCTAAAAATCAACAATGGATAACAATGATTTTTACCTGGCCTTGAACACCGATCAACGTTAATAACTCAATTTTGATGCCGACCTCGACTTTTACCTCATCCCTTTATGTCCCATTTCTTTTTTTCTCTGTTCTATTTGCTCCCTTCCCTCTAATTTGCATTCATCTTCTCTTGGTTTTTAACTTTTTCTCCTTCCTTTGTCGCATCATTTCTACTCCTCCCTCTTTTCCATATTTGTAAGGTTCCTCCTCTTTCAGTCATTAAGAGACTTTTACTTTCAATATTATTCTATTTATCTCCATCCGACTTTATACACACTAGTAATGGTTTACTAGACTCATGTGCTGACCGTTATTGTTGGTAAATTAAAAAAAAAAATAGAATTATATTTCTTGGAAATATAAATAAGGGACTCTGCAAATGGTTGTCAATCAGTCAACTTAAAAATGACAGCTCATCTACACTATTCTGTGCCTATACTCAAAGAATGGCGTGAAGCGGCGGAAGATCAAAAAAACTAATTGACAGCTAAAACTACTTGGTAGCTTCTTGACGTCAATACCCTTGTACTTCCTTTTATCCTGCAAACTGTGAGTAATGACAATTACTCAAATGTATGATTGTTTTCTTATATATCAGACATTTCTACGAACATCTGAAACGATAAGACTGTTTTAGTGTTTACTATGAAAATATACTTACAAAGAAAATCATTTTGCATAAGTCTTTGCATTTAAAACTTTATTATAAAAATATAAACTGGATTTTTATTATTATTGAACTAATTGTGATTATGACTCATTACCAATGCCATTATACAATTTGATAATGAAACCATGAAGTTGATCAGAATAAAGCCTACAAATATTTTAGAATCTAACATACGGTAATGAAAGAAAAAATCAGAAATAAATGCTTTAGACAAGTAATAATGATAAACAAAGTCACGTGAAGAGCACAAAATAAGTTTGATGCGATACCCATTGTTATATATTCTTTTAATGTAATAAATTGAAATCCTGAAGAACTGAAAACTAAGTAGGAAAGAAAAACCTTGCATGGCCAATATCCATTACGAGCACAAGACGCTGATATCAATGAAAATTTGACTCGTCAGTGGGTGCGGAGCTCTGGTTTGAAATCAGAAACAAGTGTTTATTATAGCAGCTCAAAATCAAAGCCTGTAAACAAGAGCTTACCAGGCATAACGAACGGATTTGGTCCGAAGTGCCGTTTCTGTACACACACTGAAAAGTCTGTTGATAATATATTTTCCTATTGTACCCTAACACAAAACAAATTTATAAATAGGCAAGACATTCACTAGAAAATGTGCCAAAATTATAACCTATCCCATACAGAAAAATGGTATCAGTAATAATCATCTCCAGTTCTAAAAAATCATGATGCTACATTACACTGAGACTTCGCCATAACACTGACTGTACAATACAAGCTAAGAGACTAGTCATAAAATACTTGAAAGAACATAACCATACCTTATCGACAGAATCATACTGTTTGATAGTAGATGTTGGAGTACTTGAATTGATTAAGAAGAATACTAACACATTAAGAAAATCGCGAGGAATCCATCTTTATCTGAACATAAAAGATGACGCTAATGATTGCTGCTAATATATTTAAAAAAAAAAACAAACTCTTTCAATAACTTCCTAAGAAAAATCTTCATTTTCTTTTGATTTCTGGTGAAAGACTTGGGAAATACTTGTGTCAAACAGCAAATGAAAATAAATATACGACAATAATAAGCGAACTACATAATGAACATGAAAAAATAGACTTGACTGATTGGGGATGATAACTGTGCAAGCTATTGCATTTTGATCATCTGTCTCAATTCCATATACACAGACCAGAAACTTTCCTAGAGAAAGAAACACACAAAATTATCACCCAATTCAGAAGATCGAATCTGGTAGGAATAAATAAGCAAATGAAAACAAAGAGGATTTCTTTGTTTTGCTAAATCATAGAGTAGACTCAAGAGAAAGTAATAAGAAATATGTATGTCGGCTTTGTCAAAAGAATTTGGAAGTTGTGAACATGAAGATGACAGTAGTACTAGTCATTAACTGAGTGCTAGGAATGGTCCCGAAGGAAAAACACTGTAGGAATTGGAAATTAGAGGAAGAAATGGAACCATTTAAACAACGGCATTATTGAAAACTGTTAAAATATTGATAAGAATGCTGAAGTTTGGGCTGGTTTCAGGCTAATTGATGCTGTAAACACAAATAAACAACGGTGCCCCTCCCATTGTTCTTCCCCTGATATTAACCAGACTTACACTCAATGCGCCTTTTATTTTTGTAACACAATATATTCATATAGTTAAAATATCCACTACTTTATTTTATGATTATATAATAATTTAATTTATAAAATGATGGAATTTAATTAATTTATGTAATTTAGGAATTTATTTCTCCAATCACTTCACACGACCAGCACATTTCATTGACAATGCAAAAACTTGAATTGAGGGCGTATAAAATAAAGCCGTTTTCAATTGAGAATCATAATTTATTTTAAACCGTTAAAAAGCGGCATGATTCTCTGGTCTAGATAATCTACAAAATAGTTAATGGACAAATTGGAATAAATATTTTAAACCAATTATTAACGTGGTTTTATCGCAAGTATGAACTGGTCACGTTAAGGTATAATACATTCAGAAGAAAAATAATGCTCTTTTCCTTGTTAGCACTGTAATGATGTGCTTATTTTGCTTAATGGTTAACCTTATCCTGGTTGGAGGGTTAAGGAAGGTTGCTCTCACTTAATCTTCAGCATAAGTCACCAGTTGTTACTGGTGTGAACAGACAATTTGTCAATAACAAAGTTTAGGTACAAAAGCGTAGTAGTGTTTTTGCTATGCAGAGTTTAAATCTTAAACTTTAAGGGTAAATGAAAAACTGTATAAGTATCGTTTGTCTTATTTTTTATTTAATTAAAGTAAAAATATTTATTTATTTTTTTTGCGTTTTCCCAGGTCAATAAAGTTGTGTACATTTACACGTTCTCTTTCGTCTGTAATAAACCTCAGCAGATGTGTACTTGTAAAATTGATAATAGTTATTGCTAATAATATCAATTTTATAAGTGCACATCGGCTGAGGAAATAGCGGAAAAGAATTTATGCTTAAGAAAACGCTGACGTTGTGTTCCATTGAATACAGATCAAGTGGCAGCTACCAGTATGCTTACTTTCTAACAACGATTATGCAACTATATTCAATAAACTGTTCATCTCAAGAAATTCACGAAGATCATTTGAAAGCACTTGAGAAAAGATTTTGACCGAGCTCTTTGCTCGCGATTAAATTATGTTAGAGACATCAAAATAATCTGATAAATAAAGAAAATTCGCTCTGAGTACTTGAGATCCTTGATGTCAAAGAGATTTTCACAAGAAGCAGGGAATATTTTCTCTCAAAATTTAGAATATTGTTCATAGGTTTGTTTGAATTAATATTCGTCTTATTTTACACCGATTTATTCAAACTAGCGTCCTCATCTTTGACATTATAGCCACAATGTTTTGGCCGCTGTACTCTCACTTCATCATCAGGTGTCTGTTGTATTTGATAACCTTCTAGGAATTTATTAATTTTTATGATAGGTCGAAACATTGTGATGATAACAATCAGTTGGTGGTAGTGAACAATTTCATCGTGATAGAAAAAATAATGCTGTCTAAAAGAAGCACACGCTTCTCCTTTCATATTCGTTTCGTCTGGTGCTTCTATGTTCTTGCAATTATTTTCTGACTTCTGTGTTATACTAACAGATTTCCAGTGAACTCTTTGACTTTCGCTATGTCCCACTTCTTGGATCACACTCCTGGCACTTGAGGTTCATCGCTTTTTCTCTCAGGACAAAATTTGACATTTTAGATCACAGCAAATAGTCGTGGAATGTCGGCAAGTACAAAGTCGACATAATTGATCTGAAATAACCAATATCCCGTGTCATTAT
This sequence comes from Acanthosepion lycidas, assembly GCA_963932145.1. Lineage (NCBI taxonomy): Eukaryota > Metazoa > Mollusca > Cephalopoda > Sepiida > Sepiidae > Acanthosepion > Acanthosepion lycidas. Next base: position 115,668,021 of record OZ010587.1, read on the forward strand.
TAGACACTTTTTTAAAAAAAAACTAATGAAGAGACTAAGAGAAATATTTGAAGTATAGATGTGCAGGATATTTAATATGTATGTTATGCATGTCAATCATACGATATTGTAATCATCTTATTAATTTTACAGGATTTTCACTTTTCATATAATTAGACAAGTTATTGAAATGGCAAGAAACATTATACATTAATTAAAAATTATAATTACAAAACATGAGCCAAATTTACAAAGATGAATGTTTTGAAAAATATTGAAAACATTCTTGCCGTTGTAATGATGATAAAATCATAAAAACGGCATAAATATCGCACCACCTCCTCCACCCTTATTCTGTATCAATCTCACATATTTGTGAATCTTGATATATGACCCAATAGCTTGTGCTTTTCGCTAATTCCTCGTTGCCACAACACTTTAAAATTTCATGGCTTGTTAAAATGAAACAGCAATACCAAATCTGGCATATTAAAATGTTAAGACCTGAAGAATAAAGCAATTTCCATTCCGATCAGGCCACTAGTTTCCGAGTAATTTTTAATTACGTTATAAATTGACCAAAAATTGTCTAAGGAAAATAACTTCAGATATATTAACTGCTAATTACAGAGTTGTTTCCCTTCGTTTAATGAGGCATTAATGAGTATTGAAGTGATAGTAAAGAAATATAAATTTAAAGATAGGAAGTGATTTAATATCGAGCGAAGGCTGCTTCGCGCGGTATTTAGTGAATATTTTCTCAAGTACTTTTTACGGCTATAATTATCAATTATATTGAATATCATTTGCTAAATGACAGGCTCGAAGGAATTAAATGTAAAAATATAAATTATTTGTTTGATTACCTGTTTTAATTTAATAAGATTAGTTTAACACAAAGCCACAACAATGAGGCACGCAGTGAGGACCGAACTCACTTACTCAGCTGTATTGGTTAACCAGACTGGTTCGTTAATCATTATTCCGCGTCGCGGAGCCCTTGCTTAATTTCTCGTTTCTTCATGTTTAATATTTTGATTCACTGCTAGAATCAGAACCGTCAGTCGGCAAAGATTTGTGATTCCATTCCCGACATAACCTACTTCCATTACACTTACATCGTACAATTAAAATTGTAGTCAATGACCCAGTTAGCAAAGTCGAGAAGAATGTTTTTTGAAAATTTCCCCTTTTTTGTCATACTTCTTCAATATGTTTAAAACAATTTTTCTTTTGACGTAGTGAAGAAAATGGAGTTGATTTAAAATAAATGGTCTTCACCACCTGTTCATGATTAGTTCACTTTCAATTTGTTTTTTTTTCGCCCAGTAATCAAATGAATGGGGATTTTCGTCAGGCTTGCAATAAAGTTCATTTTTTATTCTGTTTTTGATATTTACTAACAGGATAACCAGGCAATATTCCGAACAAACTGGTGTTCGTGATTATTCTCAAGGTAGCCGGATTTTCATTCAACCTATACGCTACATCTACAAAATGATTCTCATTTTGTGCTCTGATGATTATTTCACGTTTTTGAATATCCTTACTGTATCTATACAATAGAATCACTTACAAAGATGAAATTAATAAATCCGTAGCCTGACATGTAGTTATTTGCTGAATTTTCAATCTCTGTCATTAAATATTCATTCACTACTGAATTAAGTATATTGACAAAGAAAGGGATTATTTTGAAAAATAAAATACTTGTTTACTTTGGCCATGGAGTTATTGTTATAATTACAAAACATACTTTAGTGATAAGAATATCATATTTAATAGTTTATAAACTACTGCCTTTAAAATACACGTCTCCCAGGGCTTATATGCGAAGTTGACGTATATGGTAAGCCAACTAGTATTATACGGTCCCACATGTCACATAACAAGCTGAATTCGAACAGGCCGAATTAATGTAAAAAAAAAAAAAAAAAAAAAAAATAAAATAAAATAAAATGATTGGCCACTTAGACAATGGCTAATCTAAAAGGGAGCTAACTTTAAAAATTGAATTCTTAGAACGTAAATTAACAACGTACAGTTACATAGAATTTATCCATAGAAGTGTTTTCAACACTAATATACATATGTTTTTTACTAATCCTCGAATTATGAACGGTAGTGAATTACCTTGCTTTTATGATTTTCAATTGCGCATACGGGTTCGTTTTGCAAAATGAACACTATTAGGTACATTTTCTACCTCATAGTCCATTGCATTTAAAATTTAAATTATAAAGTTTGTTGTGATATTTTATTTAACATTGGCTGTTCTAGTGTATATGTTACTAACAATGAAAACGTATCGACATTTTCTTTTCCTCTTGGAAAAACCGATCTCGTAGAAAAATGGATAAAATTCGTTAATCATATTGGTTGGTTTCCGACGAAAAATTTAGTTCTTTGTATGAAATATTTTGAAGAGAAATTTATTTTGAAAGGAAAACGAAAGAAACTGAATTAGGATTTATATACAATAAATTAAAAAAAAGAAAGAAAATGAAAAGAAAACTGTCTCTTTTGTTGAATACAAGGACATTCAGAAAGAAACTACCATACTCAATTCTAAAAAGAATTAGAAAACAGAGAACATTACTAACTAAGAGGTCGGCCTTCATTTTCTGCAGTACTAATACGTTATACCTTAATGCGTCTCAAAAAGCCTACAAATTAAATTTGGAGAAATTTCCATTAACAACTTTTTCTTTATTATAGAAAATTAAAAAAAATAATTAAACGTTTTCAATGTGAAATGTGTTCCCTCGTCATGGTAGGCAATGATAGTGATGATGCTATAGAGAAGCAGTACTTTGACAGAGGAAGTCGTGACAGAAAAGCAGCAAAATGATAATGCCATTAGTTACTACCGAAAAATATGACCAAATGTAGCCCACGTATAGTTGATAACCCAATATTACTACTAGTTTTTTGTTGTATCCTTAAAGAGATTACAAACAGACAAAGGTGGTACTCGAGTGAAGGAACAGCAACACGCGCATAGATGATAGAAGAGAAGTTTATTTTAAAAGAGAATACACTACTGAAAGACAGGAAATCGGTGACAGGCTAGTAATTCCCAAAGCAAGGATATCTACCTTACCTCTCCGCGTGGCAGGATGTGGCACTATATATAGCTATTGATATAGTCAGTCCACATAGGCAGGACATTCCATTACAACATTTTTTAAATGTAAAATATTGTATTTTTAATTTTATTAATGCACATTCTTTGTATTAAAACAATATAAATGAAAATATTACATAAATAATTTTTTTTTATTCTTACTGTTGATAATCGTTAAAAAGTATAACCCGAGGTGCATATTCTCCACACACAAGTAAGGCTTCTCTCGATACAATTATCTCCTACCAGATTCCCTGAGCAAATTTAGCCTGCTAAAATGAACAATAGGTGAGTATTTTTGAGAACGTTTTGTACTTAAGAGTTTAACGTGTAGTAACGAGCACGTCAAAAACTTTTTAATGAATTTCGTCTTGCCTTGACCTTTCTTTCAAAAGCGCTAACTAGAGATGAATGTTTGATCTCTTCTTAACCATGACAAAAACATTGAATAACACGTTATTTGATAATTTTTTTGTAATATTTCATTTTCGCATATGCCATTACCATTCAATTTCTGTTATTGCGCTTAGAACCTCCACATTTATCCAGGCAGAACGTTATCACGGGCATGTACTTCAAAATGAATCTGTTGCTTCATCTGAATCTATCTTCTTACGGATTTTTTATTTGTATCTTCGTTATATCTTAAGAATTAGTAAGTAAATTTGTATTTACATTAAGAACATGAATACATAACATACATTCAATCTACAGTGTGGTCCGAAAGTCTCGTCACTCAACATAATATAATATTCTGTTTCAGATGGCTGCCACAAAAATGATGGCGTTCATAGTGATATTCTAAGCGCGGGTTAGATGTGGCACAAGGCCGAAAGTATGGGGCGCCCAGTGAGCATCGAACTCACTACTCTGTCGTAACAAGACAAGCTTTCTAACCATTACACCACGTCGAGGTGCCCAAGGCGATTTTCTTAGCGTAGCTTAGATGTGGCACAAAGCCGAAAGTACAGGGCACCCAGTGAGGATCGAACTCACTATTCAATCGTAATTGATCTAGCGAGACAAGCTTGCTAACCATTACACCACGTGGAAGTGCCTAATGATAGAATAGACCTTCCCTATGTGTGACAGCGCCAATGAAAGTGAATAAACTGAATCCAGTACATGTGCTTTGTATTACTTCTTGTTCTATTGTTCTCATTACGCTTTGGTCCGGGGGGGGGGGTGACAATACTTACTGTTATTTCTTAGCTGTGTTTATTATGCATTTTTCCAAGACATTAATTAGAAATAGTTTTTTTTTTTCAAATAGGAATTAAGGTCAAATAATATGCACAAATGCTTACATCGAAAAAGCAATATCAAAAGTTTTCTGAAGCAGAAACAGTAAAGATGAATATCAGTTTATTTTTTACGAAACTTCTTATGACACGAGGCCATATGGCATAATGTGTGGCAGCAAGTGAATATTGAACTCGTTACACTGTCGAATTAGCCTGTTAGACCAGCTCGACAGACACAATAATATAACCGCTTATCATGCTTAAATGAGTCTGGCACAAGGTTATCGTAGTGGGTTGATTAGTAAGGATTGGTGTGCTATTTATAATTATGTATCCCGTGTGAGTAGAATCAGCACGTTTTCGGGGGTTGATGGAAGCGTTGAATACTCAAGAACAAGCGTGTACAGACAAGAATATATAATATATATATTAGGTTGGTGCAAAAATAATGATGTAATAATGTCGTTTTTGACGTTAAAAAATACGTCAAAAAACGACATTATTACGTCATTATTTTTGCACCAACCCAATATATATATATGGCCATTTTGGTCGAAACTAGTCGAGGAATCTAAATGGAATAATAATAATAAAAAACGAAAGAATATTAATCTACAACCTAGTGTGTCTAAAGATTTTAATTTTTTAATTTTTTTATTGTTCAATATATATATATATATATATATATATATATATATATATATATATATATATATAGTGAGCAGTGAGTGGTAGGAATAAAAAACAGTGCTTGATGTAAAATAGCAAAGCTAAGAAGATTTATGTTAAAATAATTATATAGTTGTTTCACACCGAAGAACAATTAATTATATATTTTTTTTGAAAAGATAAAAAAGAAGAAAACATTAAATCACTTTACTTTTATTTATATCAAATTAATATTTATATTAAATTATACTAATTAATTATACTAAAAATTCGGTAACATGGTTGAAAAACTAAAGAGAATACATATCACAAATAATCTCATGGATAGTTTACACTTTATGTCAAATCTGTGTTTGACGTTCCTGCTAGGAAATGTTTTAATAAAAAAAATCAAAAAAAATCACATACAATCAAAAATAAACATTTCCTTACCAATATAGAATCATAAAAATTTGCCGACTCCTCACACACCAATGTTATTTCACTTTTAACAATGATTTTTATAAACAAAATTCGGTTTACCGATTGGATCGCCTCTTAGCGGAGTTTTAGCTTGTCTGTTCTTAGAATTTCTTTAGGTTGTGGGAAATGAACCAATAAATTAAATAACAATGAATAAAGAATTAAAAAACATAATTTTCCCATGATGCAAAGGGTTTCTGGTCACATGTGCGATTTTATGATCCCACTTCAGGAAAGGACAACATTTTTCTCTTTCCAACTTCCAACGATATCGTTCAGACGTCTTTCAGCAGCCCTACTCATGAAGTAAAGATTTGGCCATTCCAACTCAGCGCGAGGCTGATTTGAGGTCGACCATCTTTACCTATCTTATCCTTACTTCCTATAAGTTATTTCTGAACCAAAAAGGAAAACGGACATACTCAAGCAAGAGACATAAGGATAAATGTCCGGAGCAGAAACACAAGTTTTTTGCATGCTTCTTCTATCTCTTGTTTATTGAACACGCATTTTCATCTAAAAATACACACAAAAAACCCGTAACCTTGTTAACTTCTACAAAAATGGATGCTTTTTTTTCCGAAATGAAAGCAGAAATTTGCTAGCCTCGGTTTTAAAATATTTGCCAAAAGTCATGGAATTTATCCGATTCAAACCTAATTTTCAGGACATTCATCAATTGATGAATAATGAGATATTTTGCTAGAAAACTTTGTGCAAATAATTTTTATGTAGTCTGTTTTACCCATACCCCTTTTCGATACATTGTGTATAATTTTTGCTGGTGGAATATTTATCAAATGTTTTTAGTTATATAAAGAAAAATTTCTGAAGATGTAATTTCAGTAAAAGAATTATGCAATATCAAGTTACAAGTATGAACACACGGAAAATTAATCGAGAATAATTCAACAAATAATTCAATAAACCCCCCAAAATAAATTTTTGTGACTTTTGTTGCTTTTAATAAAACAAGTTAGTTTTTTTTTTCAGACTGAACAGAAAACATCTACACCAAATTTATTTTTTACTAAAATGACTTGTAATTTTCAGTGCGATTTTGAAATTCATCTCGTTTCATCAGAAAATTCTTTTTTCTAAATAAAGACATGATTGAAGAATGGAAAAAACGTTTAATGCCATTTAAAAGAATTAAAAAAAAGTTTTTCCATTTTAGTAACTGTTAGATTATTATTGTATGGATGTTAAAAAAGGAAATAATTCTGAATTACTGCCTTTGTCTGCTTTTCCTATCGGAAGAGTAATGTATGATAATTCAATAACTCGTAAATTCAGAATAATTAATAAAAACATTGGGTGCAATTAGATATTTTTATGACATCAAACAGATATGAAAATAAAAATAAAAGCAATGTTTAAACTCAAAAGTATCATTTAATTAAAAAAATCTACTTCTAATGTAGAATGATAAATAAAAGGATTAATTTTAATCGTATAGAATAAAAAACATATTCTTAAACTATTTTTAAATAAGGTTGAAGATAATTTATTTTTAAACATAAATATTAGTTATTGCACTATTGGTGTTCTGTATTTTTTAAATTTTTATTTTTAATTTTTAAGTCAGGGACATTTTTTTTTATTTTGACTCCACAAGCTACGTGCGTAAATGTTATTTTCATTAAGTTTTAAGAAAAAAAGAAAACATTACTGTTACATAATCCAGTTAATTAATCTTTGTTTACTAAATAACTTCGAAACAGATTTTTAGAGAATAAATATTGGATTTTTAAGAGATTTTTAAATTTCTGATTTACATTTTTCATCTATAGCGGCGATTCGCTGAGTCAGTGGCTGACAAGAAAACGTTTTTAAAAAAAGCAACAAAAACCTTTATATGGAAATTATTTTTTCTTTTAATTCGGATTTGCTCGGCTATTATCTTTGAAATAAAACTGAAATTTAAGTTCAAAGAAAGCATTTAAATTATTTATTTTAAAATGTATTTTTCAGGTTTTTAGGAAGTCCGTGGTAGTACCTAAATTTCATGAATTTGGTCCTTTCCAGAGTACTTTTTATCTAAACAATCAGCATATTTCCAATATATTGATGGATGATGCTTTATTTATATCCCCGTAAAACAACATTACCTGACGTTGTAACAAATATAATTTCTGACTAAACAAATATAATTTCTTTCTATCTATTTATTAGCACGTCATCCATAAAAACTAAGGGACTGTTTACGACAAAGTAAATAAATACAAACTTAATTTGAACTCGGTTAGCTGATTCTATTTTCTTGTCTGTTTTAACCCGAACCGTCAGACTAAATCCGCACCTCCAAAATGAATTAAATCCAGAAGCATTCCATTGGAAAAATATAAATGGAATCGTCAATCACATCCTTAGTAAACCTTGATTTTGCTCCTCTGTCACTTGACACGGTAGGGACGAGTTGTGACACGGTAGTGGTGGTGGTATTATTGAAGTGACACATAATTACAAGTGCGTTTTATGTACTATCTAATTTACAGAATTACTTGGGTTTGTGAGGTAGAATTTCCTCTTGACTGCCTCAGTGGCATTCGCAATAGAAACTTAATCCGAAACTTTCGAAAAATCTTTTTAAATAAAATGTAGGTAAAAATAAAATTATAGGTATAATTTGGTGTATCATCAGTTTATTTCTTCTACCAGAAATAATTTGCAGACGAAAGCGTTGAAGTGATTGGAGTAGCGGTGAATATAAGTCGTGTACCGTGATAAGAAAAAGCTAAACCTTGTTGAAACCTGCTTAAATAAACAGTGATCAAATGCAGTCCGTGCTAAAATAAAATCGTGGCAATTTAAAAAAATTCTTCTGCTCCCAGGATCGACTGTATCACTAAATATTACAGTAAAAATGAAAGTAGTCACATGTTTAATAATCCTTTCCATGATATCATGGTTTACAATACTTCAACAACTTTTTTTTTATGTTAGATCCCAAGTTATTGACTTATATTTTTGGTGAATAAAATAGTGTTAAAGTTGTTATTGACCAAGACACCTGTGAAGTTGTTTTTGCACATAGAAATGATCTCGGCCAGAGGCGAAAATCAATGTTTGCTGACATAAAATTGCAGTACACTGAAATGCAGTGCTAGTTTTAACTTGTGTTGTAAAAACGTACAATGCAAGTAAGTGTTATGCCGTAGAGACGCACACGTCAAATTGTTCACATTCAAGAAGATCGATGGCAAGTTCAGTAAATTGTAGTGCATGGAACTCTTCGATGCCAGCAACAGGGGTCAAATGAACATTATCACAAGTTGGAGCAAGCAATGTAAAGTTTCTCTTTTAAATCGAAAGAAGAAAACTTTGAAAAATCATATATGATGGAACATGTATATATGAGAAAAAAAGAAATGACATTGAAAAGAAATTAAGTTATTAAGAGTGACTTTTATATATTTCATAATATATATATATATATATATATATATATATATATATGTACACAGGATGCGATGGATAAATTTTCGTCTAAATTGCACAAACATGAAAATAACAGTGGCATCTCATTTTAACAGATATATTTACCAAAATTACACAAAATATCCTGAAATATTAAAGGGTAAATGTATTCAATAAAATTCCCCTTGGCTTCAACTTCGGCCTCCAGAAGACTTCGGAATCTTCTGTAACTCATCTGGACGTCTCCTTCTTTAAGTTGGTGAATCCTGTCATAATTGCCTTCTGTTCATCTTTGGTATTACAAGGAGTTTTGTTGGTCTCTCACTCAGTTGCGTCCCACACATAATTATCAAGAAGGTTGCAGTCTGAGGAAATAGGTAGCCAGATCTAAGGTGGTGTGGTCGCAGAATTTGTTTGACAGCCATGATTGGTTTCTGGCATGATGCAGAGTCCTGTTGCCAGACATAGGATCTTCTAGCAGCCAGCCTCTTGACCCAGGTTAGCACTATCTCCTCAAGGCTTTTGATGTAGGCTTCTGTGTTCTGAAGCCCTCACCAACAAATTTGGGAGTTCTTTTCTTTTCAGAACGATCAGAGTGAATTTTCCGATCTGCCGTACCTTCGTAATCACCACTAGACTCATCCAACCTTTTTGGAATCCTCTGCACTGTCCACAGATTGACACCTAAACATTCTAAAATATTCATATTGGAGCTTCCGGCGCGAATGCCAAGCAGTACAGCACGCCGTTTCTAAATTTCTGGCGTAGTGAATTGTGCCTTGATGCTTATTTTCTCATCAACTGTGCCCAACTGAGCGTATTTAATTAAAAGCAAACAATACGCATGCACAAAATAAAAATATAAAATGGCGACAATTTACCCATCGCACTATATATATATATATATATATATATATATATATATATATATATATATATATATATATATATATATATTCCTACGTCTAGACTCTTCTGATGAGCTACTACATATTGATTTTTTTCTATTATTCCACAACGAAAGAAACACCATAAATTATTTATACCATAAATTATTTTTTTAGCTCACAGATAAATGGATAATAATTTGATAATCGCATTGGACTTGTACAATATCTAACCCTTCAATATTTTCGTCATTTATTTGATCACGCAAATATATTAATTTAATTTTTAGAGTTTAAGTTGTTGCCCACTGATGGAAAAAAAAGCAAAAAAATATTCTTGATTGATGAATAAGACGAGTTACATGAGAAAAGATAATTGAAACTGAATAGTGATCTCCATCTACACTTCCTATGATTGTTAGAAGACTGATTCATTTGCGATTCTGCCTTTTATTTAGGCACCTACAAAAATGGCGATACTTAAGGTCTAACAAGTAGTTTAAAAAATGAAAAATCTTTTTTGAAGCTTTAATTTTAGTTTGAATCCTAAGCTAATAGATCAAATTTAATATTACCAATAATCAAACTTTTGGTGTATTTCAAACTGAATTTAAATTTAATGGAATTCTTTCCACCTTATCAATAACATTTATAAATTCGTCCATAGCGATAGATCTGTTAACACAACATAATTCTCTTTATTAAAAATATCTTTAAAAAAAAAAAACTTTTTTGAAAAAAAATAATCTCAATTTAAACAAATATTACTTTTTTAGTTTAAAATAACGCTGAAAAGGATCTTTTTTCAACATGGTTAGTTGTTTTTTCACGTGTTGAGTGATTTATTAATAGAATCAGTGGCGTAGCTAGAGTAAACGTTACCCGGGGCGGTCCGCTCAAATGTCACCCCAATGACCCCGATTCACTCTATGCTGAATGGTTAGCTGTAGCTAAATTTTCATACTTGCTCTACCTCTACTTTACTCTACTGACCGGTACATTACTGTTTACATGTATGATCCAAGACAAAATCCAATACCACAAAATAATCAGTTCAAATCAAAAGATTTTTAAAATGCAACTGTTCACTTTCAGAACAAATATATATATATATATATATATATATATATATATATATATATGAAGAAAAATATACGAAAAAAACAAACAAAAATACTTATATGCAATTATGCTGTTTAAATGTTAATATAATGTCAACGTCGGACGTTTCGGTCTAATATAAGGATTTTTGTTTGTTTTTTCCGTATATTTTTCTTCATACTGCCGGATCTATATCCATATATTTGCTTACATATATATATATATATATATATATATATATATATATATATATATATTTTATAATTTATACATAGAATTAAATAGCAATGTTAATGTGATTAATCACTTTGAACTTTGAGACATTAACTTACTATCAATTCCCTTAATAAAATCCTTATATTCCAGTTTTTGTCAGATAAAAGACACATGCCAAGAACTTTCGACAATTTCAAATTGTCATCTTCAGAGCACAATTTTCTTAAATATAGGCAAATACTAATACTAACGATGTGTTTCGCCATTAATCACATTAACATTGATATTTAATCCTTTGTATAAATTGTTTCTTTATGATATAAAATGCAAGCGACTCTCTCTTATATAAAATTTACCGTAGCTACTTCTCTTATTTTCTGATAATGTGTATGAACGTTCAAATTTACAAAAATCGCCATTCAAAATTCTTTTTAAGACATTTCGTTGAATTGTAGTGAGTTCTACCATTTATGATCAGTAAATACAATTTTAATTTAATAACAATATCACTTAGACGCTACAAATCAATAATTTAAAAAAAATTAAAAGTTTGTAGACTTTTCTAATTAAAATTAAAAAAAAGAAAACAATTCTAGTAAAAATTTGATATTCGTCAAAAACATTTTCTTAGCTCAATTCATAAAAGCAATTAAAAGCTTTTCGAATGATATAATAATCTTAGTTTTATTGCATTTTTTTTTACGATTCAGAGTAGATTTTCTGTAATTCGGGTTCTGTTAATCCCCAAAACTGATAATTTAAATTCACCAAGGACATGTTCTTGTAACAAATATAAGTGATACAAAAAAAAAAAAGAAAAAAAGAAAAAAAGAAATTCTCAACATTTCAAAAAATTAAGTGAGTTAACAGATTTTCTAAAAAAGAAACATTAAAAAAAATTTCTGAATATGTCATGCATGAAGGTTTCACTTTCATTTAAAATTCGACAATTATCTGATTTTTGCAAGAAATAAATCATTGTTTTTTCACAGCAAAAAAGCTTTTAAATTTCCCATACAAATTTATTCCACGTTGACGCCAGAAAAAAAAAAGAAGCAAATTTTCCAAGATTCTAAAAAGGATCAAAAATAATTTTTACATTAAAAAATACTTTGATCTTTCCTCATAATCATAACAGTGATTTTGACGATAAAACTGTATTTTTTTTTATTATGTTTCCTGTTCCAGGCATTACTTGCAATTCGATATCGACTGAAGTGGGTGGCAAAAAAAAGTGTTTCAGTAACTTTTATTCACGTATCAGAGCTGCAAATATTTTTCTGTATTTGATGTAAATTCGTGTATAACACAGGGAATTGACTGGAAGCTTGACACAAGGTCACATTCATCAAACAAAAGCAAAATGAATGCCGCACATATTTCTCATGGCTGGCGAGACCATCATGCCATTTACGTGCATTGCCGAGTTTTACAACAGAAGATATTTAGAGTTATTTCCCTTACACATAGCGGTGAGTTGTTTAAGCACTTAATACGCGTTTATTACTCTTATCACCAATACAACTACTTTATTATTTTTTGTTATTATTATTATCATTATCATTATCATTATTATTATTATTATTATCATTATTATTATTAGCAACAACAACAACAACTGATGCTGATCTAAAACTGAAAAAGAGTAGTCAAAGAACCAATTTGAGCAGATGTTCCGGGTTAACCTTTTGAGAACGTTATAAAAATGTAAATTTTAAGATCTCTCAACAAAATAAAACGAATCAGCAACATTAGTAATAGTTTCCATAAAATTTTTTGTAGTCATATCAATAATAATAATAGTAATAAGAAGAAAAATTTTCAATAATATGAAAACCTGTCAGATAATGAATTATGCTATTTTTCAGTAAACCATAGATAAAAAAAGAAAAAGAAAACGAAAAAGTTAGTCGAATCTCGACCTCACAAAAAGTGAGAAATTATGAAACATGAGACTATGAAAGTGACAATTGCGCCAGTCGTTGCTGGAGTACTGGGAACGATTCCAAAGAGCCTACCTAAGTTGTTGGAAGAAGCGTAAATAGAAAACTCTTTAAATAATAGTACTAAATGAAAACAATTCAGATATTGCGAAGAATGCCGGTGTATTTAGGTGTCTTGTTGTCACTAAGTAGTTGCTACTCAAGTATTACTTAATGCAGAAGTAAAATTATTATGAAAACTTTATTATTGCTAATTAAAATGTTTCTTTTGTATTTGTCACAAGAATATTCATTCTCACACAAAGAACTTATTTCCACCAAGATTCGTAAAATATTGAAGTTGGGAATATAATTTGATTTGAATCACAGAAAAAAAGTTTTTTTTACTAGCATTTAATTCAGGGAACGATTCTGTCTGGCCATTAATTAAAAAAATTATATATGCATCTACGCCTAATAATAAATAACGTTTTCTTTCAGCGAAAAGGTTATCCGGTTAAAACATTCATGTTCTAATCTTTTCTGCTACGCAAATGTCAGTTTAATATTAACACAGAGTTGGAGACGAGGCATTAAACATTGCTACTACTACTACTATTACTACTGCTACTACTACTACTACTACTACTACTTCATCTCCATCATCATCATCAAAATCAATAGCAATAACAATAACTACTATTCATACGATTGTTTATAGCCTTTATTTATAATGGTGGTAAGTAAGGAATATAGAACTGGTGACTGAGAGGCTTGGAACATTTTCTTCGGCGTCAAATTGTTACTATAAATTGGGGCACCGGTAATTTTTTTTTATTTTGAACTGAGTAAATAAGAATTTTCTTAAATATTCAGTCGAGTAAAACGTGTCGTATCATCTGACAGTCATGACGGTAAGATTATGATAAAGAAATTTCTCTATCTGTTTTTTTTGTCTGTCTGTCTGTTTGTCTGTCTGTCTCAATATATGATAAAATATAGTTTTAAGGTATGCTATATTTATGGGTTAAAGTGCTCAATATCAGGGATAGAACGTCTGTAAATATAAGAGTGGACATTGAAGACAACACCCAGAGGCGACAGTCTGTTTCATGCTAAATTAAATTGTCAGGCCTGACGATTGTATTTAGAATGAAACAGACTTAAATGCCCACTTTATATATATATATATGATAGATAGATAGATATGTGTGTGTGTCTGACTGTGAGTGTTTGTGGGTGTGTACTGATGAGTCAAAAGTCTTGGATTAGGTTACGACCTCTTCTAAGTCCAGCGTTGCCAAGTAACTCGATGTGGCATCGCTTCTACAATTGGGCAGATAATCTTTGGGTCTGCCGAGAGGTTGAGTCTTGTTATTTCCATAGCTGTTCACAGCTACCTGATATTTATAGATGCATAATCTTGCGGGTGAATAGACCTTCCCACACGTTCCATTATGTTCGATTGTGCGAACGTGGCGGCCACACCATTCTTTGAAAGATTCCAGAATGCTCCTCAAATTAGATTTGGCCAACTTGGCCATCCAACCCGATGGATACGTGTCTGATCTCCATTGAATGTAGATGTGATTTTAGCTAGTGCCACCTGTCTGGCCACCACAGAGAGTGCTTGCCAGACACCTCTGCCCATAATAATTGTGGTATCCCACTGCGTATTCAATGGTGGATACTAATGCTTTCCATCAGGTATTCCCAGTACACACGTAGTGTTAAATGTCAAAGAATTTTAGATGTGCATACAATTTCAGAAATGAAATGTTCCACCCGCCTAATACCCTTTGTAACGACCCGCTCAAACTCTAATAATTCACATCGTCGTACATTGAGCAGTCTAATCAGTGGTCACACTCACCAGATATCAGACTGATATTGGTCTGGATATTTCCCTGATCTCACGCAAGGAAAATCTTACAAGTTTTTCTAATGTTCTTACAGTTTTCCTACGGGGCGGGGTAGGAGAGTGTAAACAATAATTATCGTCTAAAGCGCTTTCGGCCACTTCATTAGCCATTTTCTAGGGGTTCCTTTTTTCTAAATTGTATTGTGTGGAAGTAGTAGAAATTCTAAGCTGTTCGAGAAGAAATGTGGCTGTTATTCCATAGTGTCTTAAAAATCCTAACATGTTGCTACCATTGTTAAATAGAGTAATGTTGATGCATGGTATGGATTATTTTATATAAAGAACTTCAATTATCTTAAGAGGTCGTTTACAGTTCGATTTTTTTAGAATGATGGTGTTAGCAACAAGAATTTTTCTAATGGGATCAATCAGTAGCGTGCGTGTGTGTAAGTATTTTTATGGTACTGAGATCACTTAAGTGGTTTATCATCCTTTTACTGATTATTGTTGACGTATATTCAATGTAGATAGTCGATTTATTACTAGAGAAGCAATCGTGTACCGGGCAGCAAAAGTTATATACTACATTAGTTGTCTGAAGTTTAGATTTGAGAGACGTTTCATTATTGGTAATTATGAGGTTGGCAGGTTTTAATTTTCTATAGTATATTGTAAGTTTTACACGTTTGCTGGGGTCAACGGGTGAAATGTGTTGTTTAATGATACGTCGCACGGTGAAATTATTTTGTTTATATCTTTTGTGCATTTGCTTGCAGTAAAAGATATTAATGTTTTGTTATACTATATTTTTAGTGTTAGTGTCTGAGACAATAATCTTTCGAACAGTTTCTACACTATCTTAGTATTCTTTCTAAAAGGAAAACTGTATGAAAAATATCTCAAAAAACTTAGGAAAACTTAATAAAAAGCTTACAAGATTTCCCTTGTCTGTCACATCCAATGAAACATGTATAAAAGAAAGGTTGCTGCCCAAATATACTATATATATAACGAAGCTATAATAAAAGTGAAACGTTAGATTGATAAATTTTTCCTATTTGTTCTTTGTCTTATTCTGTTTTCGATCCATATTTGATCTGTATTTGATCCCAATTCTCTCTCTCTCTCACACTCACACTCACACACACACACACACACACACACACACACACACACACACACACACACACACACTTATACTGGTATAAACAACAGGCGCAACTATTTATAACAAGCATTTAACAATTTGGTTAAAACTGCCGGCCCGTATACTTCATGCCTACTCCATTAAAGGCAACGATTATTGATTAAAATAGGTGCCAAAATCCTGATTTAGATACCAGCTTATAATCAGTGGTGACTACATCTGCGGTAGAGATTGTCGTGCTTAGCCCGAGTGAGTCAACATTCAAGTATATCTATTTCAAAGCAACAAAACTCTTTCGCGGTGCGTCGTTTTCATTCTTGTGTTCAGCTGGATCCAAAATTCAAAATATTGACCGAACGTTGATATTGTTCATAATAAAGAAAGAAAAAAAAAACAAAAACAAAACAAAAAAACAAATAAAAACCAAACGACCCCCTCCAAAAAAAAAACAAACAAAACAAAACAGAAAACAAAGTAATTAAAAAAGAATGAAATAAAATTAATGTAGCTAGTCGGGCTACACAGATCTGAGCACTATCTGACCTGGAGACATTTAATAGGCAATGTATTTCTTGCTTTAATTTTAGAAATAATCTTTTAAAAATCTCTAATGACTTGTATGCCCTGTTTTTCAAATGACGCATTTTTAATTTAACTTGTTCTATTCAAATGTCCATTTTAAATAATTCAATTTAATACAATCTAGCCTGACCAGAAGTCGGCGAAAATCAAAGAAAGCCTTCACTCGTTGACTGGAGGTTTGGGTTAGGAGTATTATTAGGGTAGTGTTGAGGAGATATGATATCAGTTAGCAGTAGAGATCATAAAGGTAAAATTCACAGCCAGATAGATACATAAACACGCTAACGCATACACATATATACAAACAAACACTCGAATAGATACACACTTTCAAAAGATATATATATGTGTGTGTGTGTGATTAAACAGCATGATCGTTTAAGACCAGACTTCGACCTGTTTCCAACCAAAACAAGAAATATACAGAATTATTCATTGTTTAAGCATTAGTATTCTATAAATGGACTTATTAATGAAGACAATTATTGGTATGAATGCAACAGAAAATAAATTAAATTGAATTACATGAAAATTCAGTGAACACTACTGATTTATATTGAAAAAATAAATGAGGACGAATTTGACAAGAATGATAGGGAAGAAAAATATGGCCCATGTTTAAATATAGGGAAGAAGCAGCAGCAAGTAAAATACTTTATTTTTTAATAGATAAGTACAAAAAAGAAAAAAGAAAGATTAAGAAAAAATATATATAGAGAAAAAACCGTGGTCGAAAGTCAAATAGAGCCAGAAAGCGTTTATCAATTTGAGTGCGTACTCAATAGCGGACGATGAAACATATCCGAAAATAAGAGTTTCAGAAAAAAACAAAACAAAAAATAATAACCGATAGCCATAAAAAAAAAATCTGTGCAGAGATGTAGTAAGTCAGTAAAAGAATTTTTAACTTGTATATGAGGCTTGGCATTTAGGCACTTCATCAACGCCGAGGGGGAGTTTATCAATGACAGCTGTACATCATCCCACTGTTATTCACGACACGATACCGGATATATATGTATATATGTGTGTGTGTGTGTATGTGTGTATCTATGTGTCTGTGTGTGTGGTGTATGTAAATATGTACATCCACACGCATATACTATCGCGCATCTATAAGTACATATGCGCAAACTCACATATACAAAGAGGCACTAAAATGTTTTCGGTACGACTAAGAAAAATGACACCGAGTCATGAAACGTATTTACCTTTTCACATATTCACTCCAAAGTTCAACGTATTTCTTAAGTTAATTTAACTCTTCCAGAAAATTCTGATGCACTGTCTATTGAAATACTCATTTCGGGAAATAGGCCGGACCGAGAAATGTTCACTACTCAAACGAAGATGCTACACCACTCACTTACATGTCAAAATGTATACACATGTAATATGCAATTAATCGCTGATAATAATGGAAAGAATTCAAGTAATGACGTAACACAAACGCACGCACGCACGTGCGCGCACACACACACACACACATATATACGCATATTGTAACACTCGATAGTATCATGTGGATTTTGACTTGGGCGCATTATATATGCATGCTTGCTGGTATTAGATATTCTGACAAGATTTTCAGTCTCTTCCGTTATGTTGTGATGGTCTAACATTTTTATGGTCTCTATCTGAGATTTAGACAGTGACGCATACTGTTGCAAGTTTCAGATTGGTGAAAGAGCTCAATGCAAGTCGGTATCATACCACGCAGATGCACAGGTATCCCTTTTTGTGCACTTGGATCCACTTGAGAGGGAACGAACTGTGAGGCTCCTAGAGGGTGGATGGTCATGTATGGATTATAATGGAACGACACTTGAATCCTTTAGTTAGTCCACCTTCAGAGATTACTGAATTGTGTCAAGAATGGAATAATGTATCACGGGATAGTATTAGACATCTGTAATATCATATGCATGTGAGATAGTTCTGTGTTAATACCCAAGGAGGATATACAGTGCACTACTATGAGGTCTGACTCATGCTGATACATCACTTGTTTTAGAACAGTTTCATTTATTGGTCTATAAGTTTAATCTCTATTAATCTGACATACATATTCAGGGTGTGCAATTTTATTTTCCATCAGTGTATATTTACTTACATGAAACGCAATTACAGTAATTCCTCCGTTTCAATGTCGTTAAATCTCCTGGTAACAGAGAAAAGTATTACACACACGCACGTATACGCTCACACATATTCTCTCTTCTTTCTCTGTGAAATATTGTTAAAGGAAATCTTAAATAACAATTGGCTCTGTATATAAATAAACTTCTAAAGTAAGATATTTCAAGCAAATGTATACGTTAAAATTTAGTTTCATTTATTATAATTGTTTTTATTTATAGCTTGGGAACAAACCAGCGGATCAACTGTAATTGTAACTTCAGTTCAATATCTAGGAAATATTGGACAAAAAAAAAAAAAAAAAAAAATTACAGCGCAATATTTTGATATTTTGTAAATACAATTCAATTGCAATAAAAGGTATTTTCGTCATTTTTTTAAGGCAGGAGTGAATTCGAAAATCAGAATCCTCATGTCATGACAGGATGTATCGCAAGTCATGACATGTGCACACACTACACATATTTAAGGGAATATCAATAAGTCGGTATAACCTATATAATATTACGTTCGATTTTCAACATGGGTTCATTGTATAGGCAAGGAAGTGGATTGTGTTGAAAAATATTTTTTATGTAAAATAAATGTTCTTTTTTATTACTATGATACAAATTTACTAATTTATCTATCTATCTATCTGCATTTAGCAAAACCAAGTTTATGGGTACTGATCTAATCTAACTTGCATTCACTGCTGATAAGGACTAGTATGTTACAAAGGAGAAGCAGATATCACTTTAAAAAGAGGCTGTACTTGTAGCTTATGTGTGTCAGTGCTCGTGCGTGTGTGGGTGTGAGAGAGATATGGAAATAGGGAGAGAGATGGAGAGAGAGAGAAAGTTTTATTTAAGTAAATTTGCGATAAAACTTTGATATCTTTTCAGAAAATGTCTATTCAGTTTCTTCTTTAATATGTTCGTTCAATTCCTTATCTAAAACTGGTGGGACCGTTGTACGATCCTCCGACGTAGACATGTGTTGAGATAATCTGTAATGTCAGGGATACTGACATTTAGTAATTTTAGCTTAGTCTGGCACAAGACTATATGTATGGAATCGAAATCTCTAAAGTAGTAATTATCTCCGAGAACATGCATGTTACGGTGCGTGAGCTCGAAATAACGTTTATCGGCATAGAAGTCAGCAAATAGAATTGCAGTTTAGTTTGAGACTGCGCTTCTGCTCCCTAGACACAAATTCCTCCTTTGGAAAATCATGAATCTACTTCTTGCACTCGGATTCTGCAAACTGAATTCGAATTTATCATGATATTTTGACAAAAACGTCTTGTCACTGGTATACCACAACGATGACAGAACAGAGAATGGGCAATGGAAATAGTTACCCTTAAACCTCGATATACAACCTCGATAGTAGATATATTTGTTATTAAACTCTATCCAATAAATTCTTTCTGAAAGTCCTTATATTTTTACAAACCCAGACATCATCCTAACAAAAAAAGAACAAAAAAGAAACATTAATTCAACGATATGGACTTGTTTGTTTTCACCAACCAGATGGCATGATTCAAACGTTGACCAGTAAATGTAGAAAGAAAAGAAAACGTTCGAAACCCAGTGTGACTCTTCAGTCATTGCATCCAGCAAATAACGTTTGTACATTTTTCTAAAAGTATCCACTGAAACGTTTCCTTCTTTCATGAAATTTATGTATTTTATGGAAAATTTGTTAGTCAGCACTGAAAATTTCGTTTGCATTTATCTCCAGGTGAATATGGCTACATATATTTGATACCTAGTTACTGGGGTTCCTTCTCGCTAGTAATACCTCCTCATTTCTTTAAAAGTAATAGGTCATTATTATATTTATAACCTGATGTCTGCAGTAATGACCAAAAGGACTGAACTATTTTTTATCACCGATGATAAAATGTCACCTTGAGTCATATGTCTTCTACAGCGTTCCCACACGCAAACCTGACCGTGTGTCACATTACAAAATGGAAAACAATAAAATACCCAATTCTCATCAATAATCTGGAATTGTGTCGTATTAAATTATGTATCTAAAAAATGGAGACTATCAGAGAATTTGTAGGTTTAAAAATTGCACCAATAATTTTGTGAGCACATGAGAAAAAAAGTGGAGTTAAACATTTAAACTATGCGGGCGATTTCAAAAGTTAATTTCTAACTACTGATGCAAGATCTATTATTAAACTATCTTTTTATCATCGTAGAACCAAAGGTTTGAACATTTGTCGAAATAAATAAATAAATGGTTAATCAAATCCGACCGTCATTTTGTGAGTTCAGGGCATGAGGAAACGTTGAAGAAAACAGACACGTGCCCTTTGCCATTTGATGACGTAATCAATTAAGATAACATGGTTAATCTGAGATATTTTTGTACTTATACAGAGAGTCGAAGGTGTAAGATGTCATTGGGATGTTTTCTTAATATGCCTGGGTGGTAAATGATATATTTTATGGGACGAGATTATCGTCATCATGGCTTCACAATAAAAAAATCGTTCAGAATCTCTCTCTCACTCTTTCTCTCAGAGAGAGAGAGAAAGAGAGAGAGAGAGAGAGACAGAGAGAGAGAGAGAGAGAGAGTGTTTCCGAGAGCATCAGTATCTAATAACAAAACATTAAAGATCTTTCTCTTTCTCTCTCTCTCTATCTATCACCACATTATCAATATATCAAATATCATATTATAATTCTGCTTGCTCTTTTATTTCTTTTTTTCATTTTTTATTATTTCATCCCCAAGTAAAGCAATAAAAGCCACTAGGATGCAAGAGGTTAGTGAGAGGGAAAAATAGAGATACTAATAAAAGAACAAGATTCAGTGAGACAGAAGATGATGATTGATATTGCATTTAATCTTTTGAGAATTGTAGTTGACAGGAAAGCAGGACGAGAGTTCCATAAGTGCGGGAGAAGAAACTATTAGTATAGGACTTACGGTTTCAACTAGCGATTTCAACAGTAAAATTATGAGACCTAGCTGCCAAACTTGTACTGCGCTTAAATTTGTGATACCAAACAGGAACGCTCATCAGCAAAAGTACTGTGAACATATTTATAGAGAAAGGACAGGGAAGAGAAAAATAGCAACATAAAGGCCAATATGAAACTGAAGACTTCAATCACGATTTTTAAAGGCGCAAGAACAAGATATTAACGTTTATCGAAAAGTGATTAATGGAAGTCTTTTTTAAGATTTTATTTCAGGAGACAAATATAAGAGTGAATTGAACAAAGATGATTTCCTTCTCTTATTTAATGACATTTACACTGATTTTTGTTGAAATTCGATTTAATTTAAGAAAGAATTTCAAAAAGGCTGTTGGTTTCCTCATCCATTGATGATAAAATCAACAGAACTCGTTACGTCCGATGAATGAAGGTCTGAGAGAAAAGTCGACTCAGGAAGAACAATGCAATGCTTTGTGTTTAGGATTTCCGCACGAATTTTTCATGGCGCCAAACTGTCTTTGGTGGTGTGTGGGATTGTAAAAGTTTGTCAAGATAGTAAATTATTGCGTTCGAAAAGTATATAATAATAATAATAATAATAATAATAATAATAATAATAATAATAATGTGTCCTAAGGCGTAAAGTATTGATTAGCGAGCTAATCTATCAAATTCTAAGTTGTATAATGAGTTCGATCCTCGTTGGGCGCTCCTCATTTTTGACTTGAACTTATTAAATTTTTAGAGCAATTATTAGTGCACACATATATAAACGCTCATACACGTAAAGGACCGCACACTGGCGAGCAATGGTTAACAAGTTAGTCATGTAGGTCATTATTAATATAGAGTATTTTGTTCTTCGCCGAACACCACCAGAGTTCTTATGCCAGACGAAGCTAATTTTTGTAAATAAGGAATCTCGCCATCGAGCAGTGGTTAGTACGCGAGCGCGCGCGTGCACACACACACACACACACACACACAGAGGAATAATGTTTAACAAGCTAGTTACACCGACCATTGCAACTCGAATAAATTGGATTTTTACTGGGAGCCCCATACTTGTGTTTAATAAATACCTATGAGATAACGAAGAGGACTTGGAAACAAATTGGACGAAGAAGAGGAAGAAAAAAAAGAAATTATTTATAGAAAAAAATGCCAAAGACTCATTCACTCCTTTCTTTCTTTCTTTCTGTCTGTCTGTCTGTCTGTCTGTCTGTCTCTCTCTCTCTCTCTCAAGGCATTGATAGAATGAAATGCACAGAGGGGAGTGTTCCTGGGTCAACGACTTTGCTATTTTTATTTTTGTCATAAATGTAAAATGAATAAGGAAAATGTTAACGATAAAGACATTTTATCAGAAACCCTGTTCAATGTATATGTAGGCAACAAATTTTAATTTAAGCAGTTTTATTAAAAAATCACAAAGTTTGTTTTAACAATACTTTTAGTTTTTTATGTATTTATGAAAAAAGATTTTTTTTTACATACGTTATTTTCATTATGTTTTAAACAAAAAGTAAGCATTACGTTTTTTACCAAAATCCAGTAAATCTTACATTTACGAAATGATTCAAAAATATATCTCTAGGACACATATTGGAAAGTTGTTACATTTATCGTCTGTAATGGCGGTTCGATGTGTCGATGAGCGACGATTGAACGTGTCAATGCTTTAAAAATGCCTACAAACTTGATTTATACATGGTAATTATTTTTTCTTTTCATTCGGAGTATCTTTCAGAGAAAACCGAAATTT
Source organism: Acanthosepion lycidas (assembly GCA_963932145.1). NCBI lineage: Eukaryota > Metazoa > Mollusca > Cephalopoda > Sepiida > Sepiidae > Acanthosepion > Acanthosepion lycidas. The sequence goes on from OZ010587.1 coordinate 115,691,493, forward strand.
AAGTTCAAAGAAGATATTTAAATTATTTAAAATGTATTTTTTGTTTTTCTTTTAGGAATTCCGTTTTGCCGTTCTTTTATAAGATCTTATTAGGCAATGAAGAGATTAACAATAACTAATGATAAAATCGAACATTTCTAGCAATAATATGAGTTACATGAAGGATCTTGACGTTTAAACCGTAAATGAAATATTCCCAACCTCAACATGCGATCTTTTATCTTTGTTTATTAAAATAAAAACGTTTACTTTTTTTGACACTTTATAGTTTCTATTTGCAACATGTCAGTTAACGTTGCTACTTTTGCATTTTACGACCATTATGAAGTAAAGCACATTAATTATTTATTTATGCGTTTTGATTGCAGTTGTTAACTGAAGCTTAGGAAAACAGAGCCGTGGATAAGACGGGAATCAGTTTATTTTCATTTCGACTTATATTATTTATCTGCTTTGTCTTTCTGGTTTTGATTCAAGACGAAGTTACATCTCATATTTATTTATTTCTCATGGAAATAAGTGGCTTGATAAATACGAGTTTAAAGCTTCTGATGCTTTTGAAGCTTTATCAAGTTTATATTTAGTCGAATGCAACTCGACATCACCTCACCCGTTACCCGATGCAGGGTGGAGTCGAAGAAACCTAATTTTGCGAAGATTGAGGTG